>JAZFAU010000223.1:1587500-1917500 GCA_037178615.1 Dione vanillae
TATTTTTATCTTTTTTCTTTTAGTCATATAAAAAGACAAAAGACAGATAGACATATTGATTCTTTTTAAAAAAAATATTTTATTTTCTATATATATATATATATATATATATATATATATATATATATATATATATATATATATATATATATATATATATATATATATATATATATATATATATATATATATATATATATATATATATATATATATATATATATATATATATATATATATATATATATATATATATATATATATATATATATATATATATATATATATATATATATATATTTATATCAAATAAATTTGAGGACCGTCGTGGCGCAGAGACGCAACGTCTGCCTGTAACGCGACGGTTACTGGGTTCGATCCCCAGTCGGAGAAGATGGATTTTTCTATTTCCATTTTCTTCGCTCTGGCATCTAAGGCAAAGCACGGCGTTGAGTTCCACCACTCAACACGCAATGCCTCGAAAACGGCGGAAAGTGGGGACGGAGTAAGCAGGGACTAAGTAATGGAGTGTCTTAACACTAGGTTCGTATGGTTCCTGCAGTTCCCCCTGCCTACCCTGCCATGTGCGGGATAAAGCGTGAAGCTAAAAAAAAAAAAAAAAAAAAATATATTTAAAAATAAATAAGTCGTAAAAAATACTTTCACAGCCTTTTAATATTTTTTTATCATTTTGTAAACTATTTATTACTACAAAGTAAGATAATAAAAACTAAAGAAAGAAAGAAAGAAAGCGAAAAAAGAGTTCAAAATGATGTAGCTTCATTATGTACGGCAATTAGGAAAGTTTCATCGGGGAGCAGGTTCAAATGTGACACTTTGTGCTTTCCTATACACAATATTAATACAAGAAACAGGCATAAACTTACCGCGCCTGTAACTAGACTAAATCGCATCTGCAATTCTTTTATGGGACAGTCTGTATGCTTCTACAATAGGATCCCAGAAAACGTCCAAGATTGTTCTATATGACAATTTAAAAAAGTTGTGAAACGACTTTTGTGTGTTAAAGGTTATTACCATATAAATGATTTCGTAAATGCTCGCTCCATTCTAGTTCAAGAGTATCGTTGTCAGTAATAGGAATTGTGAAATTGTAAATATCTACTAAATTAAAAAAATAAAAAAAAAGCAGATTAAGTCCCGCTGAGTTTCTTACGCCGGTTCTTCTCAGGTCTGAGGCATTACCTTTAGCGAACCGGTGGTAAATTAAATTAATTGACGTTCAAAAAATGAAGCTTGTACTTCTTATACTTATTTTGAATAAAATTCTTTTGACTTTGACTTTGACTTTTTTGACCTAAATGCACGTTGATTGGCGGAGCTCAACGCTTTTTGTCTTACTAACAGCAATAATAGACACTAATTGAAAATATATTACTATAGCCCAGTGGAAATCGAACTCATTACCTACGTGTTTAGAATCAGGCTAAGTATTCATAAGTTACATTATTTATACATCGATTATAAAATTGTTATTACTGTTAAATATTCAAAGGATTGTAAAAAATCTATAATGTATGAAATGTTAATTAATATATTACATATGTATGAAGGCAATATATGATTTTATTGTAGCTTGAAATGGCTATAAATGTTTATTTATTATAAGAACTCTCAAGATTATTTATGACCGTAGCCGCAAAGAGTTTGATTGTGATACAAATGTTGTGAAATTCCCGCTCGAAATTTTATATTCCCCGAGTGGGAATCGAACCCACAAACCACGCCTTCTTATTGAGATTAATTTATTTTTTTAACTTCTCTTACTTACACCACAATTTTAAAGAGCATCCCGCATATTGCAGAGGGAACTGCAGGAACCATATGAACCTAGTGTTAAGACACTCCGTTTGTTCCTGTTTTCTCCGTCTCCACTTTCCGCCTTTTTTGAGGCATTGCGTGTTGAGTGGCGGAACTCAACGCCGCCCTTTGCCTAGTTTCCAGAGCAAAGAAAATGGAAATAGAAAAGTTCATCTTCCCCGAGTGGGAATCGAACCCTCAAACCGTCGCGTTTACAGGCAGACGCTTACGCCTCGGCGCCACGACGGTCCTTAAAGAATAAGACTAGCAAAAAGTTCTAATACAAAAAATTAAAGATAATTGTTTAAAATTATATACACTACGTCACTTTGAAACTTACCTGACTCAATGTGAGTTAAGATACCGTTTTTCTTTTGTTGTTCTCATACTTAGAGTTATATCTAAGGAATATTGTATGTATACATATGTATATATATATATATATATATATATATATATATATATATATATATATATATATATATATATATATATATATATATATATATATATATATATATATATATATATATATATATATATATATATATATATATATATATATATATTTCATATGTTATTTGTATTTTGTATATAATATAATATATGCATATATTCTATATATTTTCATATATAATTTATGTATATGTATAAATATAGTTATTTTTTCAATAACATTTGAAATTAATGATTATATGTAATTTTTTGATTAATATAGATAAAATAGTTCTCGAATTGCCTGCCTGCCTGCTTGTTTCATTTTTTGTAAGGATAAAAGTTCTTTTTAAAATAACTTATATTGAGTGCTGAAGATATAAAAGATATGTATAACAATGGCAAAAAAAAACTATTAAACACTTTTTAGGTCAGTACTGTTATTAATATTCACAAGTTACCTAACTTGGGTATGCCTATATTACTTATGGATATACCTATATTAAATACCCTTTATAATAGTAACGATTTCTTACACAGAACACAGTAAACATTTTTTTAAATTTATTTTTTTACTTCATAAACAAAGTTTTTATCTATAGAGTACTATAATTTCTTGTCGAACTTTAAAAAGCACATAAATAAACTTTTTAACCTTATAAAGAAAGCGATAGTCAATTATTGCTAACACGTTAAAATTCAAAAAGCTCACGTTAGGTGGCGTGCGAATAAACAGCTTAATAGGTGCATGAAAAGGTCGTCAGTTTGATTCCTTATTTGATATATATATATATATAATATATATATATATATATATATATATATATATATATATATATATATATATATATATATATATATATATATATATATATATATATATATATATATATATATATATATATATATATATATATATATATATATATATATATATATATATATATATATATATATATATATATATATATATATATATATATATATATATATATATATATATATATATATATATATATATATATATATATATATATATATATATATATATATATATATATATATATATATATATATATATATATATATATATATATATATATATATATCTTTTTATTTATGACGTTCTGAGCGTGCCAGTTGAGCACAATTCACAATTCACCAATATCATGTTTAATGGAGAAAAAGCTCTAAATCGGAAATTTATTATAGTAATTTATTAAAGTACGCTAATTTTCATAATCAAATCATAATTATAGAAATAATAAAATAAATATTTTTAAAAACAATTTATAATTTTAAATTATAACACATAAATATATTACCTATATTGATAAATATATTTTGAAAAGCACAGACAGATAAATAATATAATATAAAAAGGCTTTATCAATAATCTTGATAACGATGTAATAACTAACACCAGGCGGTTGTAATGTTCACAATTTTTAAAAGTTAAAAATATTATGACGCCATATTTCTATGGTGATTATGGCATATGGCGAAAAACCCCATGTTTAATATTATAATCGAATAAAAGGTATTAAGTCTCAGTAATACTTAAGCTAAATGGAACTTTATTCTCTTTTATATAGAGCTGAAATTCATTCAAACGCAAAATAAACTGAAATCTAGAAAAATTACAAACTAAAATACTTAGAAAAAGCGTCTTAACAATAACTTTCTATAATCTTTGATAATCCGCATGAGCGAGCGAGATAGACGATTCATGTATCGTTATACAGTAGGTGTGAAAAAGAAAGATATGTTTTTGTTGTTTTCATAATGCATAACACCGGTAGCCAATCGGGCAGTGGGCGGGGCAATAGGAATTCGAACTTTGAAAATGGTTCAAACGTTTTGATGCTATCGAAAAAGTAAATTGGAAATTGTAATGGAGGGTTAACTTTGCTACAAATTTTACGAAAATTACTTAATTTTATATAAAAAAATTGAAATAGGTCATCCATTCAAAGAAAAACAGTGTCTTTTAATGTATGTAGCGAGTCGAGCGGAGAGCTTAAACACTATAGAGGTTTTGTCACTGTTTTTGCCACAAGCATAGGAAAACAATGACAACACTTCAAAACCCCTAAAAAACTTAAAATCGGGCTGCTAATTGTTAGAGATACATACAACTTAGTAATGCATCCTAAGATTTCACAGGAGGTCATAATATATCTTTTTTTATACCCATAAGAGCTACACCCTCTTGTAATAATGAATAAGGTATGCGTACCTAAGTTAAGGTCATTGAAAATATTTATTTTTATTTGCTAATATATGTAACCTTATAAGCGTAAAAACGAAATCGTTAAATAAATTTAAAATTAAATATGCATAACTATAATAACATAAATATTTTCACGGCTTATTCCCAGCGGGGTAGTCAGAGATAACGGAGCGCCAAACGCTGCGGTCCCTGCATACTTCTTTCGCCTCGTCCACTGACATTAACCTCTTCATACATGCTCTTTCGGGGATCCTCATATGACGATGAGATGTTTTTGAAAGTACACCATAGTCTCCCCTCTTTAGCCACTCACTTTTCTTAATATATCTTTTTCTTTTATTTCAATATTTATTCTGTTGACGCGCCTGATATGGATTTGATGTAAATTTTAATCAAAATGAAGTCACTTGGATGGCGAGAATAATTTTCCAATATTTTCAAGAAATGGTAACAAAGGTTAGATTTGTTACTACTTAGTACTAGTTGGTAGTTTTTATCTTTACAGACTTAGCTTGAGTCAAGTAGGTCCCTCATCTTTTGTGAATGTCGTGAGTATAAGTGTACAAAGTTACTAGCTATATAGACATAAGAAGTTAAAAGGACCGTCGTGGCGCAGAGGCGTAACGTCTGCCTGTAACGCGACGGTTTGAGGGTTCGGTTCCCACTCGGGAAAGATGGATTTTTCTATTTCCATTTTCTTCGCTCTGGAAACTAGGCAAAGCGCGGCGTTGAGTTCCGCCACTCAACACGCAATGCCTCGAAAAAAGGGGCGAGGACGGAGAAAGCAGGGACTAAGCAACGGAGTGTCTTAACACTAGGTTCCAATAGTTCCTGCAGTTCACTCTGCCTACCTTGCCATGTGCGAGAAAAAGCGTGAAGCTAAAAAAAAAACTTTAAGAAAGCAATAAGAAGCTATTCTATTAGCATTGTCTTTACAGTTGACACTTTGTTTAAAACACCAGTATTTATTGTTTTTGTACCCAGTACTGAATTCATTGTCAAGTTATTTTAAAAAAAAACCTTTAAAACTCGCGTATAGCAAAATTTGAACTCGCCCTTCTTGTTGCGTTCTGACCACCAAGTTATACCTACGTTCTAAGAGAACGTTTCAATATTCTAATAGTACAATTAAGGTTTTCTAAAGCATATCTTATTATTCAGTGTAGAACCATATTTCAAAAAACAATAAAATTTGTCTCATTCAAGTATATTTAGGGCACTTCTACGTAATTTGCATTTAAGTGCTTCGGTGGTTTGTCAATTTGTAAGGATTTAGATTCAAAGCATGGTAAAAAATATATAATTATATGATGCGTCAAACGTTTTACCTCTTGTAAATCTAGGGCTATAACGATATCAGTACTAAAGGAGAATCTTCTCAAGAACCCAAGTACCAATGAAAGTGACGAAGAAGAAGAAGTAGTTTCTGATTCAAATATTACTGAATGAGATTCTAAATAACAAATTTTATTTATATTCCCTATAAATATCGTTTAGGTAGATACATTTTAAAAAATTGTTAATACCTAACCTTCATAAAACATGGCCGTAAATCTGTTATTTCCGATGACAACCCATTGTATTATGCACTGGAAATGCAAACGTATAACTTGGATAAATTATATTTAGAGATACTAAAAAGTATTTTTTACACCTTCACTCTTTAACTCACATATATCAGGGTAGGCAGAGGGAACCGCAGGAGCTGTGGGAATCTAGCGTTAGGACACTTCGTTCCCCGCTTTCCGCCTTTTTTCGAGACATTGCTAGTTGAGTGACGTAACTCATCTCCGCGCTTTGCCTATTTACCAGAGCGAAGAAAATGAAAATTAAAAAATACAAATCGTCGTGTTAACAGTCATGCTACACCCCTGCGGCACGACTGTTCTTATAATTTCATATATATCATACAGCAAAATTTTACTAATGTTGCTCTTATTTGGTCAATAAACTACATGTTTACACAATATTTTTTTTCGTTCTGTTATAGTTTATGTGATGACCTTGTCAATTTTTATAAGAAATATCAAAAATGCCAAGTGATTCTCTCAAATGTATAGATAACGTACAAGACACCTTGTTATTCTGTTTTAAAGCTGGCGTACCCAAAGGTTACATTCTTCCCCTCTTCTTTTTCCCTTATCATAAACTATAACTATCCAATTTTTTAACTAAATAAGTATGTACAGTTGCATTTATAGATTGTTTAAATCACATATGGTTATGGAACCGTCTTGGCACCATTTAAAAATTACTATAGAATTACAATAGTTAAAATTAAAAAATATCCAAAAATAGCTTTACATCACTTTTTCCCTTTCGTAACATCATAATATATTGTATATCTACACATGTAATACCTCGTTCATTTAATGTACGTACCTACAGTACTATATAGGTCGGTGCAATTATATTATCTTATACAAAATCTAAAACACGATAGTATTGCAGTTATCGCTTGTATGTATCGTTAGGCATGCTCTATTTTATTTATATGGTGCATTAAAATTGTTTAATATGCTTAAAACTAGAATTTTTTATCGAATTTACTTGTTTGTTTTTAAATTCATGTTTTAATTTTAATAAATAGCAATTTAATTTAAAATAGCCATATTTTAATAAGGTAAGTAAAGTCAGGTAGAAGGCGTTATGTTGTAATCAACTTATACCAGTGGGTAGTTTGACCCTTAAAACCAATTCCAGATTGGTAATAGTGATGTGGAAATATGTGCTTTCTCCGTTTTTTTTCTGAAATATTTAATTAAGCTTTTAAAATTATAAAGAATAATTTACATTAAGCTGAAAATACATCATCAATGTTTACTATAGGAACTAAGCACCGTACTTTGCTTTTTACCTTACTGAGGAAATGAAATATATGCCTATTGGAAGTAGAACCTACAACCCTCTTGTTAATAGGCAGCCTTTACTGTTGCATCACTATTACTAAATATATACATTTTATATGTACCTAGATAGATTTATATAGATTTCATTTATAACTACATATATTATAAATGTTAATAAGCACCTATTAATTTTTACTTACTACAAAAGGGACTACCATTACTGTCTTCACTTACGACTTACGATCATTAAAAATTAAAATAAACTTAGTGCTTTCATATAATTTTAATCGACTTTTGATTAGACATCATTTAGCTAACATATCGTAATAGTCAGGTATAAAGTTTATATATAGGTGTAATATTCATACATTTAAATGATCTATAAGCTATAATTGCTAAATTTGAATAAATATTCGTTTATAACACAAAAAAATCGTTAAAGTGAAAGATGATATACCTATATTTAATTATAATTATATTTCATATAATACTGTTCGTGTTTTAGACCACCTGTCATGTCATTTTAATCGGCTACATTCAAGATTCGACATTTGTTAATGTTTATTGGAGAATATTTTATTACTACAGTAGGAACTCGATTATCCGGCCCTCAGTTATACGGATGTGCAGTTATCCTCACTACAGGCCAAATTAATTAAATGTACCAAATTAATTATGTAACCTAAGTACAAGTCATATGTGGAATCATGAAATTTTTTAATTTCTGAATATACATTGATTTTCGTTAATATGCGCTAGTTATTTTTAATAAATATATAATAATATACTTACATATGTATGTTAGAAACTAGATTTCATTCAAACATTAGTAATTTCGATTATCCGGATTTTCGATTATACGATTACTACAACAAATAGTCCGGTTAATCGAGTTCAATACCGAACTATATACCCATTAAAGTATAACCAAACATCGTACAAACATAATTCAAGTAATAACGATAGCTTTGAAAGTGCTCATGTAATAGATGACGAAATTAGACGGACGGGCGGAGAGAAGACTATCACTTTTATACACTTGCAAAGTTTATGTGCTAAATTTTAGCGAGAAAAATACAAAAAAAATCTGAAAATCTATTGAGTTAAAGGAGGACTAAGACCTGGAAAAGAATGTATTAGATCTTTTTTCTTTGCATGGTCCCAGAAATGTTTTTATGGTAAATCAAAAAGTTAGAGGACCGTCGTAGCGCAGAGGCGCAAAGTCTGGCTGTAATGCAACGATTTTTGGGTTCGATCCCCAGTCGGAGGAGATGGATTTTTCTATTTCCATTTTCTTCGCTCTGGTAAACTAGGCAAAGCGCGGCGTTGAGTTCCGCCACTCAACACGCAATGCCTCGAAAAGGGCGGAAAGCGGGGACGGAGAAAACAGGGACAGTTCCCTCTGCCTACCCTGCCATGTGCAGGATAAAGCGTGAAACTAAAAAAAAGAAGTTTTTCCTTGCAGAAAAGAGTGTCAAACAAGAGTGCACGCTAGCAGCAGTGCATGTCAGCTTAGTTATTCAACTTATATTTGTGTAATCGCATCTAAGGAGGGAATTACAGTGACATAGAAATAAACTTAGGTGATCTGAAAGTAAATCGCTTGTTTTACGCAAAGGTTACTGTGATCATTACATCATTAGAAAGCTAATTGCACATATTGGTTATATTATTAAAATAAAATTGATGATAATGGTCTAAGCCAAATCGAAGTAAATAGGACAAGGGTTGTTGATCAAGAGATGAAGTATGAGTAAGTTGGAATTCGTAACTATGAAAAATAAAATATATATATAAAGAAAGGTGTAATGCTGCCGATAAAAAATCATATAATTTGAACAGAGAAACATGTAACGCAAGAGTCAGTGTCAAAAGAGCTAGACGTAGACCATTCACAATTAGTTGATCATCGAAAATCGTTAAAGTAGCTCGAGAGTTCGGGCATTCTTAAAGGGCTTAACGGATATCGATGAAGTAAAACTGGTATTTAGAAAACGTAGCATTTTGCCCTGTATAATGTATTTATTTATATCTAAGATGATTTTGACGATTCTGCTGTATATATTTAATTTCCTCACTAAGGTATTAACCTTATTTGTCTATTAAGACAAAACATGGCGCTTAGTTCCTTCAGTAAATGTCTTTATAATTGGACTGAAAAGGATGGAGTGTTGTAACACTAGGATATTTTTGCCCATCTATAATAATAATAATTATTATTTTTTGTAGCTTCACGCTTTATCCTGCACATAGGTAGGCAGAGGGAACTGCAGGAACTATTGGAACCTAATGTTAAGACACTCCGTTGCTTAGTCCCTGCTTTCTCCGTCCTAGCTTTCCGCCTTTTTTCGAGGTATTGCGTGTTGAATGGCGGAACTCAACGCCGCGTTTTGCCTAGGTGCCAGAGCGAAGAAAATGAAAATAGAAAAATCCATCTTCCCCAAGTGGGAATCGAACCCTCAAACTGTCGCGTTTACAGGCAGACGTTACGCCTCTGCGCCACGACGATCCTCAATATATACATTATTATTTAATTATATTAACATTTATTATAAGCAATAAAAAACTTACAATTTTAATTTATTCTGCAATTTTTATCATATAATGGCCATGTGATAAGCAAATGTGTACTAATGTGCCATTTTTTTAATCTGAATTTTGGTATATTTAGGCATAGGAGATTTTTTCGATACCTGTATTAATATAACAAAGTATATTCCCAGAAATTTGTGGATTTCAAAAATGATTGCACGAATTTTCACGAAATTTTATATTAATCTATAGATATTAGTAGTGACTAATCATTTAAATGTATAAGAATTCCTCCTAGGAAAAGATAATGATTTACTAAGATAATTTTTGTGTAAGAGATAAAACAAATATTTGCTGTGTTAATTTTTTATTACCTAAGCATTGTACGAAGCTTTATCGTTAACTTACTATCAGAGTGTTCAGAGAGATCTAGCTTAAAAATAATTTGTACGATAAAATTTGAAAAGTAGTGTCTAATCTAATCTCTCCGTTCTTTTTCTAATAAAACCGCAAAAAAATACAGGCATTGAGTTACTGTTTTATATTGGCCTATATTATAATTCCTATAAGTTTATTTTTTTTAACAAGTGTAGCGCCATCTTTACATTATTTGAGTAACTAAATATATTGTTTTCAAGCTTTATGGTTCATAAAATATCCAATAGGTGGCACTAAAACATATTAATACATAAGCTTTTTAAAAAGTACCTTATGCTGTTTTTAGATGGCACTGCGTTAAAATTTAGTTTTATAGAAATAAAATATTTCAAGTCTACATTATTACTACTATCTGAAGTATGTATAATAAATATTGAGTTACTTAATTTATTTATTGATGAATACTATACAAACTACATTATAATAATCACTTTTCGATATGTCACGTCAAGGAAAGTTCCTGTGGTGACCTAAGGCACCTATATATCATCACAGTTTTTGTAAGTACAGTACAAATTCGAAGTGGAAATCCGGAAACGGAGTTTTGGGTATCTATTAGGTAATAGTAAAATCAATAAAAATTATATAATTATATTATAGTTTTAGTATTATATATATATATATATATATATATATATATATATATATATATATATATATATATATATATATATATATATATATATATATATTATATATATATATTATAGTTTTAGTATTATATATATATATATATATATATATATATATATATATATATATATATATATATATATATATATATATATATATATATATATATATATATATATATATATATATATATATATATATATATATATATATATATATATATATATATATATATATATATATATATATATATATATATATATATATATATATATATATATATATATATAATATGTAAACTCACTGTGGGAGATATGGCGAGAAAGTTTTCTAGATACATTTGCGGATAAAAGCTGGTCTTCTGTAATCTATGCATTGACTTACAAGCATTTAAGTGGCTCTCTACTGGATTATGCATTAAAAAAAGAAAGATTGTTACTAAAATATAACAATAATATTGATAACAGAACTCTCACTGACTTAATCGTCACAGGATTACCTACTTATGTTAGGAGCAAATTAGATAGACAGGAAATGAGAAACCCAACTATTTTATTTAATGCCCTACAAATGCATGAAGATCAGAATAACAATATAAAAAGAAAAGTTACAGAAAAAAGTAAATCAGAATCAGAATGGCGAAAAAAAATACCATGTCAGATTTGTTACAAAATTGGAAAGAAAAACAGATTTCACTCTGAGGATTTGTGCTGGTTCAAAGAAGACAAGAACAGCAATAACAGTGGCAAACACTGCAAAAATTTGACATTAGAGATTGATCAATTCCAGGATACAAAAAACTAAATATTCCCCCACTAATCGAAGTTGAAGTAATATTGAATGACAAACTGAAATGTTCTGGTATTTATGATCCTGGATCAAATATAACTTTAATAAATTCCAAATTAATAATAGTAAAAAATTCAAAGATAAATTACTTTGAAAACAAATTCAACACAATTGGTGGTGGGGGGAAAACTATAGGTTTAGTAAAATTAAACGGAAGAATATTGAATATTGAAGAGGAAATAAATGCATTTATTTGCAATGATAAAAATTTCACTCATGAATTGCTTTTGGGACTGGATACAATAAAGAGGTTTGGATTGACCCATGACGGGAATTTAAACATCCAACTTCAGAAAAATGCCAACTCAAGTGAAAATCAATATATCAGTCCAATAAGAGACGAGAAAAATAAATATTTTGAAATTGAAACCAAAGAGTCATCGAATTATGAAATAAATTTTAATGAGGGCATAGATGTGAATAAATTTGACATCGATACCACTAACTTGAAAGATGACCAAATAACAAAAATTAATGCATTATTAGATGATTATAAACACATATTTGCGAAAGATAAATTTGACGTTGGACAGGTGAAAAATTATGAAGCATTTATTGATTTACAAGTAGACAAATATTGCTCAAAAAGACCATATAGGTGCTCCTTGGGGGATAGGGAAGAAATTGAGAAACAAATTGGTCAATTGCTAAAGAATGAATTGATTGAAGAATCTTATAGCCCATTCGCAGCACCTGTGACATTAGCATTCAAGCGGGATGAAGGGAAGAGGTCAAGATTGTGTATCGACTTCAGAGACCTTAATAAAATTATCGTTCCACAGGCACAACCATTCCCTCTTATAGAGGATCTGATAGTAAAAACAATAAACTGTAGGTATTTTACTACGCTTGACATTAATTCTGCTTTCTGGTCAATACCACTGAGGATCAGCGACAGAGCGAAGACAGGCTTTGTCACACAAGAAGGTCATTACCAATGGACTTGCCTGCCTTTCGGGTTGAAGACATCTCCGGCAATTTTTCAAAGGATTCTGACTAATATAATAAGAAAACATAACCTGTCTAATTATGTAATGAATTATATATATGACATAATGGTGTTTTCAAAACCTTTCGATGACCATATGGACCATCTATCGAAGCTGTTGAATGCTATAGCCGAAGAAGGATTCCGTCTAAAATTGACAAAATGCAAATTTGCGGCACATTCGGTAAAGTTCTTGGGGCATTTAATAAAAGGTAATATAATTACACCTTTAAAAGATAATCTCAAATCTATAGCAGAATTTCCAGCACCGCAAAACAAGAAACAAATAAGACAATATCTGGGTAAGGTAAATTTTTACAATAAATATATTCCTAATGCTGCAATAACTCTTGATCCATTACACAATTTACTTAGAAAAAACATAAATTACGTTTGGTCAGCTGATTGTGAAAAAGCTTTCCAAACAATAAAAAGCAATTTATGTTCAGCCCCAATTTTAGCCATTTTTGACCGAGAGGCACCAACTTTTATATATACTGATGCAAGTATAAAAGGCATTGGTGCAGTTTTAAAACAAACACAAAGGTGTGGTGAAATCAAACCAGTGGCCTACTTTTCAAAAAATTTGAATGAATGCCAGAAAAAGAAGAAAGCTATATTTTTAGAATGCCTAGCAATTAAAGAAAGTTTGAAATTCTGGCAACACTGGCTATTAGGGAACTCATTCACAATTTATACGGACCATAAGTCACTCGAAAATCTAAACATAAAGAACAGAACAGATGATGAACTGGGAGACATGACTCATTACTTATCACAATACAATTTTGTAATAAAATATAACCCAGGTAGAAACAATACCGAAGCAGACTGTTTAAGCAGAAATCCTGTATATGAAAGCCATGAAAATGAAGAAGATAATTTGAAAACTATAAATATTGTCAAGATTGAAGAAATACTAGATGACCAGAACAAAAACACAAACATAAAGGACAAGCATACTTTTATTAGAGAAAATGGTATATATTACAAGTGGAACAATAAGAAAAAGAAAATAGTTTTGTCCGAAGACTATAGTAAGACATTAATAAAAAAAGTGCACGAGCACTTCTGTCATATAGGAATAAATCAGATAGAATCAAAAGTAAGACCTTTCTACACAGCACCAAACCTACTGGACAATATAAAGTTGATCTGCCGTCAATGTGAAGTTTGTATCAAAAATAAAACACGTATAAATAGAAAGTATGGACTTATGTCACAGTTAGGACCGGCAGAAAAGCCTTTCCAAATTATGTCCATAGACACTATAGGAGGATTTGGTGGTAACAGGTCTTCAAAAAGATACCTACACTTGTTAATGGATCATTTTACACGCTATGCTTACATTTCGTGCTCAAAGTCACAACTAGCAAAAGACTATATAAAATTGATAGATCAGGTGATTAATTACAATGAAGTTGAGATATTACTTTCAGATCAATATCCGACATTGAATTCAGAGGAATTTAAAAAGTATTTATAAGATCACTCTATTAAATTAATCTTTACGGCTGTGGATGCTCCCTTTTCGAATGGTCATAATGAAAGGTTGAACCAGACGCTGGTGAATAGGATTAGGTGTACCTTGAATAGCAAAGAAAAAAAAAATATCTTGGACAACTGTGGCAGCGGATTGTGTAAAAGCCTATAACTCAACAACCCACACAGTGACAGGTTATTCGCCTCACTATCTATTAAGTGGAGAACCAACAGATTTACTACCAACAACCCTGAAAAGAAAACAAATGGAACCCGGAGAACTGGAAGAAGACCGAAAAATAGCATTTCTCCGGTCAAAAAAATCTCATGAATTGAACAAATCCATTTTTGACAAAAATAGAATAGATTACAAGTTTCAAAAAGGTGATATAATGGACTATATAATGGACTGTAATAAGTTAAACAGATCTAAAATGGATGAAATTAGAATTGGTCCTTTTGAGATACAAGAAATGATATCAAACTCGCTATGCAAAATCAACACTGGGAAGAGTAAAAAGTCCTTGGGATTGTATCATGTTACAAAGCTCATTCCTCAGTTTGATAATCCAAATTAACTCCAGTCAATTTGCACATTTTGGGGGGGAGATGTAAGCTTTGTATATTGTGTACGCGGTCTATTATTTATTATTTATATTATGTATACGCCGTCTTAAAGTTTGACGTTGCCATACTGACAGGAGATTTAAAACGGTTATTTAGAATAGAAGCCATGAATACATGAACATTAATAATGGCGTCGGTCTATTGGAAGTAAAAACCTTTAATTGTCGATTTTCTAATTTTAGGTTAGTATTTAATATATGTGACAATTTATTTAAAATAATAATATTGTAATAATTAAAAAAATTAACATTAAATATTTCTAATTTTAGATAAATCAAATTGTGTGTTTTTGCTCCCGTCTTCGACATCCAACATATTATATATATATATATATATATATATATATATATATATATATATATATATATATATATATATATATATATATATATATATATATATATATATATATATATATATATATATATATATATATATATATATATATATATATATATATATATATATATATATATATATATATATATATATATATATATATATATATATATATATATATATATATATATATATATATATATATATATATATATATATATATATATATATATATATATATATATATATATATATATATATATATATATATATATATATATATATATATATATATATATATATATATATATATATATATATATAATTCACCTAAGTATGAACCAGGTGTTTGTATATGAAAAACGTATAAGTAATGTATGAAAAAGCTTCATTTCATTATAATATCTTAATATTATGTATGTAAATATTTTTTAAATTTGAATATATAAACAATATGTAAACAAACAAAAGGAGTAAATTATAATCATCGTTTTATTTTTATATAATATAAATTTTGTTAAATATATTTTCTTCATATTTTATGAGCCAGTCTAGAATACACGGGCTCCTTAGCTCTAAAGCATGTTAAGTACTTCCACGCGATGTCCACTAAGATATGTCGCTTCTTGTATAGACATTTATTGATTAATTTTTCTATTCTTATTTTATCTGAAATGTAAACCAATATTACTACAATGTGTGTAAATATACTACAATTTTTTTTTATAGCTTCACGCTTTATCCCGCGCATGGCAGGGTAGGCAGAGGGAACTGCAGGGACCGTGTTAACCTAGTGTTAAGACACTTCGTTGCTTAGTCCCTGCTTTCTCCGTCCCCGCTTTCCGCCTTTTTCGTGGCATTGCGTGTTGAGTGGCGGAACTCAACGCCGCGCTTTGCCTAGTTTGCCAGAGCGAAGAATGAAGAAAATGGAAATAGAAAAATCCATCTTCTCCGACCGGGGATCGAACCCAGAAACCGTCGCGTTACAGGCAGACATTACGCCTCTGCGCCACGATGGTACAATTGCTTATATTATTATTACTATAAACTTAATTTAAGGTTAAACACCTATATAATACTTTATCACTATAAAGTCAGGATTTTTTTAAAAAAACAGGGTAGTCTTAGACTGATTGAGACTGAGACTATAAAATGATGAAATTATGTCAATCGGAGCTGTTTTTTATTTCTGCGGTTGCAAAGGCTGCTTCGTCGTCGTCGTAAGCTTCTCTTCCGTCAACCAATATGGACAACCAGAGGCCTCACTCAGCTGGACTGATCGCCCTGGCAGTAGCTCCCCAAAATCCTGTCCGAACTAGACCACTTGTGAGCCTAACCTGAAGCCCCCATATTTAGAGTCGCCGGTTCACTACGAGCTACGGTCAGAGAGGTAAATCGCTGATGCCGTCTCCCCTCTCCCCCTTGAGGATTGGAAGAGAAAATCGAAAAAATATTGGAATTGAACTACTCGGAAATATTTTTATTAAGTGCTTAATGTATTTTATTGCAACTACGCAGAATCTTCTTTTATTGAAGGATTTTATTGAAGCTTGTATGTAATATATAATATATAGCAATAAATACTGTTTAATTCTAGGTTTCATGACTTAAGACATGTGTAGTTCTTTAAATGTGTTAACACACACTTAATAGATTGTTTCGCCTCTTGTTGTAATATTTCTTTTCTACCTTCTTCTTTTTCTTACCTTCACTAGGTATATCTTTTAATACAACATCCTGCCTCAGCACACCTTCTTTTGACATCACGCCATGCTTCATTAAGTAACAAAACACCCATTTCTTTAGAGACTTGTCACTTGTCTGTAAAATGTAAACTAAAATCATCACGGGGACGGAGAAAGCAGGGACTAAGCAACGGAGTGTCTTAACACTATCCCACGGTCCCTGCAGTTCTCTCTGCCTACCCTGCCATGTGCGGGATAAAGCGTGAAGCTAAAAAAATAAAAAAAAATAAAAAAAATAAAAAAATAACATCAAGGCGAAACTTTAGTAGCTTATTTACAATTGATTTTAATGTTTCAATATTCTTGTCCTGTCATGCGATGCATTAAATAACACAAGAAACTAGATTCTCACTTGTTCTACTTGTCTTCTGAAACGGAGGAAACAGTTTATGGGTGGGTAATGTATAAAACGGGCATGTTAAAAGTCAGACGCTATTTTCGTTTAATTAGTTACAATTAGTCACGTATTTAGGTAAATTACTTTGGTTTTTCAAGACAAAGTATAAGGTAGAAAAGTATGAGGACCTTCGTAACATAGAAGTACAGCGCCTACCTTTAAATATGATGATTTATGGGTTCGTTTCCCAATCTGGAAGATAGATCTTTACATTCTTATTTTTTTCGCTCTGGCAACTGACCAAGCGCGGTGTTGACATACTTACTTTAAAGTTAGCAATTTTAAATCTCTCGACAAGAGCACGTGGTACATGAAATTTTTCGATACACTCCTCGGTTGGATTCAATGTTGTTACAATTGTTGACGTTGTATAGTCATAACTTTTGGCTTGCTGCAATTATAAAGATTGTCAGATTTTTCAGAACTTGGTTAAAAATTAAGTACGATCTGACGTGACGTGTAACAGGGGTTCTCTACGAATGTCTTGATTGGCAACCAGGTTCGAGGGAAGCAGAAGTTGTAGAGTTTGCACTAATTTTGTTTAAAACAGTTTGATAATATTTTTTTATACTTTTTGATATTCTAGGATAATAATTTTATATAACAATCCTGACAGGTGTATAGGACGTAATAATTGCATTATATATTTTATTATACTTTTTTATTAATTACTAGTTATTTATTCGTCATTAATAACTGGTTATCGTAGTAAAATTGAATTATTATTCTGGTAATAACAATAATAAAACTTTTCAAATTGTTCCAGGATTTCGTACTTAAAAAATCTCCAATAAGACAAACCTAATATCCGTTTTTCTGTACATCAATCTGAAGGTATCAAAAATAAAGCTGTTTTTATGTTTTTGTAATTGTCACAGAAGCATATTAAAAAGATGTCTATATATTTATTAATTTTTTTTTATGAGTTCACGCTTTATCCTGCATATTGCAGGGTAGGCAGAGGGAACTGCTGGAACCATATGAACCTAGTGTTAAGACACTCCGTTGCTTAGTTCCTGCTTTCTCCGTCCCCACTTTCCGCCTTTTTCGAGGCATTGCGTGTTGAGTGGCGGAATTCAACGCCGCGCTTTGCCTAGTTTCCAGAGCGAAGAAACTGGAAATAGAAAAATCCATCTTCCCCGAGTGGGAATCGAACCCTCAAACTGTCGCGTTTACAGGCAGGTGCTTACGCCTTTGCGCCACGACGGCCCTCTATTATTATTAATGTCCCTCAAATTTCTGTTAAGTTTTATAAAATAGGCTATTTAAGATAGACAAATGGAAATAATCTTACCTTTACACATTGTGTTACAGTAAATATTAAAATATAAATTGATATAAGAAAATTTCTCATTTTAATTATTCCACGATTCGTTAGACGCGAAATGGCAAAAGTCGATATACATCGAAGTAATTTATACTATTGTTAAGTACAGTACAATAACTGTGAAAGTAAACAAACGATGACTAAGATTTAATATAATAGTATAAAAAGGCCTTTATGAGTATTATAATATTTTGAAACATTTAAATGATAGAAGTATAACAATACTTATGATTCATTTATGTATATACGCGTGGGTTTTATAGGTTCTATTCTGTTCCTATGCCAGATTCAAGTTACTAGCCTTTGCTCGCGTCTTTGCTTTTCTATCTTTGACTTTAAAATATATTAAAAAAAATATATTATTACTTTTGTTAGCTACCTCCTACTTTATTTAGTAAAAGGGGGTAATTTTAGATCATAAAGACTATAAAAGCGTTGAATTTATGTCAATCGTGGTAGTTGCACGTTGGCGGCCTGTACTGGAAGGGAACTACCCTGAAGTACTGTTATTGAGTGACTTATGTCATTTCATGTAATTACGAGGAATCTATGTCCGAATATAGTCGAACTTGCGATCAATGTGTGTTTCTAGTGTTTTCCAGTTTGAATTAACTTTAACCACTTCTGAGTTTGCTAATACTTTATAAAAAGAAATAAAAAAATATAAAAGAATTAAAAAGCCTAGAGTTCATCTTTTAAAATATTATCTAATATTTTCAATCTAAACTCTGGATTTTCCAAGATTTAAATCTTAATTGATATATTTGTTCAATTTATAGTTCAGTAGTTTGAATTGTACATTAATTGATATATTCCAGTCACTTTACAATTTCTATTTTTTTTTAGCTTCACCCTTTATCCCGTAAATGGCAGGGTAGGCAGAGGGAACTGCAGAAACTGTGGAACCTAGTGTTAAGACACCCCGTTGCTTAATTTCTACTTCCTCCGTCCCCGCTTTCCTTTCAATTCATAACATATTATGTTATATAAATTTTGTTATATATTTTTGACCGGTTCACAATATCACGAATTTACTCGTATAAACATACTTGTATTGTACTCGTTTTTTCCTTTAAATCAATTGGTCCATAAAACATTTTGAATTTTTTGAATGTTATATTTTATAGTGCAATAGTATTTTGCAATGTCTATTCTCGCTTTTTATTTGACTCTTAAACACTTTCACTAAGCCAATGCACTATTTTTGAGACAAATTATTAATATATTTAGCATATGTTCTGTGAGAGTCTAATGCATTTAGTCATCTTTTCCTTTTAACCATCAATGAAGTATCATCAGCGAATGATAACCTGGTTCCTTCTAATTACAAAAGGTAAATCATTTATATGGGTCAAAAATAGGAAAGGATTTGTAGACACTTGTGAGACTCTCATACTGATTAATGAGCCAGGATATTTCTTGCCATTAATATCAATTTTTTGAATGCTTTTAGCTAAAAAAGAGGTAAAAGATTGGGTGCACGTCCTCTGATGCTGTAACGGTGTAGCTTTATGATCAATCAAACACTGTGGACTAGTCAAAAAACATTCCAAGAGATCTTGTGATTTCACCCACGCCTCATAGATAATCTTTATACGTCTTGGTCCAGCATAAGTAGTAGAACGGCCTTTAATGGAGCCATACTATATTTTTATGTATAAGGTTATGTTCATTAAAATGCGTTAATATTTGATTTAATATATTTTTTCCAAAAATAATACTAGTCGAGCGTAGAACAGATACTGGTTGCGAATTATTGGGAAATAATGTACTGCCAGATTTAAATATAGGTATGATTTAATTAAATTTCTTAAAAGTGAAAAGAAATTCCATATTCTGTACAATAATTGAATAAAATTGCGAGGTAATGAGCAACAGCATCTATTATATAACTTATTTAATATATTATATAACTTATTTAATACCTTCATATTTGATTATTCAACTACCTACGTAAATAATATTCGTTTTGGGAAGTGACGTTACCACCGGTGTGATTATTAAACACTAACTTTTATGTCAAACGCCGAAGTGAAGACATTAAAGCATTAAGTCTCCAGCAAGTTGTTCTTTATTTATTCGACAAACTAAGCATATATAACTAATAAACTTGACAGAAATACAACGTAGATCAATTGTTTCCTTCATATTTCATAGTAATCAAAGCAATATATATATATATATATATATATATATATATATATATATATATATATATATATATATATATATATATATATATATATATATATATATATATATATATATATATATATATATATATATATATATATATATATATATATATATATATATATATATATATATATATATATATATATATATATATATATATATATATATATATATATATTATATATATATATATATATATATATATATATATATATATATATATATATATATATTTATTTAAATCAGATTCAACAGAAATAAATTGAGACCAAGATTCCAATGAAAAACGAAGAGTGTTTTGATCACTACTCGATTTTCTCTGCTTATCCTAATACAAGACCAAAAATGACACCAAAAAATATATACAATATAGAATTTTTCAAAGAACCCTACAAAAAGAAGCTAACATTGCTTAATCTGATATTTATAATTACCTAGATTCTGTTTTATAATTACAACAATTGTTTTGTTATATTTTAATTGTGTTGTTGTTGGACAATGGTATTTATATATATATTCTATGACATAATAGATTACTCAATTGAATTGAAATTTCTTCAATTGGATGATTATAAGATCACATAAGAGAAGTTCATACGAGGAAAGTGTTTAAGTATTAGAAATATTCGGGGCGTCGCGTTATAGCGGTTGACAGTTAACGCAACGGTTTGTACATTCAGCGTCAGAAAGATAGGTACATTCAGAGTATTCAAATATATAGACGCAACCAAAAAGTCAATAATATTGGTACATTTAAAACTTCATATAGATCGTTACATTCAAAGCGTCATAAATATGGTGACACTCATCCCGTCACACTAGAAAAATAAACTTTATTGCTTTGTATTTAAAATATAATTTGTCATGGCAATTAATATTTAAACATTTATACATAAAATGAAAAGAATAGAAACTACTGATATCCTTTTCATTTTCAGCATGTCGTCAGAGATAAGTCTTTTGTTTCGTAAAATTTGTGCATTGTCATTTACGATACTTAATGCGATGCTTTAATTCACAAATCTGTAGAAGTAAAAGGGGGCAATCAAAACATCATATTTAATTAGGTTTGTTTAATATTATAAAATCTCTTTGGTCCATGAGAAAATATGGGACACGACTACACGACTAAGGAATTGAGCATATAAATTCAACTTTGCAAGTATCCAATTAGAGAAGAAAGGTAAACAATTCCCCATAAAAAAGACGTAAAACAGAGAATGCTCTGTCCCCGAAGTTTTTTAGCAGTGTTAGAATTCATATTTAGAAAAATAAAGCAGGAAAACGAGGAAATAAACATCGATGGACGTAAATTGTCACACCTTCGATTCACAGATGACGTTGTCCTATCTGTAAGAACATCAGAAGAAATCGATACAATGCTAAAAGATCTTGTAATCGAAAACGAAAAACTTGACCTGAAATTTAACCATGAAAAACAAAACCCATGAGGAATGGAGAAAAATATTCAGTTTTTGTGGGAAACAACCAAATAGAGTACACAGAGAGTACAGTAGTATCTAAAACAGCTGATAGCCCCTGAGGAAAACATAAAAAAGAAAATCAATAGAAGAGTAAAAAACGGCTGGAAGAAATATAAGAGCATGAAAGAAGTGATGAAGGATAACAACTAGCAAATAAAAATAAAAGCAAAACTATTTAACACATGCATTTTGCCAATCCTTAGAAATGATAGTAAAACATGGTGTGTAAGTCATATCAACACAAACTTGCTAAATGTCAAAAAGCCGTGGAAAGGAACATGTTGGGAGTGCCAATATTGCCAATAGATAGAAGAACAGGTCCACAAAATATAGAACAAAAGTTCAAGAAATAGAACAACAGACTAAAAGACTGAAATGACGATGGGCAGGTCACTCGGCAAAAGGTAAAAAAAGGTAAAAATGGAGTTAAATAGTAACTCAATCAATACGCAAGAGAAGGCCAAAGAAGGAGAGCCAGATTAGCTAGACGTTGGCATGACGACATAGCTCCGGTGGCAGAAAGAATGTGGCATAGAGTAGCTAAAGACAGAAAGTAATGGAAATGATAGGGGGCCTTCGCCAACAGACAAATAGATTTTTATAAAATAATAATCGCAGATACTACAGAACTAACCTTAGACTGATTAGAAAGCTATAATATAAAAATAGACATTGCTATTTACGCAAAGAATTATGATAATTTTAGAATTGTTATTTTGAGATTAACGCCGACAATAGTATATATTTGAGCATGAATAGCTATTATTTTATTTGAGTTTGGCATTGCGAGTTGAGTGGTGGAAGTCAACGCCGCGCTTTGCCTGATTTCCAGGGCGAAGAAAATGGAAATAGAAATATCCATCTTCCCCGAGCGGGAATCGAACCCACAAACCGTCACGTTTACACACAACTTTAATACAACTGACAAAATAATTACTATCTTTGATAGATAGTAGAATGACATGTAAACGTTTTGAATTTGAAAATAATGCTTAGATACCAATGACAGAATGAGTGTCACCATATTTATGGCGCTTTGAATGTAACGATTTATATGACGTTTTAAACGTCCCTATCTTTTTGAGCGACTTGAATGTACCGATATTATTGACTTTTTGGTTGCGTCTATATATTTGAATACTCTGAGTGTACCTATTTTTTAGACGCTGACTGTAGGTATGATTCCCACTATGAGGAAAGAAATGTCATTTCCTTAAGTAAACGTGGGGTTCCATCACTCAGCACCTCATCTTAGTAATTACCTAAATATGAGATTTTGGATTTAATTTTTAACTAAAATATTATGCAGCACTTACTAGCAAAATAATAATGTTTTAAAGTAAAATGAATGCAATAGTAAATTGAGGATCTGCATGATATTGAGGCACAAATACGACAAGCTGTTGGTTCAAATCCTGCTCGGAGAGAATTGTTTAATTCCGTTTACTTCGCTTTGGCAACAAGGTAAGCGCGGCGTTTGGTTTCCCCATTCAACACAAGGTTCCCACAGTTCCTGCTTACCTAGTAATGTAATAACAAACTAAGTTCTGTTTAAAAAATCAGATTTATAGAAAATAGACACGCAATCAATTAGCTATCATTACTAATTGAGTTGAGAAATTTGCACACATTGTTATAATAATTCCATTGTTTAAGACGTACATATATATACTTAGTTGACTTTATAATGCTATAATCAATATGTGCTAATAAATCATTTATAGTGAATGATGTCTTAAAAACAATAGTAAATTAAGATCGATCTGTTTTTTTTCACATTTTATCCCGCACATAGCAGGCGTAGTGTTAAGACACTCCGTTCTCCGCTTTCCGCCGTTTCGAGGTATAACGTGTTGAGTGGCGGAACTCAACGCCGCGTTTTATATAGTTGCCAGAGCGAAGAAAATGTAAAAGGAAAAATCCATCTTCTCTAAATTGAAATCGAATCTACAAACCGTCGCGTTTACAATCAGACACTACTTCACTGCGGCACAACGTTCCTCAAAATCGATTAGCACCTTCTTTATTTGTTCTTATTTGTTCCCAGACCTCTGACTTTAATAATTTAATATAATAATTTATTTATTTATTTAAGCATCATTGGCCCATTATGTTAGTAACAGCTTCCTTACACCTACTACTACCTTTACTACCTTTAAACTGATTTCAAATAAATATGCATTTATGTGATAGATATTATTGGTATTGAATAATATTAGGATCTATTCAAGTTTCCAAATAGGTATTTTTGATATGTATGTAAATGTATACTTGTCGAGACATTACTCGAAAACTGAAATTTTTACTTTGATAATTGAAGGATCAAAACTATACAAAGTTAGAGATATAATAACAATACAATCTTTTTTTCATAATAAAATCTTTTTACGCATTGGTAGATGATAGGCCAGTTTGCATCACCCACTGACAACTCAATATGCTCCGTCTCTCCTTCAACTTTAAGTCAAGGAGAACAAAATCTTAAGTAAATCAAGACATGTAAGGTAATTTTTTACTCTAAATAATGCCTAGTTTTTACTAAAATCGCTTTACAGATTTTTTTTCACGATTTGAGATTATATCTTTAGGATACCGACCTACTTATTATCTATATCATTAAGTTAACCTTTCTTCATTTGCTCTCATTTTGTGTATGTTTTTTTAGCTTCACGCTTTATCCCGCGCATGGCAGGGTAAGCAAAGAGAACCATAAGAACCTAATGTCAAGACACTCCGTTGCTTTAGTCCCTGCTTTCTTCGTCCCCGCTTTTACGAGACATTGTGTTTTGAGTGGCGGAACTCAACGCCGCGCTTTGCCTAGTTGCCAGAGCGAAGAAAATGGAAATAGAAAATCCATCTTCTCCGAGTGGGAATCAAACCGTAGCGTTTACAGGCAGATACTAACGCGTCTGCGCCACGACGGTCCTCAAATCGTCTCATAATTTCATAATTTTATTTGTTATTGCAATTACAGAAAAAAAAATATTTTTCGTAACTGCTAGTAGTACTGTAGTAATTTATGTTTAATATAGAAACATCAATGTTATGATTTCATCGTTTTCCAATTGTTGATATAACGTTTGTGGGTTCGATTCCCAGTCACGGTAATTAATCACTTTCATTTCTTTTGTTGTCGTGGAGTTCTTTGAAGGTTAATTCCAGTTATTATGTGTAAAATTGTAAAATTTCTATTCACTAGTATTTCTATACCTAGATTGCGGTATGATTGGACTAATTATATATTTCTCCGCCACTCAATGCCTCGAAAAGGGCGGAAAGTGGGGACGGAGAAAGCAGGAACTAAGCAACAGAGTGTCTTAACACAGAACTTCAAATGGTTCCTGCAGTTCCCTTTGCCTACCCTGCAATATACGTAATAAAGCGTGAAGCTAGAAAAATAATTTGTACGTATGCAGGATAAATCGTAAAACTTCAATGAATAAAAATAAAAAGAATAAATCCAAATAACGAGACGAGAAATTTGCACACATTGTTATAATAATTCCATTGTTTAAGACGTACATATATATACTTAGTTGACTTTATAATGCTATAATCAATATGTGCTAATAAATCATTTATAGTGAATGATGTCTTAAAAACAATAGTAAATTAAGATCGATCTGCTTTTTTTTCACATTTTATCCCGCACATAGCAGGCATAGTGTTAAGACACTCCGTTTTCCGCTTTCCGCCGTTTCGAGGTATAACGTGATGAGTGGCGGAACTCAACGCCGCGTTTTGCCTAGTTGCCAGAGCGAAGAAAATGTAAAAGGAAAAATCCGTCTTCTCTAAATGGAAATCGAATCTACAAACCGTGGCGTTTACAGGCAGACACTACTTCACTGCGGCACAACGTTCCTCAAAATCGATTAGCACCTTCTTTATTTGTTCTTATTTGTTCCCAGACCTCTGACTTTAATAATTTAATATAATAATTTATTTATTTATTTAAGCATCATTGGCCCATTATGTTAGTAACAGCTTCCTTATACCTACTACTACCTTTACTACCTTTAAACTGATTTCAAATGAATATGCATTTATGTGATAGATATTATTTGTATTGAATAATATTAGGATCTATTCAAGTTTTCAAATAGGTATTTTTGATATGTATGTAAATGTATACTTGTCGAGACATTACTCGAAAACTAAAATTTTTACTTACATAATTGAAGGATCAAAACTATACAAAGTTAAAGATATAATAATAATACAATCTTTTTTTCATAATAAAATCTTATTACGCATTGGTAGATGATAGGCCAGTTTGCATCACCCACTGACAACTCAATGTGCTCCGTCTCTCCGTCAACTTTGAGTCAAGGGGAACAAAATCTTAAGTAAATCAAGACATATAAGGTAATTTTTTACTCTAAATAATGCCTAGTTTTTACTAAAATCCCTTTACAGATTTTTTTTCACGATTTGAGATTATATCTTTAGGATACCGACCTACTTATTATCTATATCATTAAGTTAACCTTTCTTCATTTGCTCTCATTTTGTGTATGTTTTTTTAGCTTCACGCTTTATCCCGCGCATGGCAGGGTAAGCAAAGAGAACCATAAGAACCTAATGTCAAGACACTCCGTTGCTTTAGTCCCTGCTTTCTTCGTCCCCGCTTTTACGAGACATTGTGTTTTGAGTGGCGGAACTCAACGCCGCGCTTTGCCTAGTTGCCAGAGCGAAGAAAATGGAAATAGAAAATCCATCTTCTCCGACTGGGAATCAAATCGTAGCGTTTACAGGCAGACACTAACGTGTCTGCGCCACGACGGTCCTCAAATCGTCTCGTAATTTCATAATTTTATTTGTTATTGCAATTACAGCAAAAAATATATTTTTCATAACTGCTAGTAGTACTATAGTAATTTATATTCAATATAGAAACATCAATGTTATGATTTCATCGTTTTCCAATTGTTGATATAACGTTTGTGGGTTCGATTCCCAGTCACGGTAATTAATCACTTTCATTTCTTTTGTTGACGTGGAGTTCTTTGAAGGTTAATTCCAGTTATTATGTGTAAAATTGTAAAATTTCTATTCACTAGTATTTCTATACCTAGATTGCGGTATGATTGGACTAATTATATATTTCTCCGCCACTCAATGCCTCGAAAAGGGCGGAAAGTGGGGACGGAGAAAGCAGGAACTAAGCAACAGAGTGTCTTAACACAGAACTTCAAATGGTTCCTGCAGTTCCCTTTGCCTACCCTGCAATATACGTAATAAAGCGTGAAGCTAGAAAAATAATTTGTACGTATGCAGGATAAATCGTAAAACTTCAATGAATAAAAATAAAAAGAATAAATACAAATAACGTTTTTATTTGCAATTAAATTCGTGCAGGCAGTATCGGTTTACGTTAAGTTAAATAATTACGTGACATTTTAAAACAAAATGGCATATGGCAACTACATTTTCTAGTGTGAACGACAAAGTAAATATATATAAATGCAATCAAAATGTATACAATTGTAACATTTTTAACAGATTTTTCTTTTTTGTAAATTTATTGGAAAATTGAATGTTTTGGGTCCTTCTCGTGATAGCATTTAGAGTAGTTCCAAGCTGTCTGATGGGGAGTGTTTCCTTTGTTGGCCATACATAAGTCAATCAGCTTCTCCACTGCAGGTTTGTCCGCTATTATAGAGAAGAAATAGTTATTAATAATTAAATATCTCATAATAGGTCAATTGATTAATTATTATTAAGTAAGACAAAGTAGCATCGGAGTGCATATACTGTGATTAGGAGTTCGATTCTCACTTGGATATTAGTTTAATTTAAATAAAATGATTTAGTTCCGCTACTCAACATGCAATGTCATGAAAATTAGGTAGAAAGTGTTCTTGCTACATTTGGGTATATAAAGAGATTATTTTATTTATTTTAATCTTTTTAAGCGTGAAGCGTGAAAAGCGTGAAAGCGTTAAACTTTATTCCCAATATAGCCGAGTAGGCAAAGATCTGCTTTACGAGAAATCCCTGCTTTCCACCAATGAATTTATCAGTGAATATATAATATGTTATGAAGATATATATTGTTATATATTGTGATTAAACTTCTATATATGTATATACCTGCATTAGGTACTTTGGCGAGAGCGACGTCCTTCTTGAATTTGCCATCTTTGGTCATTAGTTCAGACTTGATCAGCATGCAGAGTGCGTATTTCTTCAAGGGCTCATTTTCAGTCTAAAGAAAAAGAAATATTATAATTACTGTAAATATTTAAACGAAAATTCGTCTTACATAATGTTGTAAAATGAATTTGAATAATAATACAATTCCATAGTAAATAAGTCCTTAATAAAATATCACGAACTACAGTACCCAAAATATACGAAATTAATATTCTTAAAGTGTTTTTATGACCGTAGTGGCGCAGAGGCGTAAGCGTCTGCCTGTAAACGCGACGGTTTCTGGGTTCGATTCCCACTAGAGGAAGATGGATTTTTCTATTTCCATTTTCTTCGCTCTGGCAACTAGGCAAAGCGCGGCGTTGAGTTCCGCTACTCAACATGCAATGCCTCGAAAAAATGCAGAAAGTGGGGACCGAGAAAGCAAGGTCTAAGCTACGGAGTGTTTTAACACTAAGTTTCCACGGTCCCTCCAGTCCCCTCTGCCTACCCTGCCATGTTGCGGGATTAAGCGTGAAGCTAAAAAAAGTGTTTTCATTCTTTAAAGGAACTATTGTCCTTTTTTCAGCATTTTATCTTAGTTTATTAATTAAAAAAAACAGTCATAGCCTAAGAAGGTTCTGGATATATATCGACTTAGAGAGATAATTAAAAAAAAAGGTAATTTAGAATATTCACCTTGAAATCACCTGCTTTCAGCTTGTTAACCAACTGCTCGTCGGCATTGCTTTCAGCGAGGCATTCCGATCTGTGCTTCTTAAGCTTCTCCTTCTGTTCGTCAGTCAGCGCCTGTGGAGGATTAACGAAAATTAATTAAATTAATCATAATTAATAAAAAAATGGAGAGTTAAGCAATAAGTGGGGAGCGGAGTGTCTTAACACTAAGTTCTCTTGTTCTCTACTATAACCTGAAAGTTACGTCAAGATATTTTTTTATTTAACTTATATAAATTACATTATGTTAGAAATTTATTTAATTATAAAAGATTTGTCTATACATAAATAAAAAGATATAATATATCTTATATTATGGATATAAAGTTATGCAAATACGATCTTATCACTAACATTGATCTCTAACAGGTAACTTTAGTGTACATTTAAGATAAAGATACCTTAATAATGAATAGAAAACATAGTGAGAAAATAAAATAGTGAGAATAATTTTAACATATAAATAGCAGAGGTGTCACAGGGAGCCCGATGTTAAGACACTCCGCTCTCCGCTTTTCACCTTCTGAGGCATTACATGCCGGGTAGCTGAACTGAACGCCGTGTCTTGCCTTGATGCCAGAGCAAATAAAATAAAAATAATTAATTATCCCCGAATCGGACATGAACCAAGAAACCGTAACGTTTAACGATAAATCTATATAATGTAATCCTATATAAATTATTATATAGTAAAATATTAAAAATATATTAATAATAATACAACCGTCTTAAACGTGTTAACACCTAGATGCTATCCAACTGAGTACAATGACCTCATAAATTAAATATAAACTAAATTCTAAGATGTTTTCGTGTATCAAGTTCTACACAATTTATTATTTCAATATTTCTATAGCAATCTTGATAAATTTAAATACTTAATAGGTAATCAAATTATTTAGAGATCTCCTTAAGTTCCGAATAATCCTTTATAATTTCTGACGTCAAGGTTCTAGAACAGTATTTCTTAAATTTTAATTCATGTAAATAACATATTATATATTTAGCTGTGAAATATTTTGTTCTAGAATGATTAGGTAGTAAGCCCGAATTGTTCTTACATACATATAAAACTGTTTTGATTCTGAGTAAATGACTGACAGACGACGTATTCCTGAAATAAGTGGCTGCAAAAGGCTGAAACTTGTCAAGTAAATGCCTTAATGACGTATCTTAATATTCACCATATTACGATAACTACTTGAAATTTAGAGAGATCCTTCGTTTCATAATAAAAAATGCCATAAAATTAATGTAAATCCAAAAAGTATAGCCAGGGGCTATAAGTAGTATAATATTAATTAAGAGAAAGCAGCTTAAGTTACGATAAAATTATATAAATTAAATGCTTCGATATAATACAAAAAACAAAAGCTCCAAGAAGAAAGCAAACATAAGCTTGAAGATGACAATATCTGACTACAAACGTGACTGCACGAAGGCTGTAGGTTCGATTCCCATTTGATTGAGAAACAAAAAAAGCACTTAATAAGCAATGCCTTAAAAAATAGGCAGTAAGAGGAAAACTGGAGCATCAAGCTACAATAATAAACAAGCTACTTTGTTAAGACCTAAATTCTTCGTAGAATGACACAAAAAGTAAATTAAAACGAGTTTCAAGCATTTAATAACACCGAATGAATTGCTGTGTTTATACTTAACGAAAACCTGTTATTAAAAGCCTATTAAAAGGTTATGTTTAAGGCAGTCTAGACTTACTATAATCTTTATAGGTAGATTTACATGATATATAGAATATAAAAACTTGGTCAATTTGAAACTGCACCTCTTGAATACCGTATGCTACTTAAGTCTACCGTATGCAACTTTTTGTACTCAAGTTTAACACTCGCCTTAACGAGGCACACTTAGGACACTAGAAAAGATTTGAGCGAAATAATTGAAATAATAATATTTTTGTGTAAAATACACTAATATTAGTAATTTATGTAAAATGCAAAATTTGGCGTTAGGTTCCGCCCACTGAACGTACCGAATGCGGGATAACATATGAAGCATTAAAATTTTGACGGAACGGAATAAATACAAAGAATCGAGTAAGAAATAAGTAGGTCTTAATATGTACGAACTTTGAACCTGCTGACGCTTAGAAAAATTAATTTATATATATATATATATATATATATATATATATATATATATATATATATATATATATATATATATATATATATATATATATATATATATATATATATATATATATATATATATATATATATATATATATATATATATATATATATATATATATATATATATATATATATATATATATATATATATATATATATATATATATATATATATATATATATAACAAAATCTTCAGAAAACATTTGCATGTACAGTATGCAAAAATTTCACAATGCAGTAAAGTTAAATAATAACGTAATTTAATTTATTTAAGAGAAGTTTTGAGATTTTTGTCCGCTTTTATCTTTAACACTATATAGTATAATATGATACACATATATAAAGTTGTATATATAGATATATATATATATAGGTAAATTATATGTTTACCTGAGCGGCGACAAAGCAGATAGCGAGAACGACCAATGTCTTCATGATGCAGGTCAGGACACAACTGTGATATTGTGCGGCGGTCACTGCTTTTATAGTCAATCCGTTGATCCTTATTACAGGATAACAACGTGTATCGTGGATTGTCAACATTTTTTTTATTTATATTGCTTGTTTTAGTATAAAGTAATAGATGGCTGTGAATGAGAAATTTCATAATTTTTATTATCGTAATTTTTTACATTAGGTTAGGTTAGGTAAGGTTAGGATCACTTACATGAGATTAAATAAAGTTAAACACATATATTGATAATTGATACATGGAATGGCTAGTGCTACTTAATATTGTCTAATATATATTTTAAAAGAATTTAAATATTTACATTCTTTTATATAGTTCGGCAAATCATTATATAGTTTTATAATTATAATTTTGAATAAAGTCAGTTATTATTAATATTAAACATTGAAATGCTATAACTATATATATATATGTATATATATATATATATATATATATATATATATATATATATATATATATATATATATATATATATATATATATATATATATATATATATATATATATATATATATATATATATATATATATATATATATATATATATATATATATATATATATATATCTATATATATATATATATATATATATATATATATATATATATATATATATATATATATATATATATATATATATATATATATATATATATATATATATATATATATATATATATATATATATATATATATATATATATATATATATATATATATATATATATATATATATATATATATATATATACATATATATATATATAGTTATAGCATTTCAATGTTTAATATTAATAATAACTGACTTTATTAAATTTGTTTAAAAAGAAACTCCCTTAAGCATATTACTGCCTAAATTTTTACATATCCAAAGTTAAACCATCATTTCGTTCCTCAATGTATCTGTTTAGTTCGTTATGTAAATTTTTATGTAAATATGTTAAATATTGCTTAAGCATTATCATATTATGTTATATATATTATATTGTATATATTTTACATATTAATTATTTGTTTGTAGATAGTGATCATATTTTAAGTGGATCTGTTTTAAATATGCATTTTTGTTTATGGAAATTACTATTTTTTTTTACAATACAACCTCCTCCGTTCTCTCCTTCTCTCCTTCTCAGTAAAAACTGTAAAAGTCAATTGTGTGCTCATTTGACATGATCAAAATAAAAAAAAATGAATTGAATTGAATTGTATTTGATAGAATGGGAAATTAAAATAGAAGATACACAATTCTCTGCATTTTTTTTTCTAGTAAGTTAGGTCATAACTCAAAGTAAGTTAGACTAGACTCTCTTCTTTAGACCTATTACGTATATATCTCAAAAAGTTAAAGTTTAAATCACTCGTCTTCCTAAAACTATAAATAGGCTAAAAAAATATTTATTTAAATTCTTAGTATCTCTTCAAAGCATTCAGACTATTGATTTAAAGTATTGGGACCGCAAAAAATACACACAGAAAAACAGTGGAGTTGATTTCATATGTATAATTTTATTTAGTTGCTTTATAAAAAGTATGGATGTCGACTGAGAAGATTAATTATTTAAACCTTTGGCTATATACGAAGTATAATATTTTAGAGATATCAAAATACTTGATAAGGAAACGAATGAATGTTTAGAGTTAATAACAGCTAATTATTATTAAGATTATTATCTTGAAATAATTAACACAATAATACAGAAAAAAATTATTACGTTTGAATTTCCGTCGAAGGTAATGAAATAAATTTATGATATCAAAGTTCTTTATACCGAATATATGTAATTAAATAGTAGGTTTACAAAAACAATGATATTTTTTAACACAGTATAACCATAGCGCGAAGACTTTTAAATCCTCTGATTTGTTCTGTATGCGTAAAGAACTCACACACACTGTAGATGTAATTGTCTTGAACGAATCCTGAGCCCATTAAAATCCCAAGATAAAAATTATCCTGTACTTTGCTTGACACCTTCCTCCAGGGAAATTTCTATAAACAATCAGTTCGTTTGTTCCGGAGCGTAGTAAGGACAGACAGAATGACAATTATAAAATATATAATTAAAGTACGGCGTTGAGTTCTGCCATTCAACGCGTAATGTCTATCCGGTGGTTAGCGGAGAACGGAATAACTTGACACTAGATTATATCTACCCTTCTAAATCTTAGACCAATTATATATAAATTATATAAATATAAATAAACTTAACATGTTAATAAAAATAATTAAAATCAAGTAAATGACGAATCCGTATTGTCATTAAAAGCTAAGAATGTCTATGAGTGGAAATTTTAATTTTATAGCTTCACGATTTATCCCGCACATGGCAGGGTAGGCAGAGGGAACTGCAGGAACCATTGAAACCTAGTGTTAAGACACTCCGTTGCTTAGTCCCTGCTTTCTCCGTCCCCGCTTTCCGCCTTTTGGAAATGGAAAATTCCATCTTCCCCGACTGGGGATCGAACCCAGAAACCGTCACGTTACAGGCAGACGTTGCGCCTCTGCGCCATGACGGCGAATTTTAATTAAAATGAATAATGTCATTTTTTACTAAAATTTAAACGAGATCTTCCTAACGTTGTATAATATAAACAGAAACTAGTTTAAATTTCTTATTATAAGTTTTTTGCTTACTTCATCATTCAATTAATTAAATTTTTTTACAACGTATACATAATAAAACAACTGGTATCGATTAAAGCAAATATGAAATATATTTATCGTTACTTTTGTATTCTAGTAGAATCATTTACAGTTTGGTGTCGATAGTGGGAGGATCTCGAATAGTGAAGGTGAGCGTCAATGCTTTTTAAAGGAGCGCCTTTAAACCTACACTTGGGTCACAAGTCCCAAGTGCTGCTCGAAGCTCGTCTTCCTACAACGCGATGGGCTCGGGACCCGCACGGTGAATCCATGGACCGCTAAGTAGTTTCTTCTCTTCTTTGGCGGACCGCGTGGATGAAGATCTCGGTTTCACTTTTGTTTGTCTGTATTGTTCTGTTAATGAAAAGTATTAAAAAATTAATATAACTTATGAATTGAATGGCATTATTTATATGCGCGCTGTAAATGTGACTTTTCCCCATAAGTACGAGCCCGATGAAATTTCAGGTTAAAAATGAAGCCATATATTGCTGTATATACTCATTATTTCCCCAAAGAAATTTGTATAAAAACTGGTTGTCACTTTAAAAATATTTTGAATGATTTAGTAAGGAATATTCAATGTTTTTCAATATTTTCATTTCATATATTAATTTCTGAGATAAATACATAAGAAATTCTCAACAAGAAAGGTCTTAAATCGGAGAGAAACCAGAGAACAGAGAGATATGGCACTTAAATAAGTAGAGCAGTCATATCGATTTATATTAAAGATATCTGAAACCAATTTGGCTACTTAAATTAATTAAAACAAACAATGTATGTATATATCAATTATATGCATAAAAAATACAGCCGATGAGTTTTTAATATGATTTATATGACTAGCAACTAAAAAAAACAACTGAATTAAGGTCTTTGTTAAAACGGCCAAATAACAAATGGTATTATTAATATTATTAAATGAAAAAGCAAAAAAGCAGTATGTAAAAAATGTTCGTAACACGCGACATTCTCCAGAATGATCTGGACTGCGCTTGTATTAGGCGTTTTTTACGCATCATATATTCACACTACACGATTCTAAATGTATAAATTTTTGTATGATTTATCTAACGCTTAAAATATAATTACATTGTTAATTATAAAGGTGAGTTAAGTTGCTACTTAGTAATTATAATTTTAAGGTTATGGCACAGTGGGAGATGGTAAATATATACATGCGTATAAATGCGTGGGCTATTAAATTATAGTCTACGTATTAGAGTCCGCACAATAAAACTTGTGGACTATAACTCGTGAAGTATTCTGTATAATCAATATAGAACACAAGAATTAATAAAAATAACTAAGTCTAGCCTAAGTTCAAAAATATTAAGATTTTTTAAGCCGTTCTTAATTTTTCTGCTCTAGCTGCTGCTGCTCTAGTTGCTGCTGCTCTAGCTGCTGCTGCTCTAGCTGCTGCTGCCTTAGCTGCTGCTGCTCTAGCTTCTAATTGACAAAGACAACATGGACTGTTATTATTTTCTTGGTTTATTTTTAACTTAAATGAATTATATATACGGAGAAAGCAGGGACTAAAGCCACGAAGTGTCTTAACACTAGGTTCGTGTGGTTCCTGCAGCTTACTCTGTCTACCTTGCCATGTGCGGGATAAAGCGTGAAGTTAAAAGAAATTAAGGCATTAAGTCTTTTATATATGTATACATAATATGATGTGTCAGTACATACAAAATGTTACGAGGAGGTAACTAAAACAAACCAACTTATTAACAAATATTTTGTAAAATATAAAGTTTGTTATTATAACACTTTGTTATCATAACTTCTAAGGTTTGAAATGTTAAACAACTTTGCCTTGATATGTATAGAAAATACTACCGTCCTTCATTTTGTTTACGTGAATCTTATTAGCGTTTCCATATTACTTTAATTTAACTTAAAACATATTACTATGTTTTTGCTGGAGAAATAAAAAAAATAAAATACACATTTGTTATTTCATCAGTCGAGAATTAAATCTGATAAGGCGATAATTCATTTAAAAATTGACGTTAATGTTACACTTATTAACAATATTTACTTATTATTAGAATTATTAGAAAAGATGATATGTCATTTGAACATCAAAAACACTACCACCGGTTCGCTAAAGCTAATGCCTCAGACCTGAGAAGAACCGGCGCAAGAAACTCAGCGGGACTTTTCTTTTTTTTTAAGTGGTCAATATTTTTACATTAATTAATTTTGATAATGACACATTTGAAACAGACTGGAGCGAGCTTGGGAATGAGATATTCCCAAGGTGTGTTGTCATTTAAAAAATCGTTAATCAGGTAATAACCTTTAACACACAAACGTCTTTTCACAATTCTTTTAAATTGTGATATAGAGCATTGTTGGACGTTTTCTGGGATCCTATTGTAAAAGAGTACACACTGCCCCATGAAAGAATTGCGGACTCGTTGCAATCTAGTTATAGGCGCTGTAAGTTTAAGCCTATTTCTAGTATACATATTATGTGAATCACCGATTTTCTCAAAATCATTAATATTCTTTTTGACGTACATGACATTTACAAAGATATATTGAGATACAATGGTCAATATATTTATTTCTTTAAATTTTTGCCTTAAAGAATCTTTAGGTCCTAGTTTATAGATTGCACGAATAGCTCGCTTCTGCAAAACAAAAATTGATTTAACACCGGCTGCATTACCCCATAGTATGATGCCGTAAGACATAATACTATGAAGGTAGCTAAAGTAAACGAGGCGAGCCGTTTATACGTCAGTCAAGGATCTAATTTTCTTAACTGCAAAAACTGCTGAGCTAAGTCTATTCGCCAATCCCTCAATATGAGCTCCCCACTGTAATTTGGAGTCAATGGTGATACCGAGAAAAACCGTAGAATCAACAGGATCAACGGCTTCACTATTTAAGAGTACATTGGTTTTCACAATTTTCGTGCAGGGCGTTCTAAAAATAACACATTTAGTTTTCTTACTGTTCAATAGTAAATTATTAGCACTAAACCAGTGTACTACTTTCGAGAGGGCATTGTTTACATCGTCAAACACGTTTTGTTGTCTTTTCATTTTAAAAATTAATGAAGTATCATCCACAAACAATACTATCTCGTGGCTCTTTTCAACTAAATATGGTAAATCATTTATATATATTAAAAACAGGAAAGGACCAAGAATAGACCCCTGTGGGACTCCCATACTGATTAATGACCCCGGGGATCTCTTGACATTAACATTGACTCTCTGAAACCTGTTAGACAAATAAGATTTCAGAAGATCGAGAGCACGTCCTCTTATGCAGTAATGATGTAGCTTCATAACCAATGTAGAGTGCTGAACGCAATCAAAGGCCTTGGACAGGTCACAGAACATACCAAGAGCATCCTGCTTATATATATTTGATGATGACACATTTGAAACAGACTGAAGCGAGCATTTTATTCCCAAGGTGTATTGTCATTTAAAAAATCATTAATTTAGTAATAACCTTCAACATACATTTTTTTAAATTGTGCTATAGAACATTATTGTACGTTTTCTGGGATCATCCTGTAAAAGAGTACACCCAGCCCCATGAAAGAATTGCAAATTGGAATCGTTGCAATCTAGTTATAGGCGCTGTAAGTTTAAGCCATGTCTTAATTTAAAATCTAAGATAGGATATTATAGACCATTCAATAGATATTTCTAGATCTTAAATATTCAATACAGTGAAAAATATCAATTTCGTCAAAAATAATTTGCTCGAAATTCCCGTACTTCTTGGTCTTTAGCTGATCCCTGATGACTTCTTGGTCTTTAGCTGATACTAAAAAAATTAAAAGTAGTAAAAATATCTGTAAAGCGACATGGCAAATAATAAAAGCAGAGACTATGACTTATTCAAATAATGAAGTTTATATAAGTGACATTGTATTTAATAATGAAAATATATCAAACCCTAACTTAATAGCCTTGACATTCAATAAATATTTTATATCCCTGACTAACAACAATACAAATAATAATAATTTAACTTCTAGGAATAGTAATTTAATGACAAATAATATTGTCTCTTACGAAAAAGGAATTAATCTTAATAATAAAGTCTTGACTAGTGATAAAACAACTGTGGGAGACCATTTTAGCTTCTCATTTTTCTTATCACCTGTATCAAACGAAGAAATAAAAAGAACATTGCTTTCGCTAAATGATACAAATTCTGAAGAGTTTGACGGAGTATCAAAAAAAATACTAAAGACATGCGTAGATGAATTATCAAATATTCTAACACATCTCGTTAATTTATCTATTGAAAAAGGCATATTTCCAGCATTGTTAAAGAAATCTATCGTAAAACCACTTTATAAAAAAGGTGATAGAAAAGAAGTGATTAACTATAGACCGGTTACATTAATATCAATATTCTCTAAACTATTTGAAAAATGTATGTACACAAAGCTAGTTAACTATTGTAACAAATATAATATCATCAGAGACGAACAATATGGTTTTCAAAAAAATAAGTTCACTATTTTAGCAACATTTAAATTAACAGAATCCATAATGACTAGTATAGACCAAAATAAACACACTATCGCCCTTTTCTTTGATATGTCGAAAGCTTTTGACTTTGTAGATCATAGTATCTTGCTAAAAAAGCTGGAAAAGATCGGCATAAGAGGAGTAGCACTAGATTGGATTAATTCCTATCTACAAAATAGAATGCAATGCGTTCAAATATCGAACCTAAACGAAGCTAATGAACTGACTACGTATGAATCCAGCTATGACTTCAATCGTTACGGTATTCCGCAGGAAAGTATTCTAGGCCCACTTCTATTCATCCTGTATATAAATGATTTACCAGACGTTGTCCCACAAAAATGTTTTCTTTTCGCAGACGATATCTCTATAATTTTTACGTCCAACAAAAATAAAAATCTTATCGAATTTGAATCTGAAATAAATCTAGGTGTAAAATTAATAACTGATTATTTAAACAAAAACAATTTACGAATAAATGTCGATAAAACAAAGTTCATGGTTTTCCAGACAAACAAAAATAAAAACAGACTAAATTTAAACATAGGTTACAATAATCAAAAAATTGAAGAAGTAGACGAACATTCTTTCCTTGGCGTCACTATCGACAGACACCTGGACTGGAAATCACACATTAATCGAATAAGCAACAAAACAAACAGCTTCGCGTATGCTCTAAGAATACTTAGACAGAAAACGTCCGAACAAATCGCTCGCATAGCGTATCATAGTTATGTGTCTTCAATCTTAAGATATGGTCTTCTGCTATGGGGTAATTCCACGAGCTTTAACAGAGCGTTTATAGCGCAAAAGAAAAATATAAGAGCGATACGTGGAGCTCGCCCATATCAAAGTTGTAGACCTCTTTTCAAAGAATTATCTCTTTTAACACTTCCCTGCCTTTACATATTGGAAGCATGTTGCTTTGTTTTTAAACACACACGAATATTCAAAAAAGCGAGTGAAGAATATACTCGATGTAAAAGGAACCCGAATAGATTAGTACTGTCCCATAAACCACGAACACAGATGTTTAAGAAAAGCTGTCATACAATATTAATTAAAATATATAATAAGCTGCCAGAAGAATTAAAAAATTTAAAAAATTTCAATGTATTTAAAAGTAGATTGTTTACCTTATTACTTAAATATAACTTTTACAGCATAAATGACTATTATAGTTGTAATTTATGATAATTGTATAACTAATTGATTAAAAATAATAATTTATTTACTTAATTACACCGTGGGAGAGCCTTGCATTTGCACGAATGGGCCGGCTCGACCGGAGTGATACCACGGCCTCACAGAAAACCGGCGTAAAATGACGCTTGCGTCGTGTTTCGTCGCGTGAGTGAGGGTACCGGAGGCCCAATTCCCCCCAACCCCCCTCCCTTATGATGACGCAGTTTAAAAATCATCTACCCCAGGAGGGTACCAACTGCGCTAGCGTTGGAGAATCCCTCTCTGGACATCCAGGCTCAGGACTCAACTCAGCCGAGCGTGGGTGTCCAGGCCGCCCCACGAATTCTGGGGGGGGCAAAACCGCGTTAAATAATTCCCGGGGCAAGAGCGGACTTTACACGGCGTCCCCTGCCACACTAGTTGTGGAGTTTTGCAACATCAGGGGCTTACATTCTAACATCAATGCTGTCCACTACCACCTCGAGACAGTAAAGCCGGCTCTGCTCTTTTTGACTGAAACGCAAATATCGTCTCCGGCGGACACCTCTTACTCGCATTACCCTGGTTACAGTTTGGAACATTCCTTCGTACCAAAAGCAGGTGTGTGCGTGTACGTTAGAGACGATGTTAGCTCACGCCGCCTCAGGAATCTTGAAGGTAGGGACCTCTCCATCTTGTGGCTACGTGTAGATAGCGACGACCACCCCCGCATCTACGCTTGCCTCTACAGGTCCCATAGCGGTGATGCCGAAACCGAACGACTCCTTGAGCACGTCCAAATGGCTACAGATTTAGTGCAACAGCAGACCCCTTCCGCAGAGATCGTGATACTCGGCGATTTTAACGCCCACCACGCCGAATGGCTTAGTTCACGCAAGACCGATCACGCTGGAAGATCTGTTCATGACTTCGCCCTGGCCTATGGTTTTACGCAGCTGGTTACAACGCCCACGCGAATCCCAGATGTGGAAAACCAGGAACCTTCACTGTTGGATCTTCTGCTGACTTCCCACCCCGAAGACTACACCGTGTCTGTCGGTGCTCCTCTAGGCTCCTCTGACCATTGCCTTATACGGAGTGTGGTGCCACTCTCACTCTTAGCGCAACCACGCTGTCCACGAAGACGTCGAGTGTGGCACTACAAGTCAGCAGACTGGGATGGGTTACGATCCTTCTTTGCGTCCTTCCCATGGAGTCAGGTTTGCTTTGCACTGGTTGACCCCAATGCCGTTGCTGATGCTATCGCTGATGTGGTGCTACAGGGTATGGAACTTTTCATTTCAAACTCTGTGGTCCCTATTGGTGCCAAACGCCAACCTTGGTTTAGCCGATCCTGCAAAATTGCATCTCGCAATAAGTGGGAAGCTTACCAGGCCTGGGCGGCTGCTGCAACGACGAAGGATGTGAATACCAGTGACTTAAAAAAGAAGTTTAACCACTCCACCCGATCCTTCAAAAGAGACATTGCTAGGGCGAAGTTCTTGTACACCTCCAGGATTGGCGAGCGACTAGAGCGTCTTCCGTCTGGAACTCGTGCATTTTGGTCCCTCGCTAAAGCCGTCCAGGGAAATTTCTGTACGCCATCTCTACCACCTTTGCTCAAGGGAGATGATTCATTGGTCCACGACGCAAAGGAGAAAGCCGACCTCCTGGGCAAATTCTTTGCGTCCAACTCATTCCTGGATGACAAGGGCCAAGACCCGCCGATAATACCACGGTGCAACTTTGTTATGCCGGACATCCGATTCCATCAAAAAGCAGTGCGGTCAGCAATGCTATCCCTGGATGTCCACAAATCGAGCGGGCCCGATGGAATCTCTCCCATTGTTCTAAAGACATGTGCTCCGGAGTTGGCACCGGCAATAACGCGACTTTTTCGGCTTTCCTATTCCTCTGGCGTAGTCCTGTTTTCATGGAAGACAGCTTTAGTGCACCCGATCCCTAAAAAAGGTGACCGCTCAGATCCGACCAATTACAGGCCAATAGCCATAACCTCATTGCTCTCGAAAATAATGGAATCCATTATTAACAACCAGCTCCTACGGTACCTTGAGGATCACCAGCTGCTTAGCGACCATAAGTACGGCTTCCGTCAGGGTCGCTCGGCTGGTGATCTCCTAGTATACCTGACACATCGTTGGGCACAAGCCATCGAGAGTAAGGGCGAGGCTGTGGCTTTTAGTCTGGATATAGCGAAGGCCTTCGATCGGGTTTGGCATAAAGCACTACTTTCAAAGCTACCTTCCTATGGGCTTCCTGAGAAATTATGTGAATGGGTCACCAGTTTCCTAACTGACAGAAGCATAAAGGTCGTAGTCGACGGCGAATGCTCCGATCTCATGTCCGTTAATGCTGGTGTCCCGCAAGGCTGTGTGCTATCATCCACGCTGTTCCTCTTGCACATTAATGATATGCTGCAAATGAGTGGCATTCATTGTTATGCGGATGACAGCACAGGTGATGCTTTATACACCGGCCGCGCCAACATTTCTCGGGAAAACGTCATTGAAAGCCGAACCAAACTTGTGTCTGTAATTGAAACTTCGTTTCAGGAAATATCAGACTGGGGTAAACTAAACCTGATCCAATTTAACCCCAAGAAGACACAAGTTTGCGCGTTCACCGCTAAAAAGCTGCCATTTGTCGTATCGCTCCGTTTCGAAAGCACTCCTCTAACTGCCTCAGCCAATATCGGAATTCTTGGCGTCGACATATCGAGCGAAGTCCAGTTTTGTGATCATCTGGAGGGTAAGGCTAAATTAGCCTCGAAGAAGCTCGGGGTGCTCAATAGATCGAAACAGTATTTCACGCCGGCTCACCGCCTGCAACTTTACAAGGCTCAGGTTCGGCCTCACATGGAATACTGTTCACATCTTTGGGCAGGGGCTCCCCAGTACCAGCTTCTCCCTCTAGACCGCATTCAAAGGAGAGCGACTCGAATTGTCGATTGCGAAAAGATTTCTGATCGGCTCGACTCCTTGGCACTGCGTAGAGATGTAGCCTCGCTATGCATTCTCTACCGCATATATCATGGGGAGTGCTCTGAAGAACTGTTCGGACTGATCCCTGCCGCCTCTTTCCGTTATCGATCTATGCGACAACTCCACCACCCCCACCACCTTGACAGTTGGCAGAGTACAACTGTACGATTTAGCAGAAATTTTCTGCCCCGCACCACAAAATTGTGGAATGAGTTGCCGCATGCGGTATTTCCGGACAGATACGACCTACAGACCTTCAAAAAAAGAGCGTATTCCCATTTAAAAGGCCGGCAACGCATTTTGTAGCTCCTCTGGTGTTGCAAATGTCCATGGGCGGCAGTATTCACTTACCATCAGGTGATCTGTCAGCTCGTTTGCCACCTATATTATATAAAAAAAAAAAAAAATAATTGATAATGATATAATATGATTGAACGTGGGATTGTTTATAAAAATTCATTATTATTCACAATATGTTCACGATGTATTATGACATTTTAAAATTTAATTAAAATATTGACCATGTAAAATTAATAGAACGTAATTAAAATTATATTAATTTAATAATTTATAATTTGTAACAGGATTGTGCACTATAATTATTTTAAGATTATTGTTAAAATGTAATTTAAACTGACATTTGCATGCCATGAAAAGGCAGATTATGAATGCACTTGTAAAATTTTTTAACATCTCTGTAACCATTGTCTTGCAAATAAAGTATTTTGAATTTGAATTTGAATTTGATCGAAGACCTCTAAGCTGATGAAGTGTGATCATAGATTTTAATGTGGGACAAAAAATGCAAACCACGTTAAATAGGTCTTATTTTGACGCCTATACTTTATTTTTTAAATCCTGTCCAAAGTATAGCTGTCTATATAGCAAAACACAGTAAGTGCAGTTTTATATAAATCTGATCAGTAATTATAAATGTGTGCCTTTACTCTAACAGTTTAGATAAATATAATTAATAATTATAATTGACTTATTTACGCACGTAGTAGAACCTAATATGTCAAATGCTTTTTAACTATTTAATAGTACGTATATAGGCCACAGTAAGTTTCCCAAAACTAAGATGCACGTATATATTTCACTTACATAATCTAAAGCTAATCTCCGAATAATTTTAGAAAAAATGCACTAGAAGATAGAAGAGATTATAAAGAAACATACATACAAAATTCTTTCTTAAAACTGCAGCCGGAAATTGTAATTTACACCGATTAAAAACTATCCCTTCGGCTTGCTCGTTCTGTTCAGGTAAAATATCAAATATAATTCTCAAAATATATTTATATTTCATTAAAAAAAATATATAGCTCCGAAAAGTTTATCATAGTATATACACTATATCTTTCTAATATTAAAGGTCCCATCTTATACCTTAAGATGACCCATATTTTAAAATAACGTTTTCAGCCAATAAATATTCGCATGCTAACAAAAATCACATCATGTGGAATATTCCAGCGTACCCAAATGATAAATTGCCGACAATCATCACAAGTGTATAACACAATAACTGTCCGCAACTCCCACCTTCATTGATTTATTATTGTCCGTTGACCCTTTGGCCTCTAGGTCTCTAGACATATACTACTAATACTAATTTAACCTAAATTTTAGTTTTTTTTTTTGGTGTAAAAGCAAATTAACACACACACTACTAATGAGACCATCGTGGCGCTGAGGCGTAGCGTCTACTTGTAAACGCGACGGCTTATAGGTTCGATCCCCATAAGGGGAAGTTAGATATGTCTATTTCCATTTTCTTCGCACTGGAAATTAGAAAATAAGGCAAGGCACGCGGTTGAGTTCCGCCACGTAATGTCGTAACACGTAATGTCTCGAATATGGCGGAAAGCAGGGACGGAGCAACGGATTGTCTTTACACTAGGCTCCTATGGTTCCAGCTGTACCCTCTGCCTACCTTGCCATGGAGGGGTAAAATGTGAAGATATAAAAAAAAGCACTAATGAGATCACATTTTTTACCGTGTTACTCGATTTTTTTACTTTTTTTTTAGAGAATCCCTGTAATACTTCTCTATATAAATCTAAGCTCAAAGTTTTAGTTTTTGCGTAGATTCTGTTGTATAGCTTCATTTATGTATTTAAGTCTGCCTACAGCTGTTTCTCTTAACTGCATATTAAGTGCTTCAATAGTGAAAGTATAACATGATTATGACATAGGCTGACCGTGAATTCCTCTGGTATCTGAAACTTCAATGCCACGTTTACCATCTCTTTAAGAGAAACTCGTAGTTTATCTCACTATAATTAAAGATATGTTATGTTAAAGTGTAAAGTCATCAGTTTCATATCAGATTTTCCAGATGTTTGACTTTTGTAGTCTAATATAATTCATCATGTTAAAACTAGTATAGAAGCCAGTCTTCATGGTTTTTATCAATTTCATACTTTTAATTCCATAGCAAATAGAGGTAGAGAAAAATAAATTGCCTAAGAAATTGCCTGAAAATAATTTTTTTATAATAATCATCTCCCTAGTGTACATCAAACCTACTACCAACTCGTACCATACCATATGTTGATCCGCTGTTCTACGATGAGTTTAATCTTAATTTTAATTTTTATATTTTAACGGTCAGTATCGTAATAAACATATTTTTTCTAATATACAATTTACTTATAATTATATATGTTAACCGGTTTATTTTAGTTTTTTTGTCATGTTCTAGATATTTCGTTTTTATATATTAACTAGAATATTGCCACAACTTTGTTTATGTGTTTACAATTCTCTGATTATAATGTTTTAAATATGTCCCCCAGATTTTTCAACAATACATAATTCTTGTTTTTCTTTGAAAAAACGTATTTTTGTGGTGATTTCTTTGGAAAATTAAAAGAAACCTTCATATATATCACATAAGCACGTTAAGTCGAAGTTATTTTTTTTTTCAAATTGGTAATTTATAGTATACATTAATATGTCTATCATATTTTCAAAAAATACTTAATTTTAAAGAGTCTAGTTGCTATTTTATGTTTTCACGCTTATATATGTATACGCTATCCTGCACATAGCAGGGTAGGCAGAGGGAACCGTAGGCACCTCATTCGTAGGTAGTAGGTACGTAGTTTCCCGTTTTTCTTTCCTTCTTTTCATTTTCAAGACATTGCATTTAGAGTGGCGGAACTTAACGCCGCGGACTTAACTTGCCGGAGCGAAAAAATGAAAATGAAAAAATTCTCCGTGTGGGAATCGAACCCACAAACCGTCGCCATTACAAGCAGACGCTGCGTACCCGTGACTACAAACTACTGCAAAGTGTTCAAAACGTCGGCTTCTCAAAAAATGGCATTATACGCGAATAATCTGTTTAAATTGTTTTATTTAAAACATATACAGCTCTTATTTCATTAAGTGTAATGAAAATCATCTAGTATACAGTATTTTTTTCAACGTATATTAAATATTACTTACTGAAATACATTCATCAAATATTTTAATTACTTAAACTTTTTGTATATCTATCCGAGATATTTATCTTTAATGAGTATGAATAAGAAAACGTAAATATGGTTGTTTTACACAGTGTATTTCCATGTGTAGCAAATTATTCAAATAAGAATTCTATATTTGTTGTAATGTTTTTGTTGTGTCTCGAATATAGCCAAATTAATTAATTGCAGTATTTGGCATAACTAAACATTTTATATATATATATATATATATATATATATATATATATATATATATATATATATATATATATATATATATATATATATATATATATATATATATATATATATATATATATATATATATATATATATATATATATATATATATATATATATATATATATATATATATATATATATATATATATATATATATATATATATTTCTCTTGTGAAAAATAAGCCCACAGCCAATAGAGCACCAATTATTTAAACAACTAAATAAGATCCGCTAATAAAAACCTAATAAATCCTGCGCAAGACCAGTTTAAAGGGAAAATAACTAAATTTCATAAGAGTTATACGTTTATTAAGAGATCATTGTCAGTTAGCATTATATAGGAAGAACCTTAGAGATTACTTAAAATAATAGCCGAGTGGCCTTAAACAATAGTTGCAAAATGCACAAACAAGACTTCCTACTACATTATGCAGTACCTAACTCACATAAAAGCAATTAAAAAATATACATATCATCACCATCATATAACAGGATAAATAGAGGGAAAGTAGTGTCAAAACACTACATTCTCCGCTTCCACGTTTCGGAAATATGTTATTTAAAGTGGACGTGTCAATATATTTGAAACTGTGCACGGATAATGATTAATTACTGACATAAAAATCTGGACGCAGCAGTATTTAAACCGCGTCTGGGAGACTTGGACATTTCAACAGCCAGGTTTCCCGCTGCGTTTAAATTTGTATTTTTCTTTAAGTATGTTTTTCTATCCTTAGTGTGGATTAAAAATCATAAAAACATTTAATAATTAATTTTCATTCGCCTGAGAATAGTTAAGTTTTAGTAAGATTCAGCAAGTCGTTAAGTTCCACTAATAATGTCGCAATTTTTACAACTTATTAAGATATTAGAGAATTGTATCTTGGTACTAAAACTTTACTGCTAGATTCAAAATCAAATGGATAACGCGCTTGCCTTGTATTTTGCATCAGCAATGCAAATAAAAATGCATTTTATGCAATTATTCATTATAAGGACTATTATTAATTAAGAGGCCCGTTTGGCGCCTGCCTGTAATGCAGCTGTTTCTGAGTTCGATTCCCAGTCGGGGAAGATGGATTTTTTATTTCCATTTTCTTAGCTCTGGCAACTAGGCAGAGCGCGGCGTTGAGTCCACTGCCGCTGACCGCCACTCAACACGCAATGCATCGAAAAAGGCGGAAAGCGGGGACGGAGAAAGCAGGGACTAAGCAACAGAGTGTCTTAAGTAGGTTTCAATAGTTCCTGCAGTTCCCTCTGCCTACCCTGCAATGTGCGGGATAAAGAGTGAAGCTAAAAAAAAAATTAATTATAATAAGTCCGTCATGGCGTAGCGGTAGAGCGTCTAACACGACAATTGTATGTTCGATTCCTACTTGAAGTAAATTCCTGGCTCTGGTAATAAGGCAAATTTCGTGGAGATCCGTTACTCATCACCTAATATCTCTGAAATTTGACAGAAAATGTGCAACTTAGAATCTGAGTACATATATGTTACCTACGTACATATATAAACTCAAATCAATATATGTATATATTTTTATATTTATGACTTTATTGTTTTAAAAGTGTATTTAGTATGGAAATTGTTGTATAGTTATTTATTAAGTAATAAAAATCCATTTATAATAAAAAGTAATATAAGTTTTTTATGATATAATTATCAAAGGTTCAGAAGTGTCAGTTGCAATTTTGTATCATATAAAATGGCTTGAATTATGTAAAATCAAGAGTACTTACGAAGAATTGCTATTTATAGTTTCTTTTAGCTCTTATGTGCTTCGCGGAAGTAAACTAATTGATATGGCTCTGTTATTCTTAGAGCTTCACGCTTTATCCCACAAAATGGCAGGGTAGGCAGAGTGAACCGCAGGAGCCATGGCAACCCATTGTTAAGACACCCCGTTCTCCGCTTTCCGCCTTTTTCGAGGCATGGCGTGTTGATAGCCGGAACTCTACGCCGCACTTTGTCTACTTGAGCGAAGAAAATGGAGATGGAAAAATCTATCTTTCTCTAGTGGAAATTGAACCCACAAACTGTCACGTTTACAAACGCTACGCCCCTGCGCCACGACGGTCGTCTGTTATTTCATTATCACATATACATATATTACATATTTTTAGTACTGCATAATAATAGCAAATTTTAAAATTTGTAAGTGCCTTTGAAATTCGAGAAGCTTAATCTAATATCACGTGAAATTGCCGGAAGATGCCAGTTAGTTCAGAATTAGTAGAATTTGCGCAGTAATCTCTTAAACACGTATTCCGGCTATACGCGTCGTTTCCCTTATTTGTTCTAAGTTATTTTAAGTTTTAAACGTTTTTGAAGTGTCTACGCTAAGAAAGGAAAATATTATTTTGAGCCTATGGCCTAGTGGTTAAACGTTAAGACGGTTTTCAGGAGGCGAGTTTGACTCCCATTCAAATTTACGTTTCTTTTGTAATATTTGGTCTCTCTCATTGGGTAAAAAAGTCAACCTATTTTTTCTACAATTATTAATTAAATATATTAAATATTAAATTGCCACGTTTAGTCGTTCAACTTTAGAATATTTTAAACAAGTGAAATTTAAATAAAAGAGGTCGATGAAAACGCTGCAGACCGAAGTAAATATTAAAGAAATTTGGCACTTTCACGCGCATGCGGACATTTGCGTAAAGAGTAAACATAGTCCCGTCAAAATGTTGAGAGAAAACACGTGTGGCGATACGAAAGTGAAGAAGTGCTATTAAAATGCTTTTTGTATTATACATTGGAAATATTACTTGGTTAGTGTAATAATTGGTTAAATTTTTATTCGTTTTCGTTTGGTCCAGTGCCGATATACTTACTAGTTAGTTTTGTTGTTTAATTAAGTAGTTACAAGCTTTTTTTCTCTCGTACGATTTTTTATAATATATTTTTATAATATATTTTTATAATATAATATATTTTTTTTGTTTTCATCATATTTTTTCATAACTTTCAGTTATATATACTTTTAAGAAATAAAAAAGTTAAAGTGGCCTTGGAGCTATGTTCAGAATGGTACAAAGTCACCGCATTGCGCAGACATCAAGTACAGCTAACTTCACTTGACTCCAAACAAAACACTAGAGATTTGTATGCAAATATTTGAGTTAAATAATTGTAAATATTGTGGAAAATTGTGAAAAGACGTTGTTTTTTTAATTGCTCTTAATTTTTTTACTTTAGTTCATATTATTTGTGAAAGGAAGCAAGAGGGATCGAACTTACCCTTCAAGGTAAGTTCGACAGTGGCTAAGCAAACGTATTCTTGTAATTTAGTGTTGTAACGTATGTATATGTATAGTAGTAATATAAAGATTTTATTCATATTTTAATTATAGAAACATATATTTTACTAGTAATTTAAGTTAACATTTAATAAAGATAAGTCTGGAATTTTCGCATTGAAAATTTGTAGTCACTTTTTACGCAAATGCTGTCTCAGATTTTTTAATATTTTATAGACAGATAGTCTTATAAAATAGAAAACAACCGACTTGCAGTTTTTTTCATTTCATTATTTCTAATCGTTACGTAAATACAAATATTTTTACATTATTTCATAGATAACATAAATTTTAAACTTTATTTAAAGTTAATTACGAACATTTGAAAAACATTTCTATTTTTAGTTACCTTTTATAGATTATAAGAATTACGTAAATATATTATTCATAATCGTGACGCCATCGGACATTGACATCAATTAAAAAAATAGCGCACTTAGGGTTGCCTGCACTGCGCTCAATCGATCGTGTCATCGCGCATGCGCGTCACCCCTGTCACACGTCAGTGGTGTTGGGTGACGAGAGGTAGCTGGTCTCCGCCATGCCGAAGCCTACCCCTGTTGAGGATCTGATAATACCACCGCAAGACCAAAAAATATGTGGGACAATATGTGTTTGTCAAATGACAGCCGTTCTTAGCTGCGTGGCTATTGTGTATTTAACAGTTGCCATATACATGCCTTACACTCGAGCAATCGCTTCAGGAATCGATCCAACACCCATAATGTGTACAACAACAAGGGCTGTGAACAAAGATAATTGCGATTGGGGCTCGTGCGGAGAATGGTGTTTGAGCAAAACATCAGGAGCATGCATTCAAATCTATGTAAATGTTAGGAAGAATGGCTCTTCTTTACTTTTGACCGAATGTGGTAGTGCTGCAAACAAAACATGCTATGGAATCGACCAAGAGAACGCGAAAAAATATCATTGCATCCGAGACGAGTGTAGAAATTTGACAGGCACGTTCAATTGTACTGAAGGAAAGTGTATAAATATAACTGACGCTTTCGAATGCGCCTTTAGTGACACAGATCCACCAGTTAAAATGCTCTGGGAGAAGAGGAAAGATAACTTGCATAGACGTGCATGGGTTGTTTTCTTGTAGTCGAGGCACTTGTAGGAAAATAAGAACACCGTATAACTGTGATCGTCGCTTGCGTCGATATTCCCACTCGCAATAAGAATGTAATAGTGTTAAGTGGCGATCGAGTTTTTCTAGCAAAATGTGCTAAATTGGCCCAAGAAGAAGGCGGTAGTATTGTTTGGACAGATCCAGGTGAAGAAGTCCTTATGATTTCATGTCATGCCGTTCATAACTGGCTCTTCAGGAGTAGTAGCAGTTGATTGTATTAACGCAGCTTTGTTGCCACGTGTGGAAATTGCTGATTTGACAAACTTTACGTATTTGCAATATTTGTATACAATGAGAGCTGTACCTAATAGATCAATAGCACCTTCAGAACTGGAATTAACATTAGCCAATGATAGTAGATTAATGATTAACCTAGAAGGATGTGTAAACACACTTGCTGATGAATGTAAAGATTTCTTAAAAACATATGGTCGGGATGGCACAGATCATAACGCTAAAGCCAGATTTCCCTGTTTCTATACAGAAAACAATCCAGACACAGTTGTTGCTAGATTTGATCTAGACGCCACCTATCGACAATTTATTGTGGCTTTGTTGCTTCCAACAGTTTTAGTGGTAGTGTCGTGTATAACTTTGATGTTATGTCAAAAGACGGTAGAAGTTGGTGAGGATGCGAAAATGAGATTCACAGTATGCGGTAGTACATCATCAGAGAAGGCAACTACACCGAACGATCCTGTGTCTCCCCTCTGAGATCAGTCACGTGAGCTATTGACTAAATAATATATTATATATGAACATTATCTACTATTAATATTGATTATTAAATATATATCTGTAATTGTAATTATTATACTTTATAATTATGTTTTTGCTTTTTAATAAACAAATAATTCCTTATATGGTAATACTGTATTCGGATAAAAATTATAACTATGTTTTTACTAAAGGTAAAATATATATCATTTTAAGCACACACGAGTGAAAGCTACGTTTTGACCTTGACACGAATATGTTGAGTGAAAAGAATTTATGTCATACCTATTTGTAATAGTTTCAACACAAGTACTTAAATTTAATACAATGTGTATGTAATTTTTTAATATTTACCAACATATTATTTACCACTTAAATATGCATCAAATTGCATTATATTGAAACGTCATATTTTTATTTTTCTGAAACCTTTTATATAATAGTGTGTCTATTTTCTTACTTACTTATCGATATTAATAATAAATTTTCTCTCTTTACAGGCGTTCCCCTCCTTTGCGAGGGCCCGGCTAGTTCACTAAGAGACGACTAATTGCTTACTGTGCTGCTTAAGAATAACTCCCTAAATGTCATCGATTAGCAGATCTCGTACGAGTCTCTCTCCAGCAACATCGGAGAGATCGACTCTACCTATGGGCGCATCTATCGAACCTGGAAGTCCAGAGTTCAAACCCTTAGAACCGACAAGGGAGCAGCTGCTTACACATTTCTTTGAGCGATTCAAATTTTACACTTCGCTGTGCCTTGGCACTTCAGCTATACTTGCCGTATTTGCATTTCTGTTTTTAATACCATTCGTGGTAGAGCCTGCAATACAAACGATTTTGGCAGAGTTTGCCCCAGAAGCCGGCATATGTGCGGTTTCTGAACACGTTTACGCTCAAACTTTAACTAACTGCACATGGGCGTCTTGTAGAGAAGGATGTACAACTACACCTACGAAATGTCACAAAATCCGCGTCAACCTTGCCAGACGGCCGTTCACAGAAGACGCGCCTGTTCCAAAAGAATGGGATGCTACAGATTTGAAATTTCTTATCAATCCAGAAGGGTGTGGCTATCCTCCACGAGTTAATTGTTCAGAGTTTGCAAATGATTATGCTGGGAAGAAATCTCCTAAGATATTCCCTTGTTACTACAGCATGACTCGTCCTGAACTGGTTGTAGCGAGGTACTCTTGGGAGTCAACGATCCGTGGTCTTATTCTTGCCTTGGTATTGCCCACAACGGTCTTCATCTTCAGCCTGAGTGTGCTTGCCTACTGGCATTGTCACTGCTGCGACAGAGCTTGTAATAGACGAGTACACGCCGAATCGTTTGCAAGCAAAGAAGAGTAAGTAGCTATTTTCAATTCTAGACTATTTCTAGTTATATGAATAGTCCCAAATAATAATATTTTATTCTGATGTCAGTAAAGGCGTTGATAAAATAATCAAATGGGCTTACAGGATGAATATCAGTTACAAGTTTGGTGATGGAACTTCATAGCATTGCCGTAGTTATATTGGATCTAGTAATCATTTACAAGTACGTTAATGTTGAACACATGCAGTGTGTAACGTCCGTTAATAGAAAATCACATTTCACGAAGTTTTTGCCACGAATCCATTTGATGACATTGTTTTTCATTCATTGCTTACTAGTGCTTATTATGGCAATACATATGTATATATACATATAATATATATGGTTATATACATATAGTTAAACCAATTTAAATAATAATTTGTACTGAGAGTTTTCCAATAAAATATCAATTTTATTTCTGTAGATCACTACAGATCCAAAAAATCTTTCAATATGTACATATTATAAAATTATTTGTTACTTCTATTACAGTAGCAAATTGTTATGTGAGCTGGACGAAGACCCAAGTGACGATGTGTTCTGACGCCGAGCTACGACCACGGCCCGCAGACGTGCCTCACCTCGATCTGACGGTTACACGCAGCTATAAGCCATCTTATCAAAAATGCGAATAAAATCATATATAAAATCTGTAATGTCATACATACATAGATCTATTTAAAATTACATATCTAAAATATTAATATATTTTTCAAGTTAATAAATCAAAAGTATTGAAATCTTCAAATAAACTGTCTTCCTTCCACAAATGCTAGGGATCTGCAGTAGTTTTAGTTAGGGCGAAAACAACGTCAATAATTTTTTATTTAATGTGTTTCAACTTTAAAAGTAATATGGAAACAATTGTATTTAAATTATTATAGAATCATTGGATATTACGAGGAAGATTATTACAGTATTATGCAGCGAAGCTTTGCGATATAAAAAAATGTGTAAAAAATAATAAAAACAGCGTCTCTTTATTCTAAATTGGAGCTAGGCCGGGTAGGTTAAGATCATTATTGCATCACTTGCTATTAAATTTATTAATAATTGTATTATATCAGAAAAAGCTCACATTAAGAAAAAAAATCATATAAAATTACTTTTAGAATTCAATTCCATTCAATTCATTTCAATCATATTCAATTATTGAATATTGTACAGTTTTCCCAATAGCATTTTGAATAACAGATTTTTCCTATATTTAAAGCTCAAACCTTACTCTTAGTTAAAAATAGCTGTTACTTTGCATGTTTCACGATTAGTATAATATGCAATATATTTCAAATGCCTCTCAATAATTATATTATTAATAATAAATCTAGCTTTCAAATATTGTCGTTACATAATTTTTTAAAATAATGCGAATAAGTTAATTTAAATTCATAGGAGTAAGATGTAATGTAGAAACTGCACTGATATAATTTATTAATAATTGTCGCTTTTTAAATGTTATATTTATTATTAATATGAAGGTACATTTGCTTGTATTTATTTTAATAAAACAATTTGTGCTTATTTTAATTATTAAGCGTTTTATTAAGTTAGTAAGTAAAATAATGATAGGATTAATGAAATTAATGTTTTATAAATTAGTTAATGAATTTAATCATTATTAATTATTCTCATCACTAATTAATATAGAAATTTGATGTACAATTTTGATCTTGTAATTATGCCTTTACATCATCTGCCATACTCGTGTGATACTAATGCTTAAAGGTATATGTATATTTTTGAATCTCAGGTGTAAGCTTGATATAGTTAAATGTGTTGATATCGATTTAACACCTTATATATAATGTGTTAAGGGTGGAATTTCAGAAACAAGCTAACATATATAATTGAAATATGTTGCTGTAATTTCGTATAGTTTAACATATTATTAAATCTTATATGACATATATATTAAAATTATTTTTTACTATTATGTAAATAAAATATCTTTTAATATTGAGAGACATAGTAAGAGGAATATTGGATTGATTATGTCGTATATATATTTTTGAAATGTTTATCATTATGTTTGTAATATATTTGTTATTTTAAGTGACTGTTTTTTATGTTTCTAACTTTAACAGGTTATAATTTGTAAAATATAGAAATAAATATTATAATTTTATCATTATTTACGTTTATTGTTTATGTCAAAATGTGCTTACAGACAAATATTTTAATATTCAATCGTAATTCGTGTCGTATTTTACTGAGAAGTACTTGAAAAGAATATTTATTTATCTAAAAATGTATTTTCTAGTAAGGAGCGTTCAGTAAAAAGTAATCAATCATGAATATTTCATACAAAATATATGTAAAACAAAACGTGTAAAAAACATTATATAAACAATGATTAAAATACTCAGACTCAGATTTTATTTTAGGAGAAAATAATATTCTGTACCAAATATAATTGATTAAATAATTTATTTTTTTGCATTTAAATAAATGTAATTTATAATTCTGTTGACAAGTGCGGCGTTGTGTTCCGTCACGTCATTTCGTCAGAAAAGTGCAGCTGAAAATAATAAGAATAATAAATTTATTTTAAAATAATGTGTAAAATAATATTTTTTCTAAATAATTGTATTTTATAGTCTAAGAGCTAGTGTAACAAGATTATTTTTATTAGCATTACTAATATAAAATAATGTTTTTTAAGATATAATTTAGCTGACATTCAATTGCAATATATATATATATATATATATATATATATATATATATATATATATATATATATATATATATATATATATATATATATATATATATATATATATATATATATATATATATATATATATATATATATATATATATATATATATATATATATATATATATATATATATATATATATATATATATATATATATATATATATATATATACATATACATATATATATATATATATATATATATATATATATATATATATATATATATATATATATATATATATATATATATATATATATATATATATATATATATATATATATATATATATATATATACCTCTCGAAAATTGGGGCACAGAGTGCCTTAAAACTTAGTTCTTTCTGAATGAAAAGCCATGAAAAAAATTTAGCGACCGATTTATGCATACTACAAGAAGTTAATGCTTGCTGTTAATGAAATGTTAATATTTCCTTGTACATTTGTTGGATTAGAATTATTTTAGGATTTAAATAAATTATCTTTGAGAAGAAAATAGCTGTCTTAGCGTAATATTAATTTTGTTTTGTTTCATTTTTAAATATTAATCGCGTTCAATAAAATTTAAATATTTTTATGTTTTTTTTTTAACTTAAAGAAAACAAATAGGTTTCAAACGTTATTTAAACGTAAACGTTTTTTGAACACAGAGTTTAGTAGTCAAAGCATTTGCGTTCGCGTTCAATTCTTGTTGTGTTTAAGTATTTCATTTAAATGTGTTCTTTAAATATTTTTTTATAAAGTTTAAATAAATAAATTATAATCACTAGCTCTCAGACATTCATTTCTTAATTATTATTAAACATTCATAATTGTCATATATTTCAAATGTTCTTAAATATTATTAGCTAAGCAAATTCAAACCGAAATGCCTAATTAAAAAAATTGTAAATAATATATTATATAGAGTACGTAATTAATTTATTATATATTTGTAAATAAAATAAAAAAAAAATAATTCGTTTATTCCAATGATTGTTATTAAAGTTATAAATCACCATCGAGCAAACACAAAGTGTTATGACAAATAAAGCTTTTTTTTTTAAATTGTAACGTTTTATTATTTACACTATATCTATGTTGAATATTGCGGTTATACAGGTCCCTAGAGAAAATATTAGTTAAATGTAGTAATCATTATTTTTTAATCTTCACGCTTTTATCGCGCACATGGCAGGGTAGGCAGAGGGAACTGCAGGAATCATATGAATCTAGTGTTAAGACACTCCGTTGCTTAGTCTCTCTGCTTTCTCCGTTCCCGTCTTTAAAAGTTATTAAATACATATATACATAATTTCACGATTTATTCCTAGCGGGGTTGTCAGAGAGAACGGAGAGCCAAACGCTGCGGTCTCTGCATACCTTTTTCGCTTCGTCCATTTTTCAAATGTTAACCGAAATCTCGTACTCCCTTCTTCCCTTTTAAGTGACGTTAAATAATGTTTATGCTTAAATTATTTTCCCATATTTGTTTGGAACTATAAACATTTGTCACCTCAGACAAATGTTTATAGTTCCAAACAAACAATATAAAAATTGTGTCCATGTATTGAACATTTTTGCTTTTGTTAAGTATATGAGTTTAATGATTTTAATTTTTTTGGCCTGTCTATTTTATTGCTATTTAAGAGTAGTAATTTTTCTTTGTAGTAGTAATTGTAATTTAAGTGTAATTTAAATTTGTTGTAGTAATTGTAATTTAAGTTAGTAAGTCTGGACAGGTACTAGGCTAATTTAATTTTGGAGGCTGTCTCACCCTGTGTTGAACCATAGTAAAGAAATAATAAAATCAATAATTATTGAAGTTTATAAGTTTAAGAAATAATAAAATCAATAATTATTGAAGTTTATAAGTTTAAGAAATAATAAAATCAATAATTATTGAAGTTTATAAGTTTAAGAAATAATAAAATCAATAATTATTGAAGTTTATAAGTTTAAGAAATAATAAAATCAATAATTATTGAAGTTTATAAGTTTTACAGAGGACCGTCATGGCGCAAAAGTAGCATCTGCCTTTAAACGCAATGATTTGTAGGATCGATTTCCACTTGGGGAAGATGGATTTTTTTCCACTGGGTAAAGCGCGGCGTTGCGTTCCGCCACGCAACTCAACACGCAATGCCTCAAAAGGGCGGAAAGTTTTAGGTTCCAACGGTTCCCTCTGCCTGCCCTACTATGTGTGGGATAAAGCGTGAAGCTATATAAAAAGATAATATCTGTTACGATTGACATATAAAAATCAAGGGCTTACAACACCTGTCATAGAATCTTGTTCTATCAGTTTAATTATACAGGATGCATTTGACACGGCGGCCATTATCAAAACTTCTTATAGGGAAAAATATTTCGAGGCTATATATAAAAAGCTATTTAATAATTATTAATAGTATGGGTACAGCATCAGTTTTCTGTGTAACGCGTGAGGTAGACATCATTAAATACGAGTACTACAAAATTACTTATAAGCCTTGTCAATCTGTAATCTTTCATTAAAAAAAATAACCAAAAGAAAAAGAGACATATATCTGTCCTGCTCTGACAGTACTGTGTACGCTTGCGTCATACTGGACAAATGGTGTTTTATTTTGGAACAATAATTTAATTATTTATTTTGTTTGAAGAAAACATTTTTTTTATTTTTGAAAATTTTACTTCTTTTATAATTTTAACAAGTTTTATAAAGGCTAGTTAATACTACGCTTGAAATTAAAGTCGCCGTTATCACCACACCTGTATATAGTAAAATAAGGAAACGGTGCCTTACCAAAAAATTTCAGCGAGATGGATATATTTAATCTATATATATATATTATATATATATATATATATATATATATATATATATATATATATATATATATATATATATATATATATATATATATATATATATATATATATATATATATATATATATATATATATATATATATATATATATATATATATATATATATATATATATATATATATATATATATATATATATATATATATATATATATATATATATATATCTTATATCTGGAGCACAAGTTCGTAAGTCAAAATTGTTGAGAGTAATTACCATTGTTAGTTCTCATATTATAGTAGGAACGACAATAGTCCATCTACAATGATGTCTTAGCAAAAGTTATTATGGCAACACGTCTATTGCTTTTGCGTCAAATATATTAGCCAAAAAGTAATCTGATGGCTTGTCGGTCCGATTACAACTTGGGGAGGACAGATTATTTTTTTTCCATTTTACTCGCTGTAGTAACTAGGTAAAACGTGGCGTTGAGTTCTGCCACTCAACACGCAATAACTTGAGAGGCGGAAAGCCTGAGAACGGAGTATCTTAACTCCTAGGTTTCCACAATGTCATAAAGCGTGTATCTAATTAATTTATGTTAATAAAATAAATAGAAATTTTAATTATTTTTCGTTTTTCATTAAATTATAAATGATATAAGCCATTTCATTTAATTAATTTAGAGTATAAGTTAGATTTTATCTAAATTTTATCTTTTATTTTTTTATTCTATAGGGATCTAATCTCTAAAGACTTTGTTTTTCAATAAAAATATTTAAATATATAAATAATTAATAATTAATGAGGACCGTCGTGGCGCAGAGGCGCAACGTCTGCCTGTAACGTGACAGTTACTGGGTTCGATCCCCAGTCGGAGAAGATGGATTTTTCTATTTCCATTTTCTTCGCTCTGGCATCTAAGGCAAAGCGCGGCGTTGAGTTCCGCCACTCAACACGCAATGCCTCGAACACGGCGGGAAGTGGGGACGGAGTAAGCAGGGACTAAGTAACGGAGTGTCTTAACACTAGGTTCTTATAGTTCCTGCAGTTCCCTCTGCCTATGTGCGGGATAAAGCGTGAAGCTAAAAAAAAAAAAAAAAAAAAAAATTAATATAGGCCATTGATGCAGTACGATAATGTTTAAATTTTAAAGCAATAGTACGATTTCTTCACGAGAAAATAATTATTTTTAAATTTTACTTATGTAAATATTCTGAACAGTACATAGCGGCGTTTAATTGCGCATCTCGATACTAGGTTGACATAAATGTCTTTACCTGAAGAATTATTTAATAATTCTCCATAGTAATATGTACCTATGTATAAGTCTCCATAGTAATATGTATTTATACAAAACACTGTATACAACAAATCTCTTTTCCCATAATTCTTCTCAAAGAACCTGACAAACTTCACTTATCCTAGTATCTTTGATTTTGCTTGGCTGCAATGCTTTTCAATCAGTCAGTATTTAATGAGTTTTACATATCAGGCTAATATTATTTAAGTATATTTTCTTCTTCATTAGTGTGGTGTAATAATTATTAGTAAGGTAACATGGAAGTTGGAAGTTGGTTTACAGCAATGCAGTGGAACGCAATATTCCGTGTGTTAGGTCGTTCAACCCTTTTATAGGTTCTAAACTTTGTATTGTGTCACAAGTTAAGCGGATAGCGCTTATTTGGCGTTATATAATTATAATTGTTTTTTATTTTTGCCACTTTATTGTTTATTTTTATTACTTTATATTAAAATATTATATATAGCATGAAATTGATAAAGTATTTTTCAAACCTCATTGCTTACTCATGCTCTTTAAATGACTTACTTTATTTTTTGTTTTGTTAATAAGACCCAGCACGCAATATCTCTTGAGGCAGAAATTAAAAACCGAGTGTCATAACTATAGATTTCTTTTGTCTGTGGTAAGAGAGGTAAGGGGAGACCTAAGTTGACTTTCAAAAACACAAATTTAAAAATGCTGGTAGAAAGTCAAGTAAAAAGCATGAAGACTCTCAAAGAGAATGTATGAAGGGGCTAATGACAGTGGACGAGGCGAAGGAGGTATGCAGGGACCGCAGCGTTTGGCGCTCCGTTGTCTCTGATTACCCCGCTAGGGATAAAACATGAAGTTATGTATATATGTATGTACGTATGTACATTCCGTAAATGTCACAAACAAAAATATATAAAAAGGAAATAATTATTTGAGCTTTTCTTCAAAAGCTGTACTTCCTAAGATTAGCTTAACCAACAACCTAGCTTTATAATTTCAATAACGCTTTATTATTGCTTAGTAATATAAAAAACCCAATACCGCTAAGCTTATAAATATAAGCTTACCCTAGCTTTTCACTCTAAATTATTGCTACATATCGATCGTAGTATTTTTTCTACTGCTATTAGAATTACCTACTTCATGGCATTAGGTCAAATGTTCGTCCTACACTCCATTGTTAGAAAGCATTTATACCTTCCACAGTTAATGCTTCGATGGATCGATTTGTATTGTTATTTATGAGATTTAGTAGTCAAACTAGATCTGAAGTTATGTAATGATAGTGCCATTCACCATATTTTGTAATTATACGATGAAGCTTTCTAGGTTCTAATTTCACTATGGGAAATATTTATAATTTAAATATAAGGGATTTTTTGATGTAATGATAAAAATATAAGATTGCAAAGTATGTTGAAAATAAACTAATAGTAGAATATAAAGTTCTAGTTTAGTTTCTAGTTTATTGTAGAATACTCATATTGAATTTACCAACTTTTGGCGTCAAAAATACGTAGAAGAAGGAGAGCGTAGTGTCTAAATATTACTTTCTCTCTCCCTCACTTAGCATGAAATATAATGATGCGTGAAAATAAATATATAAATAGATAAGAAAATTCAAGGTAAGCTTTTAATAGTACAGGAGACAATAAAACTGAGTGGTTCGTCCCAATTTACACCAACAAAGCGTTGACGGTGCCTATTGTGCCTCAAAATAGAGGGAATAATAATTAACATTTTTAACTGAAATCGAGAAGCTTAAGCTTTTGAGCTTTTGTTAATAGTTTAAGCACAAGTGGTAAATTTTAAAAGTTATTAAAAACTAATTGCCATTAATTGATATAATCAAAAATTATAGTATTCGAGATATGTATTTTTATATTTAGTTAAATAATCATTTTTTTGTATCTTTTATTCTTCCAGCACCTTACTTAGTGTAAAACGAGGAAACCGTAGGAAGTTGAGTGGTTGAACTCAACAATGCTTTGCCTTGTTTCCAAAGGAAAGAAAATTATAACAATAATCTCCCTGAGTGAGAATCGAACTTGTCGCATTTATATGATGATGCTGCGCCACTGCGCCATGACGTTTTCTATTATTTATATTTATTAGAAATTTATATATTATTTTATGTATTCTCTAACGTACATATAGATATTATATAATAGTAACATTGAATCATATTCGAAATTACTTTGAAAGGACTAGTTTCTATAATATCTTATTTTGATCACTTCCACAACAGTTGTATATGTAATAAATTTTCGAATTTCCATATACCATAGCAAAATTATACTAATGTATAAAATAAATACTAATTTAGTATGAAAAGAGCTATATTAGAGTTATTATTAAACATATTTTTTTCTTTTGTCTTCCTTATATCCAGGCAGAGTCAGGCGTGTCGTCTGTTAGTCTCTATATACCTGTTATAATATAGTAATGGTGGTTAATATAATGCATGTTAATGCATGTTTTGAAATACACTTTATACAGCAAAACTACTGCAATAATATTTTAAATATCTAATAAGAAAGTAGAGAATGTAAGAGAGGAGAAAAATGGAGAGTTATTAATTTCGACTATAAAACGAATATAATTAGTGCTAACGATGGTGCTCTACACTCTTTTTCTTCTACTCTTTGTTATTCAAATTCAAATCCAAATATTTTTTTTTAAAATAAGAATACACAATGAATTTTTTGAACGTCAAAAACGTTGCCACCGGTTTACTAAAGTTAATGCCTCAGACCTGAGAAAAACCTGCGCAAGAAACTCAGCGGCTTAAAAAAAGTTTTTAATTTTCATAGATTTTTACGATGGTTAATTTTGACAATGATACATTTGAAACAGACTAGACGACGACTGGACGACTTTTACTAATTTCAAGCAAAAAAGCTTCTTTGGTTGCTTGGAACTAGTAAAATTGTAGTTATATTATGAGAAAATAATAAGATAAAGCGTTCAATAGGACGTCAATCATAGAGTACACGCTTTTGTTTTGTGTCACTTGTCGCATAGTGACGAGTTTTCATTCCATTGTCAATCGATACTGAAAGAAAACTTTATACATTTATTAAATAAAAATTCTTATTAATTATAATATATTGCACTTATAAATGTAATATTTCTAACGGTTTGAGCGAAAAGATTTGTAAGTGTAAATTCTTTCATCTAGGTACTAACTACCCGGTTTTAAGTTGATTCGCAATGATCGCATTTGAAAGGGTGGTGGCTGGAGTAGCGATCTACCTACGATCTCATATTTCCTTTAATATTGTGAGCTTGTCAGCTCAACCTCCTCACGTTGATTCAACGGAATATCTTTTAATAGAGTACTATTAAAAGATATTTCGTTGAATCATATGTCCTGCTCGAAAATCCTTTTAGGCGTTTTCTATAGCCCTGCTCATTCAAATAATTATTTTTCATCTTTAGAAAAGAGTTAATTTCATACAGTCATTATATTTTCATGGGAGATTTCAACACTTGTCTGTTAAAAAATGACAAACGCAGTAAAAAAATAGGCGGGAATTATAGAATCTTGTAAATTAGATTTATTTCTGCTACCCACGTGTCTCTTGGCCGTACTGCCTCACATCTAGACCTGATCATGATATCATCTGCAGATTTCCTTTCAAAACAAGGACAATATCCTGCTGATGCTCTTTCTTTTCACGATCTCATTTATCTCTCTTACAAAATTCATCCTCCTAAATTTAAATCAAGAATACTTCTGTTATGTAATTTTGGTAGTACGAACAGAGATTGTCTAACAAAATAGATTGAAGTCCAGTAATATTAGCAGACATAGGTGATAGTAAAGTAGACATTTTTAATTCTCTTTTAGAGCAACTTTACGATTTACATGTTCCCATTAAACCAATTAGAGTTAAATATACCCGTGCTATAGATTAATTTGGATATAAAATCACTAATGCATTAAAAAATGTAGCAAAATATAATTTTAATTGTGGTGCAGAGACGTACCATCTATCTGTAAACGCATCATTTTGTATATTAAAATCCCACTCGGAAAAATGGACATTTTCATTTCCATTTTCTTCGCTTTGGCAACAAGAGGAATGCGTGGTGTTTTGGTTTGGCCATTCAAGACCCAATTCTTCGAAAGAGGTGGAAAGATGGGAACGGATTGTCCTTACTCTAGATTCCCATGATTCTGCTTTTGCCTCTAACCTAACTTTGTAAACCAAAATTTATTTTTTATGTATCTCTATTGTATTTTTTATGTGCCAATAAAGAATATATAATAAGTGCGGGATAAAGCGTGAAGCGAAAAAAAAAAACAAAAAAAGAATAACCATAACAATAATGATGATAATAATTTAAGGAATTTCACTGTATAATCGTTTATTTTCGTTGTTTTCATACAATAGAATTATATATTTTAGCAAATCAAAGATTGAAAATTTATATAAAATACCTAAGTTGTATATGAAAAATTTTTCACTTTAAAATTAAAACCAAATTCTATAGAATTTAAAGATTATAAGTTACTTTACATTGTCGGTAATAAGGTATTGGGAAAAATTATAACCTCGCAGCAAGCTTTATATAACCGTTTCGTATATTAACAAAAAATAGTAAGTGCCTTTTTATAACGATATTATTAGAACTATACATAAAGTTTACGTAAGGTGACCTTCACCTTTTACCCTCAAATAGATAGTCAAATTTTCGTTCGATATGCTAAAGCTTTTATGCAATTAATTTTTGTGCTTTGAGCTGCCAAATAAAAAGTACTAGAAATAATATATTTTTTTATAGCTTCACGCTTTATCCCGCACATGGTAGGGTAGGCAGAGGGAACTGCAGGAACCGTATGAACCTAGTGTTAAGGCACTCCGTTGCTTAGTCCCTGCTTTTCTTCCGTCCCCGCTTTCCACCTTTTTCGAGGCATTGCGTGTTGAGTGGCGGAAGTGAACGTCGCGCTTTGCCTAGTTGCCACATCGAAGGAAATGGAAATAAAAAATTCATCTTCCTCGAGTGGGAATCGAACCCAGAAACCGTCACGTTTACAGGCAGACGCTTATGCCTCTGCGCCACGACGATAATAATTACTTATAATTATATAATAATCAGTATTTTCTTTATAAAAATGTTAAGTAATATTATAAACAAATATTTCATGGATACGTTTCATTAACTTTAGACATGCGTCCGTATAAAACATTATGAAAATTCAAAAAAGAAACTGTTTGTAACTAAGCGTTGGTAATTATTACACAATATACAGTTTATATATGAAGAAAGATTCTAAAAGACATGCCTAATTTTTTATTTTTTTTTTTTAAAAATATATACTTTATAAAATGAATACAATATTTTTAATCTATATATGAATAAAAAAATATTATATAAGATTATTACCATGTAATAGCTTCTACAGTTTGCATGTGCAACCACTGGCTTCAAGCCAATCTAGCTTTTTGGCCTCAAAGTAAAAAGCAAAACTATTGATTTATTAAAAATATAAAAAATGTTCTTTGTAGTTCGCGATTTTTGTTATAAAGAAAAACATATATTATGCTTATTCTGCAAATATACATGTACATATAACCTATATATCTAAAATGTATGAAAATAATTTCTAATATACACAATAGAGTTTAAGAATCGATTTTTGTTTTTAGATCACATATAAACATTAATGTAGCTTGATTTGAAGTTCTTGGAATCATCTGTGGATCAGGCCTCTAAATATACGTTTGTTTGTTCGAGGCGTAAGTTCAAATTTCGATTCGAATAGACTTATACTTATTTTTATATTATTTTTTCATACGGCAGAATAACATTTTTAGAATAATAAAAATTCAATCGTTATTGTCGGTTTATCTATTTTGAACTAGAGTAACTGAACGCTTCGAAAAAGGTGGAAAGATGGGTATTTATAATCCATATTATTTTATATAATATTTTGTAATTAAAATTTACTTATTGTAATTTTGCAAAAATATCTAATAATATTTTAATGATCCTTTTAAACAAATGAATGAAAAAAAATATATATATATGCAAAAGCGGCAAAACATAAATTTTCGATTTCGATGTTAGCTTTACCTGTGCTGCAAAATGTATAATATATTGTGGAAATCATAATAAATCATATATAATTTTCTATAATTAATATAATTTAAGGACCGTCGTGGCGCAGAGGCGCAACGTCTGCCTGTAACGCGACGGTTTCTGAGTTCGATCACTCGAGGAAGATGGATTTTGCTATTTCCATTTTCTTCGCTCTGGCAACTAGGCAAAGCGCGGCGTTTAGTTCCGCCACTCAACATGCAATGCCTCGAAAAAAAGTGGAAAGTGAGGACGGAGAAAAGCAGGGACTACGCAACGAAGTGTCTTAACACTAGGTTGATATGGTCCCTACAGTTCCCTCTGCCTACCCTGCCATGTGCGGGATAAAGCGTGAAGCTAATCTAATATATATATATATATATATATATATATATATATATATATATATATATATATATATATATATATATATATATATATATATATATATATATATATATATATATATATATATATATATATATATATATATATATATATATATATATATATATATATATATATATATATAATGTAAGTTCAATATAAAAATTCAATTAGATAAATATGTGTTTTTATTCGATACGTCAAAACCAATATCGGCCACGACGTGATGTCAAAAAATCTGTAAACAAATAGACGTTATTCGTCATACTGTTACCTAATGTTAATACAATATATCAAAGTTTTATATATCGGTAAAAATAACTTTATTGTGGAAAAAAATAAGGATCAAGGTATTCCATACGTATATTTCCGTACGCATCCCAATATGTAGCATAACCTTCTAAGATTTTACTTTATTAATATGTTATTACTACAACCACTGGTGTAAACAATATTTATGTTGTAAATAATTTGAAGTCAATATTTTTATGATTTTTAAAGTGTTAATCCACACTGAGGGTTGATAAATAAAAATACTTAAATAAATTATATAGCAATTTAATAAAAAAATATAAATATTTGAACGCAACAGGATTTGACCCCACGCCCTTTTGAGAACAGTGCAATAGTGCTTGTTCTTTAAATATTTGAAGTAAGGTTTTGTAAATTACACCTTTTGAGATGTGTTGCCCAATATACAAGTATGAAACATGAGGAAACAAACGGAGAAACACTGTGACCAATAACTATGAGTATATAATGCTCAATTATGAGACCATTTGTTGCAAACTGAAGCTGCAGACGTTATTCTAACTCCAAATCAAGAAGTTCTTAAGGAATAGCCACGGACTGGATGAATAACAGGTCAGAAACCTGAGATCGATCATTTAGTTGAGGTAGGAACCTACTAGCTGCTGGTGGACTGGTTTCTTGGTAAAGGTGTATGCCTCACAATATACAAGTAAAGTTAAATAATTTTTCGGTTATTTAAGTGTCAAAAAGCTTAATAATATTTTGAGATATAATTAAATCGTTATTATTTATGTATGAGGTTTTTTTAAAAAAATATTAAAATAATTGCTTAAAATGCTGACACTATGTGTCAGTTTTACCTAAATTATTTTTTATTATATTCATTTTGATAGTCCTTTAATAAATTTAGATGCTTTGGTTTTTCAAATTAAGCTTGGTAAAACTTTTAAAATGTATAAAAGTTTAAGCAAATTTCAATTCGAAAATCATATTTGTACTTAAGATGTAGGAAAACATCGTAAAATTCATTTCTATAATAACGCCGTGATATTATATAAATTAATAAAGTTTAGCTAGCTTTAAGCTTTTCCCAAATGAATGGGCAGATTTCTTAATTTTTTTAAACAAAAGCTTTTTTGGCTTTAATATTTTTCTAGAATAATATCTACAGTGTACTTCCGCTATCTTGTACCGAACTGAAGAAATTTTACACTATAAAGCACTTAGGTGTCTAATCCGACAAAGCTTTAAAGAATCGTAGAGTAAGTTAGGCCGCCATACAGTCGGGTACGACAAGGCTGTATCGACCGCAGCAAGCGACGCGCGCATACAAATTTGCTAATATTTCTATATAAAATCGAAAACAAATATATATTTAAATTTAAATTCATATAAAAATAATGATTTAGTCATATAAAAAAACTTAATAATGTAATATTTATTTTTAACCTCACAATTGTGATGTAAAAGAATTTCTTTGTTATTAAATCATTTTGATTATATCTCCAGAATATTTATATATAAATAATTACGACTTAGTTTTCTGTATATATAAATAATTGTATATAGTTATTTTTATTTTGAATACAATTTTTGTAGAGGCTTTTCATTCGACACGGCGCCCAGTAGCTACTCAGCCGCGGCCACGCGTTGACGTCGTAGAGACGCCGGAGAAAAACTATTTATACTTTTAAAAAACAATGCTTTAGTGCTAAAATAGAAGTGTAGTGTGATACAATATATTCTTTGTGCTTGAAAATCCTTGAAAAGGCTGGTTCTTATTTTTAAACATACTTCAATTACTAGATTTTGTAAATTTTTATTATATGTTTTGAACAATTTTCATTTTTATTGGTATTTTGAATGTTACTGCATTATGTCGACATGCGTGATGATGAAAATATGTTGTTGAAACATCCTTTTTAGTATAAAACAATCTATAATATATATTTATGTTATTTATATATGTATATCCTTTATTTAGTATGTTTCTATAACGATAGTTTGTTTTTATATGGTTATCATAAAGGATATTTAAGGATTTTTCAGTCGTGACGTCAATTGGACGAGGTTGGTCAGGTTATGTAATATATTAAACAAATGCTAAGTAGAAAGAATCCACCTAAATACAATTTTTGGAGTAAAAACAAAAAGCTTTAATAAAGAATATATACACTGTATATGTGAAGCTTATAAAAGCTTAGTTTTATATTATATATAAAGCTCTTATATGTGTCAACTATCAAGGACGTGGTTAGGTTCAATAGCATTTTCTTCGCATTTGTACTCTATTTCAATTTTAACTTTTTACATAAAAGCTTTCAATAAGCTCTCATCAAAATTGAACTTAAAATTTATAAAGTAATCAGTCATTTTGAATGCTTTTAAGATTGCTTTTGTTGCTTCAATATAAACAATAAAGTAAAATAGAATAAAAACATTAATTATACGTTAAAGATGGAAACAAAAAGCAATTTGCCTTAAAACGCACTGAAATTTATTTATTTTTTCTAATTATTAAATAAAATCGATAGGATAGTAAAAATAATATTCCACAGTTATGTAACTATAGACACTGTAGAAGCGACGATACGTCATACGGTATACGTGTATGTTTGGAAAAGCTCCTTTTTGTACTTTATATTGACGTGCTTTTACAATGTACCGTAATATAATCTGTATGTCAATACGACATATAGACTATATCTCATTTATTGCAGCATATAAGGTTTAAAACGTTTAGTTTGACTTACTTTAACTACATAAATAAAAAAAATGTTCAATTATTTTTTATATTTATGAATTCATAGCAAAAGAAAAGAACCGAAATAAGCTGAAAATCAATAAAAATAACTGAATTTATGTATTACAAATAATATTTACTAATATTGATATATTATCTACATTATTTATTTATTGACGAGCGTTTTTGAGAGCTACAAGGGGATGATTCATCCCTTGATAACTCGAGTGTCTTTTAAGCACCTAAAACATTGACAATTTTAATATTTTTATTCTTTGAGGCGAATATAAAGGGTATATATATATATATATATATATATATATATATATATATATATATATATATATATATATATATATATATATATATATATATATATATATATATATATATATATATATATATATATATATATATATTTCTGGAGGAAACATAATGCTTAAATTATCTTCATTCCCCGGGGGAAGAGAATATATGCGACTATAGTATAGTGGGTTCAAAATCCAAAAAAGTTATTATATTTTATAGTTGTTAGTAAATAAAGCGCTATCGTTAGATCATAAAGAACTACTTTGTTTTTGTTAAAGATCTAAAAAAAAATTAAATGACGAAATAATTACTTATTTGCATGAAAATAATAAAACATTTATTAACAACTTGTGCTTTTTGTTTGACAATTGATCTTATGTTATGAAAGAAGCGCTGGTATTGTATCATTTTTAAAGAACACTCATGAAACACTATGGACTGAGTTTTAACAAAAAATTATTTATATACAAGCGATTCGATTGTACTCTTTATTTTGCTTTAATATGTCCGAAGTATTGTTGAGATATTAAATTTAACGCGTAGTCTAGTGTCTGATTTTTACGTAATGGTTGTTGGTTCAAATCCAATCAAAGAATTTAAATATATTTTTTTAATTCTATCTCTTAACGTTCGTATCAACGGAGTGTTTTTACACTATTTAATAATTTTATATAATAAAAAGTGTTATGTCAATGTCAATATTTTTGGAGAAGAACGTCCTTAGATGAATTGGGCATGGCGAGAATTAACGACAAGAATGGTAAAATAGATGCGTGGTGCAAAATTCAGTTACCACTGATTTTGCTCCTTTTACCAGAGGTGAAGAGGGAGATTTCGGTTGACTTTGGAGGACAATCGTGTCAACGAAACTTGAGGAATATCACGTAAACAAGAGAATAGATTAGAAGCAAAACCATCCTCTCTGTGTGAAGTAATGGATGTATGTATACAGTAATATTTTAAAAAATCATTTTTAATTATTCATCTTTCATCTTTCTTTTTAATCATTACTCTAACTAAACTTTTAATTGTTAATAGAACATTTTTTTAATAATAATTTTAAGTTTAATATATTCTTCGGGGACGGAGAAAGCAACGGAGTGCCTTAACACTACGTTTCCACGGTCATTGCAGTTCCCTCTGCCTACCTGCTGCAAATTACTGAGTTGTGTATTAATTACACAATGTAAATCTGACTTATATCAGTATAAATTCTGATACTGAAAAACAAAAATATTTTTTTCAATTTATACCAGTAGTTTTTGAGTAGATTAAATAGTACGCTTTCTCGTGGTTTCGCTTCCGGGGTTAACTAAAAAAATGTCATATGTCACATTTAAAGTTTCCGAATTAACTTTCGCCATATAACGATTAACGTTTCCATTTTTATGATTTTTAAAGTGTTAATCCTCCCTTAGGTTATGAATACTTTTTTTTAAGCTTTACGCTTTATCCCGCATATGGCAGGGTAGGCACCTCTGCCTGCCTTCCCTCGGATTGTAGAAACCGTGGGAACCTAGTGTTTAGACACTCCGTTGGTTAGTCCCTGCTTTCTACGTCCCCCCTATCCGCCTTTTTCGAGGCGAATAATTAAACATATAAAAATTTAAACGTGTCGTTGATTTTCACTGTGATGTGAAGTCACTGCTGATTGGGAGAGAATAAACAAAGTTCGTTAACACTAAGCTCTTTCTATTTTCCCTGCTATTTAAGATGAAGCGTTAATATTTCTATAGTTTCACTCCATATCCCACACAAACCACGCTAGGCAAAAGGAACAAAGTGCTTTGACGTTCTCAACGTTTCCCAAGAATCGTGGTAGCAAAGTTATGCAGTACGTACATGCAATGTTCGGAAATTTGAATATTTGCGCATTTTACGTGAATCTTTCATTTCATCGTTCATGCTTTTATAAGCGAGCATTGTATTCTGTCATCCAATCAATGCATCAGAAGTTGGAGGAAAATGGCGACCGATACACATTTATAGTTAACCAGCCCGAGTTTATATGCGGAAATTTATGCTTCGCTATCGCTTTGTCTTCTATTGTGAAGAAATAAAAGTAATATCTCCCTGAGTGGGAATTGAACTTCAAAACTATAACGTTTACAGTCAGACTATGTCCCATAGTCACCATGACCGCATGATACGGTAGATTTTTTTGTGTATATACATATCTATATATTTTCCAGTTATTCTTTATATGGAGATATAGTGATTTATGTTGGAATCCAAAGAAAAATTTTTGTCTAATAAATACTCTCTATTTCAATTGTTTTATATGAATCATGTGCCTGCAACAACATATAGATAGTTTATATGTATGTCACTGCCACAATTAACGCAAACGTAACGTACCTTAGGTAATAAAAAGCCGCCAAGCTAGGAAGCTAGTTCTAAAATCTGTGAAGCGTACAAAATAAAAGATGTACAGTAAAGTTTAAATATTTCAAAAATACAAACTCGCTTTATACCAACAATATACTAGTTTCCCAGTGCCATAGACATCTATAATCTTAATATATATATATATATATATATATATATATATATATATATATATATATATATATATATATATATATATATATATATATATATATATATATATATATATATATATATATATATATATATATATATATATATATATATATATATATATATATATATATATATATATATATATATATATATATATATATATATATATATATATATATATATATATATATATATATATATATATATATATATATATATATATATATATATATATATATATATATATATATTATATATATATATATATATATATATATATATATATATATATATATATATATATATATATATATATATATATATATATATATATATTATATATATATATATATATATATATATATATATATATATATATATATATATATATATATATATATATATATATATATATATATATATATATATATATATATATATATTACAGTAATTACGCGTCTGCGCGTATTTTTTACTTTTGTGTCATAGAGGTGAAAAGTCACTACATTTAATATTTTAAACGACAAAATGACACCAATTTTAGAGCAACTGGCATCGGACATAGTTTACCTCATTACAGTGGTAAAATTGCTTAAATTAGTATATCCGTTTACATCACATCACGTTCCTCTTTGTGTTTATTATTACCCAAATTGACCACAAATTGAGCCATTTTACTTATAATTGTATCTACATAATAAATCAACAAAAAAATATTTTATATTGAAACTTTTTTAAAAGTCAATTGTTTTTTATTTGAAATATAATGAACACTATAGACTCTTAGTCCGTACCTCTTTTAACTTACGCTCTATGTTCTTATAATAAATATTATTTATATTAATATTAATACGTAGTATATAGAACTAATATTATTTATAGTGAAGTTTTATATCTTTACATTATTAAGGTTCCGTACAAAAATAAAAAAACGGAACCGTTATAGAATCACTCGTGTTCCTGTCCATCCGTCTGTCACAGCCAATTTTCTCTGAATCTACTAGACCGAATCAGGTAAAATTTGGCAGGATGGTGTAATGCCCTGACCTGAACACAGATGTGTAACGTAAAAAATATTTTTTTAGAAATAAGGGTAATTTTCGGGGGATAAATTAGGTAATTAAAAAAAATTTTGCAAGCCTTACTGAGTCATATATCAAATGAAAGGGCTTGTTATCAGGATCTCGAATATATTTATTTAATTTTTTAAAATAAATAGTTTTGATGATATTCATGAAAAAAGCCGAAAATTGACCATTCCCCCTCCCTAATCTCCGAAACTACTGGGTCGAAAAATTTGAAAAAATTACTGAATATAGTTTATGGCTTGTAGATTACAGGAAAACCTATAAGGATTTCATAAATTAAAAGTAAAATGGTGAATTCGATAAAAAATGTTTTTAGGGAAAAAACATTTTCAGGGGAAATATTTCACTATATTGTGTACGGAACCCTTTCCACGCGAGTTCAACTCGCACTTGACCGATTTTTTTTTATATGTAGTTATTATATAATCTGTACTGCATTACAAAATACAGCTTCATACGGCACTATACTCGCATATAGATGGGTATGCTTAGTAGTTTTAATTACTTATTGTGAAGACACTCCGTTTTCTGTTTCAAGCATGAATTTTAAACAATGTGTAGTGACATGACTCAATGCCGATGTGAAAATTCATCGAGTGAGAATCAAATCCATAACAATCGCGTATATATGCAGAAGTTATCCCATTATTCTTCTTGAAATATCTAGGAGATAATAAAGTGTTATGCTTATTATATTATATAAAGTTAGTTTAGAATATATAGTTGTTGAAACAGATTCGTTTATTGTGCAGAATAGTTTTTCTAATTGAAACTAAAAAAATCTATGTCACATAATTCTTGTTGACATATAATATGTTTATACGAACTCAAATATATATATATATATATATATATATATATATATATATATATATATATATATATATATATATATATATATATATATATATATATATATATATATATATATATATATATATATATATATATATATATATATATATATATATATATATATATATATATATATATATATATATATATATATATATATATATATATATATATATATATATATATATATATACGTGTATAATGCGTGGCTCAGAGGCGCAACGTCTCCCCGCGACGGTTTCTGGGTTCGATCCCCAGTCGGAAAAATGGATTTCCATTTTCTTCGCTCTGGCAAACTAGGCAAAGCGCGGCGTTGAGTCCCGCCACTCAACACGCAATGCCTCGGAAAAAGGCGGAAAGCGAGGACGGAGGAGCGGATGAAAAATGGGAATAGAACTCAAAACCACAAACATACATTCATATCGTACCAGTCCATCACAAATATATTATGCATACAATTAAGTACTATCCATAGTCACTGTCCAAGCATTTCGTTCCACATAGCATCAGTTGCCAGCATTCGCATTCAGAAATACATGGCTATATCTAGAGAATCAATAGCTTGGATCTTACCTAGACAGACAGGCGACGTAGAAAATGTGGGTTGACTTCGATATAATTTATACTATAATTTATATGAAATTGGGGCTAATGTCTAAATTATGGATTTCCACCAAATTTTTGTAAATCTGTTTTTTATTTCTAATTATTGTTTATAAATGAACTTAAATTAAATTGATATTTTTGCTTATTCTGTATAAAATTAAAATTACGTTACTAATATTTATAGCTTTCGTTTTTATAAAATTATTAAGATGTTATTTGAATTTTATATTATACCTATAGCTTCATGCTTTGTCCCATTCTCAGGATAGGCAGAGGGAACCACAGGAACCACGTAATCCTAGTGTTAAGACGCTCCGTTCTCTGCTTTCCGCCTTTTGAGGCATTGCATGTGAAGGGGCAGAATTGAACGCCGCGCTTACCTAGTTGCCAGAGGGAAAAAAATGGAATCTAAATCCAAATATCTCCCTGAGTGAGAATTAAACTCACAAACCGTCACGTTTTCAGGCAGACACTGCGCCTCTGTGTCACGACGATCCTCTCGCTATGTTAAATATTAATTTATAATTAAGTACAAATTTTAAACTATATATTATTTAACAGTAGTTTTTGTGGCTTGTGTTCGTAAATGGAAATTATACAATGATACATACTACAGTTACAATGAAATTATTACCGTTATGAAATATAACCTGTATAGCCTTTTCCCATGAAAAAATAGATTATTCTATGAAAAATACACAATTTGATCAAATATTTCCTGAAACTGGTTCAATATGATGAACAAAACAATTTTAAAATAAATATATAATATAAATATAATTCGTGTTAAATATTCTTATATAAGTATGAATTAAACCAGTATATGTAGTATGTATATATAATAAGTATCAAACATAATATATTATATATAAGGCCAAAATAAAGAGGCGAAGATAATTGTTAGAAAAGAAGAAAAAAAAACACAAACAAAACAAAATATTTATGAAAAATATTCATGTTTTTAAATTAATAGACGTTTTTACTTTGTAACCTATTATTTGTTGCTATACGAATGATTTCAATCTTTTTATAGATATATACTTGCATGTAACCCAGTTAAAAGGTTTACTAATACCTAGTGAAATGTGCTTTAGCAAAGCTTTAATAAAACTTAAATACGACAGTTGGGAATTTGATTTCCGGTGCTTTGCTTTGATTTTTTCTTTTGGTCAGCAGAGAGAAGCCTTTGTTAAAACACTCCATCCCTCACTTTCCGGCTTTCAAGTTATTGTTGACTTAGTGGCGCAACACACGCTTTATTTTGTTTTCAGACGTATGAAAATTGTCAGAAATGGGAATTGAACTTATAACCCTGGCGATTTCAGGTACACGCTCTGTCTGATCTCAAATTGTAAATAATGGATTATTTTGATACTTAAATGTTGATGATTGACCCAGCTAAATGGTCGATAAAACGTAAATCAAAAAAACAATAAAAATCAAAGAAATACTACAAAAAACTTCGAGGCATATATTTATTACCATATCGTTCTTACAATGTAGAATCTATGTCGCAAGCTACTTAAACTTATTTTATATTTTTTAAGTTAATATTTTAAGTGACAGAATATTGATATTTTTTTACGTTCTGTATTACTATTTCTAGGACGACGAGATTATAATTATGGTTAAGTGTGACACATAATCATCTCTGCATTGAAACACTCGCACTATAAAATGTAATGTAAATGTACACTATGATACTACAGTATGAATTGAATGAGAACAGACGTGAAGAATTAAGAAAAAAAATATTTAAATAAACTCAAATTGTTATTAAAAACAATAATATACATTATATATGTAAGCGGGCTGGAACCATATTACTACCACTCCCTTTTAGATTCTCTTGGCATTACGTCTTGAGCAGCGGAGCTCAACGCCGCGCTTGCTTAGTAACTAGGGGGAAACATTTTTTTCATTCATTTCATTTCATTAACTACTTTGGTACCCAGAATTTATTAAATATTTAAAAATGGATTAAATTCTTTAGAAAATCGCTAAAACATTTTAATCTGTATAATTAATACAATATATAATTACTGTTTAAATAATATACTTAAAAGAAAAATAATTGCTTCTAACCCTATACAGAATTGTGATACTGTGCCGTAAATTATAGTCTTCCATGCAATTAAACGGGATAATTGAATAAAGTGGCCGGAGTCTCATAATTTTATTTCAAAGATGGTTTTTCTTTTACAGATAACGTTTAAATTAAAAGCAAACATGTAATTACTTTTGTATAAATAACTCTGTAAAGTATAGAAACAAATTAGAATGTATTCGGAATATTTAGGTTGTGTAATCAAATAATGATCTACGATCCAAATCAAATATTTTCAAGCTTCACGCTTTATATCTTGAGGTAGGGAGGTTTTATTTCATATAGGTAGGTAGAGTATTTAGGTAGAGTAAGCAGAGAAAAGAAAGTTATTCTTTCTGTTTTTTGGTCAAATTTCGAACACTACGCACTAAACCTAGTTATTGTGGATCTTAACGCTGCACTTTGCCTATCTACTATATACTCGAAATCCCAATATAATAATAATATAATAATAATGTCTTTTCAGCAGTACGTTAAGCTAATCAAAAGAATTCTTTCTCTTTTATAATTTTTATTGAATGCAATGATTCTATCATTTTAATAAAAAAATGTTATTAGTGATCTTCAAATACAAACAAGAACCAGCCTTCACAGACTATATTCATATATGAAAATGTAAATTATCGGCGATATTAAAAATAAACTTGGTTAACTTGGATACAGTAAAGTGCAAAGGACTGACACAACTTGAAATGACACAGCCGAGCTGAAACAAGCGCTATGGTCGCTAATAGCGAGTCCACGCCAACATGGCCGACGAGGAAAAACTGCCGATACCCCCTACATTTCTTGAAAAAGTATTATTCTACACAACAGCTACGTTCGTTCTTCTTGCGACTTTCAGCCTTTTCGCCTTCCTGTTTTTAGTACCGTTCGTTATTGAACCTGCTTTCACAACTATATTTATGCAATTCGATCCTGTACCAGCGTTATGTGTTACCGCCCAAGTCAAACATTTAGTGGGAGCCAGCAATTGTACTTGGGCCTCCTGTAGAGAAGGTTGTACTAAAGATTTATACGAATGCACTCAGATACGAGTTAACTACAAGCTAGGATATGCACCAAATATAACAGCGACTGAGTATGAAAATTTAATAAGAGCTGAACGTTCGTTGAGGAAAGATTACGATTACGAAAATTACGAATCACCGTTAGAACCTCCAGACACAGATATGGAGAACCAGGAGTTACCGGAAGTAATACCCACTGGTTTACAAGGAAACGATTCCGAATGGTATTTCACCTGGGGCTAGATTGTTCCCCAACGTGAAGGGGTGTGGTTATCCGCCCATACTTAATTGTACTATTTTCTACGGCAAGTATAAGCCTCTAGGTACCAATTACTCTTGCTATTATAGCCGGGTGGACCCTGGCCTAGTTATAACAGAGTTGGATATGTGGCAAAATACATTAAATTTGGTGTACGCTATGGCTATACCGATACCGTCGTTCTTTATTTCGGTAATCTACTTGACGTTTGCATATTTTAAAATATACAATACTGAAGATGAATCTGAGCAGGCTCCATTGCAAAGCGATGCTGAGGCAATGGCAACCGGGGACGATGGGAAACCCACCACACCTGGATCAGATACGTTTAGGGAAGATCTTGCATGTTTTGGACATCAATTGAAAATGCAGTTGGCTAATGAAAAGCCGAAAGAGGGCTTTGAGTCCAATAGCCCACCGATCTCAAATTCCGCTTCATTGTCTGGGTAAGATCAATTTTTTTATATTCTTTAAGAGTGGTTTGCTAGTAGTAGATAATAGTGAATATTGTTGTGTGATGAAATTTTTTAGATGTTTTTAAAGTTAAGTCAAAGAATGTCAACAACAACTAATATTTTTATTAATAAAAAAATAATAAATGATAGTAAAATATTAATAGTAATACTTGGATTTCATTAAAAAAATATATTTAGAGTGTAGATATTACAAAATTTATTGAGTTTTGATTTCTATAACTAGCATTAGATGATTGCATGTTTCATTGTATGCAATGTTTGTATTAAAATATGCTTCTTTGAAATTGTATTAAAAATATATTGAAGATTTTAGTAAAAAAATAAAAAATGCGGAATTCATAGACCAAATTATTTTTTTTAATTAATTTAAATTGCAACTTGACAGGACCAAGTCATCTTTCGTGAACGCCTAAAGAAACGCACACAGAGGTACGTGAGCTTTTGAAAGCTCTATAATAAGTATAATTTATAATGTATAAATCATTTATACGATACCCGATTAATTTTATAATATATAACAAAAAATAAGCTACACTTACAAGTTATATGTTTTGCGCATGGTTTTTGCTTGTTTGGATGTTTAGTAAAGAGTGTTTTATAAAGTCAATTATTATTAATTTTATTGAATGTGGTGTTTCTTGGCTCAAGTAAGAGTTAAGAATGACATTTATATTTATAATATAAGCTTTTCTCTGTTCGAGATATACAAAGTGGTGCATTAATTTAAGTCACCAGAAAGTTCTGCTTGTGTACCCCGTACCCCTGTTAATACAGAGAATTAATGTGAGTATAAAAACATAGGCTATGTATTTAAACAAAAATCTATATTATATATATATATATATATATATATATATATATATATATATATATATATATATATATATATATATATATATATATATATATATATATATATATATATATATTATATATATATATATATATATATATATATATATATATATATATATATATATACAAACTTAAATTAAACAATTATTAAACATGTACAATATTTAAAATATATATATATATATATATATATATATATATATATATATATATATATATATATATATATATATATATATATATATATTTCATACTCTAACCACTTTTAAATACCACTTACAATATTTGTATGTATTTAAAATAAAATAATTAACATACTTCAGAATTTTGTCGGTCTAATGATTCAATTTAGTGTCAATATAAATTAACTAATGCTTTGAACGACAGAAAGCTCTACTGTAACTCTATTATATTAGTAAAACTTTACTTTTCAGATGACAGGGCTCCTGAAGAGGCGTTGGCTACAGAGTGCATACAATGAGATGAAATGAACATTATTGAATAAGTTCGAGCCAATCACAGGCTTCGCTTCGATCATTTAAAAAGCTCAAGAAGAAGCTTTTTACAAGCGTTGTGAATTATGACGTTACAAGGTGTTTTCGTGACAACATAATATATTAAAATATTGTAATGATTTTTTAAATTTCTAAGCTCTAAGATTTAAAGTTTCGCCTCTTAAAAGCTCTTCGGTTTAAGTTACTCTTTTTACTTATTTCTAAGATATTTATACCTACATATATATATGTATATTTACATTTCCTATATAAAATAATAAGCGAGATACCTTAAAAATTCTAAATGAAATTCGTCCACTCTTATTGATATATTATGGTTGCATTAGTGAAAAAAAGTTGCATTTTTATATTAATTAAATAACCCTTTGGAATTGCTCAAAAATACATACATATATAAATAGATTGATACGCAGTGTTGTCACGAAAATCTCAATCAATAGTAGTTATAAAGAAAGAAATTTTACCTTCTAGTTATATGAAAATGAATATATAGCGTCATCATGCTAATTGTGTCAAATGCACGCGTCGAAAGCATGTCGATGGTACCAAGCGATAACAAGGTAAATGTGTATTTAAAATATTAATTTACAAATTCATAATACGAACTAATCCAGGATAATATTTTTATTTTGATGTTATATTTCAAGATTTTGAACAATATGTACTGTAAAATAACTTGATATTATGAATTTATTGCTTGGTGGCGTCAATATAGCTGAATTTTATAAATATGTATTAAAATAATTGAAATCGAGATTTAATTTAAGACTAAAACAGATAATACTGTACATGTTTAGTCATATGTAGAGATCCATTTAATAAGTAATAGACATTCGTCACTGCAAATATGCATAAGTTAGCAGATTACTTTATGTATATTAAAAAAACTAGGTGACAGCAAAATTCGTCATAGAGAATATAAACTAATTATTATATATCGAAAAACATACAAATAGTACGAAGAATAATTAATTCATTACTTAGCTAGATTAATGAAATTATTTTGCAATCCAAACTACGATATATATGTAAATTGGTAAGATTTATACAAAGAAACGTTTTAAATAGTTTGTAATATGGTAAATTTGTTACGATCCATCAATTATATCGTCCCTGCCGTACTATAGAATATTGATTCTTCCGTCCCGCGCCTCAGATTTTAAAAATTCATCGTTTGATGTCCACAGCAACCTTTATAGTGACCAAATATAAAAGGAAATAGTAATTTCCGGGGAAAATAATTAATTCCAACTACAATTACTTGTTTTTGACATACTTTGTATTATTGACGATTTTATATTAAGCTTACAATACATGTGCTTAAGCTCGCACGGATCGAAAAAGCTCAGACGCTTGTACACAGCGTGCTACCAATAGCAATATATTTCCTTTTTCTATTATTTAACATTTATGGAAAACTTTTAAAACTACGACAGTTTTTAACTAAATTTATTTTAACACACAGGTCCATTCTGTGAGGAAATAGCATATGTATTGAGCTTTTATTGTCATATATTATTATGACAGTGCGTAAACCTAAAATTGTATTTATTTTTTCATATTCAAAACAAATTGAATGTGAGAAAGCTTTCATGGTTGTAATTGAACGCTTCTAATAAATGTTTCTGTATATCTATATATATATAATATGAAGGCTTGTGAATAATGCCTATACAATACTAGAGTAAATGGCAATGCGAAATATAAGTATGCTATGATTTATTAAGCTTTATAACTGTGCTTTTGAGTGTTTGTTTTTAAACATTTTATTATGTCTATTAAACGTTCTAAGATTATATTTAAATGTATGAAAAAAAAAGATCTATTTACTTTCATATTTTCTATTTCATTTTATTTAGTGTAAGTAAATAATTAAGTGACGGCTTAGACTGTGGTTTAGATCTTGCAATGCCCACGCACATTTAACGTATAAGAATACATTGTTTAGCCATTTGTTATTATATAGAGCCGTTAAGTAATAAATGCTTATTTTTATCTCGTAGAATTGAAAAGATTTTGAGATTATCATCTTGGCTTTTGTTATAAATAGTTTTAGATTATGTTTTTTGTTCTCTTTATAACGTATTTTATTAATTATATATTACAAAAGTACTTGTTTTACATTGATTGAATAATTCTTAAACATTTTTTTTCATAATTTCGAAAATTTTCATAGAAAACTTTTCAATATCAAAGTCTTTTATACTCTGCGAGCCCTCGGTGTGCTCTCCAGTACTGTAAATATCACGCAACGTTTTAGATAAATATTAGTTATTAGAAATACAAGGGATAAAGTAACTATTACGTGTATTCGTTCATTTATCGTCCAAGTCACAAATTAACATTTCTATGAAATTCAATAAAATTGTAGACAGAGAAATTGCCAAGTTTAAAAAATCCTTATAAAATATTTTTGCTTTTTTCGATTTTTTATACATATGTAAGTTTTACTATTAAATTGTAGTTTATATGTTGTTACATAAATGCTTATATTCGACTTTGAATGTATATAAATTTAATTTTTAATATTGTTCATTAAATTTATGTTCTTTTGCATTTTGACATCTTTAGTAATTTTTTGATAATTTCATTGAATTTCATATAGTTTAGAAGCTTAAACTTAACAAAAAAGCTTATAATAACTATATTAAGAAATCGAAAAGCAATTTATAGATATCATTCTGTAATCAAGTCAAATTATTTTAAACTTACTGATATTTAGTTAACGTTTAATGATCAAAAAATTTATTATTATATTCTTGATTTTATTAATATCTTTTTTTAAATATACTTTTTGTAAAGCTTCAATTTTGTGCATAGCATATTTAATAATTATAGATATAATTAAAATTATTTTCAACTTGTGAAGTCTCGAATATTCGCTTCAATGTGATGACTGCTGTAATTGCGATGTGATAAAAATGTATAGAGTGAAACGAATGTTCATGTAAATTACGTGTTATTCTACGCGCCAACGGACAATGCTAACTTATTGATTAAGAGAATTCAAATTGACATTTTGAAAATTGAAAGTTAAAAATGGTTATTTCTTTTTTTTTCAAGAAAAACTGTAATAATTTGATATTTTATCTGTGTAAACACAAATACTTAAAAGAACGTGGTTATAATTATTTAAATAAAAGCTGAAAAATTCAATATAAATTCTTGATAACATGAATTGAAAATATTCACAATGTTCGTTGTCGTATAATATTTCACGTAATTTATTTAATAATTAATAAATTTGAAATTATTCATATTATTGCTAACGTTGACTCTAGTTAAGAGCTTTTTGTACATAAAATTCAACTCTAACATATTAAGTTTAAATGAAAATGGTTGTATTCATGATTTTTAGTCAATTTTATTTACATACGTAATTTAATCTGCAAAACAACCAGCAATGAAAGACTAAATTGCTTTTTAAATAAAAGCTTCTAAATAATCGTTTTGGTTTTGATGAAACAAAAATTAAGTAGATACACGTCACTGCCAATAAATGTGGTCACGATTACGGTACACTCTCTCTGAAATCTATCCAATAAACATGAAATAGCTGAAAGAATAAACATCCATCTAAAATCCCCATTACCTATCAATATAAGCTTAAGATTGTATTTATTTACAAAGTTTATGAAGACACATAAAAAAATAAAATGGAAATAGTGTTTTATTAATATTATAAAATAATTTTGTATTATTTTTTATGTTATTAACAGTCAAACTTTCAAATAATTAATTCGACAGAATTGAAGCTGCTTTACTTTTTCGATAGGCCATAGGAGCCAGTTTACTACATATATTTATTTTCTGTCGTTTCAATATATGTTAAAAGTCAAATACATAAATAGGTTATAAAAATATTATAAATATGTATTTATTAAATCAAAATAACGCAACAAACTTTGCCAGACAAAAAATTGAGCATAATTCTGTAAATATGTATATGGTAGAGGGCACAATATGATTTTTTCAATCATATTTGTTGTATCGAAAAAAATATGAGATATAATATGTCTAAGAAAAATTGTCAGAATTATTGTTGGCTGATTATTCTTTTGTTACAATATTGCACTACCGCTGTGCTATAACAAAGCAGTTTGGAGTATATGTATAAAAAGATTTTCATTTTCCTTTTTAAAAGCAAATTTACGAAGAGCTTTGTAATAAAATTTCTCGTATACTGCAGACTTGGCAAAAACGCTGCCGTGCACTGAATTACAGTAAAAAATACTCACACAGATATTCTAGTAAATTAAACCTAACCTAAGCTAAACCTAAATTTTATACTTATTTAGTTGTTAATTATTAATTAAATTGCTTTTGTTATTCATTTGTATTTGTTAAATTACTGAATAGTTTATATATATAGTACAGTTTTCATAGTACCTAAATTTTTAATGAAAAAACTATAGAGCACAAAATCATTATCTAGCATTTTATAAAACATATTATTTTATATCTTTTACTATATTTAAATATAAATTATAATTTTCAAAATTTCGAATATATAAAGTTTTTTTTGTAAGCTTAATTACTTTATTTATATTAACGAATTCTAAAAAAAAACAGATACATCTTTAAATTGTGTGGTAAATATCACGCACAATGTCCCATTACAATGGTTGTCAGCTCCATTCCCAGTTGAGGCACTTATTTATATTAAGCTTGAAATTTAGTGTAGCTTTGAATAGCTACGCGAATTTATCTTCATCGTATAGCATTCATTCATTTTGAACTGTTGCCTTATGACCGTTTTGTATATAAAAATATAAATGGAGGTTAGTAGTAAATAAAAACATTTATTGGCTTCAATGTTGTGTTTTATTTATATCGTACACATCTTTTAATTTCAAAAATAAATCAGTTGGTTATGGGTTCAAATCCCACTCTTGAAAATTCTTATTTCAAACTGGATTAGAGGGTAAAACGGGAAACGGAGAGTTTTAACAATGTGATCCCGCGTATCACTCTACTATATATACTGCGTGAAGTTAAGTGAAGAAAACATATTCAAAGTTTCTTTAAATTAAAACGATGTTAACTGAATGTAGAATAATTAATTGCGAGTCGTTAGCTGTCAATATAACATGAATGTATATAATACCAGACTCACCTTGGTACAGTTAAATAGTAATTACTATAATTAAACAAGTGCAGTTTTAATGAATTTTATAAATTGTTAAGGAATATTCTTTTAGTTTCACCCTTCATCTCGTACATAGCAAGGTAGGTAGAGGGCACTGTAGGAACCGTGGAACCTAGTGTTAAGACACTCCGTTTCCCGCTTTCCCATCTCCGTTCGCCTTTTCAACGGTGCGCTTGGCCTAGTTGAAAAAATCTACCTAAGGAAAATTTAAGTTGAGGTAATCGTGACGCAGTGGGAGATGGTTATGGATAGCTTATTTTTGTAAATGCATTGATTTACATTCCAAAGTGACAATCTTTCCTTAGTGTGGAAAATAAACATTTTTTTAGCAATAAGCCTTCGGTGATAGTTTAAAATCTCAATTTCACTTTGGTTATATTATTTTTGTATAAGTTATAATAATAATATTTTTGTACCTTAGCATTTAGCTCTTAATCTTCAATAGGTAGATAAAGTAAAAATATTGAAGATTAGTGCCCTCCTCTTAACACGTTACTTTTCTATAGTAACTATAACTTAATAACAGAATTATATCAATACTATATAAGATATATAGCATTAATAACTTTAATTTCCTTGATCTTGTAAGATGAAGTAAAACTCCGAATTCCACAAAATATAGAAAAAAGATTCTAATCTCATCTAAGCCAAAAAAATTATAACACTGACAAATTTTACAGTGAAGATAATAAAATGGATTTTTCTATTTCCATTTTCTTCGCTCTGGAAACAAGGCAAAGTGCGACGTACGTTGAGTTCCGCCACTCAACACGCAATGCCTCGAAAGCGGCGGAAAGCGGGGACGGAGAAAGCAGGGTCTAAGCAACGGAGTGTCTTAACACTAGGTTCCCACGGTCCCTGCAGTTCCCTCTGCCTACCCTGCCATGTTCAGGACAGAGCGTGAAGCTAAAAAAAAAAAAAAACAAACTCACTATGTTCTTTTCCTGTCGATTATTATTAGTAATTGTAGCAGTACTCCAGCTTTGTTTTAAAGTTTCACTATAACAAATGGTCTCGTTTTTGCCCTAAAAATAATAAGCCTAGAGCCTTTATAATGAGCATTATATGTAGAGCCGAAATATTATATTTACATGCTAATTAGGCTCCAATATCATGTGTGCCACAGGGCCTCGACGGATACATAAACAATTATGGTAATAAAAAAGGTTAAATATTTTCAAAAGTATTCTTTTTATTAATTAAAATATAACACGATTTAAATTCAGATTTAGTAACTTTATACATAAATATAAATACAAAAAATGAAATATATTTTAGTATATTTCTATCGGAAATAGTTTGTTACTTCTATAGGTCTTTTGGTTCATCCGTTTATACAGGTTCCTTGGTGACAAGACCGGCTGGACCTTGCCCGATGACAGGTGACAAGCCAGCTACAGCAACTGCTTTTAAGGGTCTGGAAAGGATTTTATATTAGTGAGAAAACTCACAAAAACTTAGTTTGATTAATGATAGAGTAATAAAAATATATAAGCATTATTAAAAATAAAAATCCTTTAATTCAAAGTGGTAATTATAAGAGAAATTTCTAAGAGAGAGCAGGTTCCAATCCTTGATTTCAATTTAATAATTATATTCAATAAGCGCCATCTAGCGGTAATATTTGTAATAAATTAAACAATTAAGTAAAATTTAAATGGTATATAATGTTTTAATTATACTAATGTTTTCTATATATTAAAGAATATCTTGAAAAAATATAAAGGAAATAGTTCCTTAAATTAATAATAGGTGTCGCTGTAGAAAAATTTCGTTCGGGTTTTGATGAGCTATTATTAAATTCATTCACTAGATGGCACAAAACTTAACTATTTGAATCAGTTCTCATCTGAATGTCTAGATGGCATTATAAAAAATCCACCCTTCCTTCTTTTCTTTAATATTTCTTATTCCTTAACAGCTTTGTATGTTCGTTTTGTATTTAGGAAATTCCATTTATTTTGTAATAAGCAGTCATTTAAAGAAATGATATAATTTTAACGATTTGATAAATGTTAGTGAAACTTACTTAAAACCTAATTCCTCGGCAGGTACTCCCAATTTAGCTAATTTCGCTTCATAAGTAGCTAATAAATCGTCATGAGCTTTTCGTAATCTTGCCGCTTCATAACGCAAGTCTTCTACTTGAGTATCTTTCAATTTGAGAAGATCCTAAAAATATAAAATTATTTCATTCCGCATGTTATAAAATATTTTTTTTTTATCCCGCACATGGCAGGGTAGTTAGAGGGAACTGCAGGGACCGTGGGAACCTAGTGTTAAGACACTCCGTTGCTTAGTCCCTGCTTTCTCCGTCCCTGCTTTCCGCCTTTTTCGAGGCATTGCGTGTTGAATGGGGGAACTTAACGCCGCGCTTTGCCTAGTTTGCCAGAGCGAAGAAAATGGAAATAGAAAAATCCATCTTCTCCGACTGGGGATCAAACCCATAAACCGTCGCGTTACAGGCAGACGTTGCGCCTCTGCGCCACGACGGTCCTCAAAAACGGTCCTCGGTAAAATAATACAAAACAATATTTTGTTTTACTTATTAGTTATTTTTTTCTTAAGGTACGTAAGTATAATACTTATTAGATCAATTCGCAATAAGAAAAATAAATTATTTTCTTGCCTCGCTCTGATAACCAGACAAAACAAAATGTTGACAAAACTCAATGATTCGTAAATGGGCGAAAATCTGAGAACTAAGTATGGTAACTAGACGTAAGCACATTCTTAAGAGAGGCAAAACCAGTATGTACTACTTAAGCTTCTATTAGTTGGTATATTTATATACACAGAAACGAATACAACACCACTTAAAAACACAAATTTAAATTATTTCCAAAAAAATTTAATATTTTTTATATAAATAAATGAAATTTATAATAGTTATATTTACATGCATTTCTCGAGGACCCAAATCTCGTCCTTCCATTTTCTTCAGCTTCTCTTCTAACAGTGCAGTTTTCAAAGACGCTCTTTGTTGTACCTCCATTACGGCCCTCGAAAATCTGTATTAAATAAACTATACTTAGCAAATTACGACTTCTATTACAAATAGGTACTACAAAATTTAGTCGTGCTCTAGTATCTTGACGAATATTACAATATCATTGCTCATTTTACAATATACTATTACTAAGAGGAAAACTGAAGGTTTGATTCTAATAATTTATTAAACAATAAATAGCCAAAATACCTTGCTTTTAATTCATCCCGTTCGGTTTCAACACGATCGAATCTAACTTGTAAAACTTCATACTCCCATTTTAGAACACCAAATTGTTCTTCCAGTGTCGCCAGTTGTTTGGTTTTTGACTGAAATATATTAAATTTAGGTTTAAGTAGCTAACTATTGTAATTTTAAACCTTATTTTGGTGAGATGCTCACGGATTTATTTATGGATTAATTTTTATATTTTATAATGTAAAAAATCTCACAAAAATCAATATAATTAAAATATTTTACAATTAATACCCCACGTTATGGTCAATATTTTTATAATATTGTCAATTTTACTTAATTTTCAGCATTAAATTGAAGATAATAAGCAAAAAATAACGTTGAACATACAGCTAGAGCCGCTTTATCACGATCATAATTAGACATTTGTCGTTTCAGTTCTTTGTTATCAATTATAGCGGCTTCTAGAGGTGTTCGAAGACTTTTTGCCTCAGCCACAGCATCCCTGGCTATCTTCTCTGCTCTCTCTTTTACTTTTTGCATTTCCTCCATCTGTTGCTTCAAACTGCTTATAAGGCCTGAGTTTTGAGAGAAATTTGTTATTTTTTATTAATCAAACTACCTATATATGATATATTTTGTACAACTAGTGAAATACAACTAATATTTTGTGTTACAACAACACATTGATATGGTTTTATAGATTTCTGAAAATTGGCTATAATTGTTTAACATTATTATAATTATCAAGTAGTAATATCATTATCAAATAGTTTAGTTCAAGTTATCTGTTTTAATGCATTTATATAGGCTATTGGGTCTGAATTGTAAGTTAAGATATATAATATTTTTTTATTTTATTTTATTTTATATAAGGCTCACCAGCAGTTGTTACAATAATGCTATTATAATGAATACATGAAACTCAGGTTAGAGTTAATTGCACAACCATATAAAGGTAAACACAACATGCGTATAGTAATTGCCATACAAAAATATGAAAAATATCATACCCAAGTTATTTAAAGTTATATCATTGTAATAGTTCTTCAAATCAAAAAAAGCTTTGTCGTGATGGGCGATCAATTCGGATAACATTTTATTTTTTCTCTCTTCTACTTCCGCAATCTCAGTTCTATGTTTCACCGTCAATTCTACTTTTGTTTCGTGTAATTTTTTGTCAGCTTTATCTTCTATTTGTCGCGCTTGTTCTTCAAACTCCGCTCTAACTTTTGATAATTCTTCTGCATGAATAAGTTTAGCCCTTCTAAGCTCGTCTTGAGCTGCCAAAGCTTTTTCTCGCATTTCCTGTCGAAGTGCTCTCTTGTCATTTAAAAGCTCCAACTCTTGTTCCGTATGTTCTTCTTTAGCAGCTTTTAAAGCTACTAAATTTTCGGCTCTTAGGGCAGCTGCTGCAGCTTGCTGCTCATATTTTAAATGCTTAATCTTTTGTTTTTCCGTTTCTAAAAGGGCTTCATTTTCTTCTTGAGCTTCTTCAGTGGCACGTTCTCTATTTCGTAATTCAGCTTTTGCTTCCTCCAACTGTTGGCGTGTTATTTCCCAAAAAGTTCGGATTTTATCTCTTTCTAGTTGAAAATAATTGCGCTCTTCTCTTTCTCTGTCTAATTCCTCTTTTACTCTTAGCGTGAATTGTTCTAGCTTTTCACGGGTCATTTCTGAGGTGTCTACTCCGTCTATGATGATAGCTTGAAAATAACAAAACAATCTTAATTATAGATCAATATAGTACTCGTAGAAAAGAAGGGAATAGTAATAATGGTATATTTAATGTATAGTGAGACTTATAATATTATAATAATGATAGATGGATTTTCTAATCTTTAATGTAAATGATTATTATATATTTTCTCATGAAGTTGGGAAACTTACCAGGTGCTTTTTTAGCTCCTCCTTTACCTTTTGGTGCCTGAAAAAAAAGTAAGGTTGAAAGTATAGTACCAAGCACATACTACAAAGTAAATATTTCAGTTGAAAATCTTACCATTTTTGTTAAAAATGTAGTATAAAGCTGGTAAAACTTATAACGCACTATTGATGCCTTATCAAAATAAGTAAGACAGCGTTGTCAAGATCTACAATGTATTTGGTTGCTATGGAAACCGTAGTTATTTATACTTAAAGATAAGTAAAATGAAAATCGATTCAAAGTTTTCGTGGAAATATTTATCGATGGTTAGCAATAATAATGCTAAATAATTATATATAAGAGAACCTGATATCAAAATAATATTAGTTTCCATTGTTTACTACAATTTGAGTTCTTGCATATTGAAAGGCGAAACTTAACGCCGTGTTTTGTCAAACTAGATCATATAAATGAAAATAATTCATAATATCCTCATTCATACTTTAAAATATTATGTGAGTGTACTATTTATTCATAGTACAAAAATTCCATTGAAACCGCGAGCGATTTATTTTTTTTTCTATCGAGACATATGTATATACCTATATAGATATTTACTATTATTTAAGTCAAATAATAAAAGTCATCTTAACGTCACTCAAATCAAATTTTAGATTTCATAATGAACTAAAATGTAATGTTTAAACACTATATATTTCAATTCAATAACCGTTTAGATTTTTTATCAAAATGTTAGCAGAATTTTGTAATTTTTTTCTTTATACTTTATCGTTTCTGAGTCTAATTTTCATCGACTACCTCCTCGGGAACGGCTTCGTGGACGCTTGCCAAAAAATATTTTGCAAAGTTGTATGTTTCGTACAAAAATCACTGAAAGCAGAGCAAAATTTGCAAGAAATTGGCGCTGATGTGAACGTATCGCTTCTGATAGTGGAGATTATTTTGCTCGGGTTGACGATATCGGTAATAATCTTTTAATCTCAATAACTATTGATCTATAACAATACATAAAGTTAATAACGAATATGTAACTATCGTTTTAGATTAAATATTTGTAAAATGTCCTTCCCTAAATAAATGTAAAAAGTACTGACTGTTGAATAAATATTATTAATTTTCAAAAGTGTAAATGTAAATTTTACATAAACTAGAATTTCGCATTAACTATGCATAATAATAAAAACAAAAATAAAAAATATTTGTATGAGTTCCATCTCCAACCGTGGTGATGTATTATTCTCATATCCTCAATCGGGCATGCTACCATTCTACAATATACAGTTGACATTGATTAGAAAGAAGGCAGAGAGCGAGGAGTCTGAAATCTGTTTCTATTCTCTCCGTCTAACAAAATTTTATAATATTTTTTTTTCTTTCTTTTTTTTTTCAGCTTCACGCTTTATCCCGCACATGGCAGGGTAGGTAGAGGGAACTGCAGGGACCATACGAACCTAGTGTTAAGACACTCCGTGGCTTTAGTCCCTGCTTTCTCCGTCCCCGCTTATAATATAATAACTATTAAAAATGCTATAATTAAATCATTAAGCTAAGTTAGTCATAAGTAACATTTTGTCTCAATCGATTTTGTATAACGTATATCCCATAGAAATAGGTTCCTTTCTTTTCTTATTTACGTACAAAATTATGTATCTAGAAAAACTTAAACTTGCAAAAATTATAAACTACTTTCATATTTCAGTTTCTAAACAAATACAAGAAGTCTCGCGGCAAAGACAAAATTGATATCCTTCTCCAGCAGAGTAGGGAGGCGTTGCAGCAAACCAACGAGTTTCTTGAAAAATGGCGACTGAGACGGGTAAAAAGTTTATAATACATACATATTTTGAAAAAGTTTAAAAGCTATATGAAATATTGTTAAAAAGTTCTAATGGTACTTAAAATAAGTGGGGTAGTTTGTTTTGTTACTTTATGTTTTTGTGCTCTAATTTAAGCCACTATGGCGCAGTGGAGCAGTCATTAACTGAAAGCAAAGTTTGTGGATTTGAACCCACTTTGGAATCTTCTTCTTCTTCTCTTATTATATTCGTCGAGAGGAGAGGACCGTCGTGGCGCAGAGGCGTAAGCGTCTGCCTGTATACGCGACGGTTTGAGGGTTCGATTCCCACTCGGGGAAGATAGATTTTTCTATTTTCATTTTCTTCGCTCGTGCAACTAGGCAAAGCGCGGCGTTGAGTTACGCCACTCAACACGCAATGTCTCGAAAAAGGCGGAAAGCTGGGGACGGAGAAAGCAGGGACTAAGCAACGGAGTGTCTTAACACTAGGTTCATAAGGTCCCTGCAGTTCCCTCTGCCTACCCTGCAATATGCGGGATAAAGCATGATATTCGTTTATGGTATATATTGTACAGAGATGTACCTAAGCATATACAATTGTTAATCATATTAAAATGGAAATATTTTTACAGATAAATTGGCAAGTCCCTAATGAATATTCTTATTTGGACGAAGAGCCGCAGGAAATAAAGCCGCTGAAGCTCGATTTGCCGGTGTTGCACCTAGCTATTATTGATGTAAGCTTTAAACGAATATTCTTAGTAAAAGCTTTTATAATATGATATGAATTTAAGAAAGCTGCCTGCTATATGCCGTTGGTCATTGGACGTTAGATTGTATAAATACGAGTGATTTTTCTATTTCCATTTTCTTCGCTCTGGAAACTAGGCAAAGCGCGGCGTTGAGTTTCGCCACTCAACACGCATTCTCTCAAGTGGGAATCGAAGTAACAAGTCGAATCAATCAATCAAACTTGTAATTTAAATTTTAAATTACAAGTAGAATGCGCGTTGAGTGGCGGAACTCAATGGCGCACTTTGCCTAGTTTCCAGAGCGAAGAAAACGGAAATAGAAAAATCCATCTTCCCCGAGTGGGAATCGAACCCACAAACCGTCGCGTTTACGCCTCTGCGCCACGATGGTACATCTATGGTATATATTAGCTTCTATCCCATATTCCAGACTCTCGGTACGTCAAGAAATCAACTAGAAAGAGGTGATGCAGGTGATTCGATAAACTTCACCGATTCCACTTTCTTATCAATGACATCACTTCTCGATGATCTACAATCTATATCTGAAGTGCCGAGCGATGATAAATTTGATATATAATATTGATGTGTGAAAAAGTTGGTTTTGTTTATAGAGTTGTTGTGAAATAAAGTGTTATATCGAATTTCTATTTAATTTGTAATTTTTTTTATATAAACTTAAAGTTATTGTGTATGTCTTACTATGATGATTGAAAATTAATACGTAATTATAAAAAAAGATTTTGAAGTATGTGTGAAGAGGTAAATGTCAGTGCTCGAAGCGAAAGAGGCATGTAGGGACAGCAGCGTTGGCCTTCGGTTCCCTGTGACTATTCAGCTTGGGAAAAGGCTTAAAGCTGGAAAATGTATATGTCATCGGGCCTCATAAAACAATATGTATAATATATATGTGTATATATATATGTGTATATATATATATGTATATATATATATATATATATATATATATATATATATATATATATATATATATATATATATATATATATATATATATATATATATATATATATATATATATATATATATATATATATATATATATATATATATATATATATATATATATATATATATATATATATATATATATATATATATATATATATATATATATATATATATATATATATATATATATATATATATATATATATATATATATATATATATATATATATATATATATATATATATATATATATATATATATATATATATATATATATATATATATATATATATATATATATATATATTCTTCGAGTTACGAAAGTTACATTAAATAAGATCAGTGTGAGAAAATAATTATATTTACTGAAACAGTACTCCAATATTACTTAATACTACAAAGGCTTACAAAATAGTTGTAAGAAGCGTAAATCCGACAGATATTAATTTAATACCCACACCTAATCTGGTATTTTTATATACGCCATTTTGAGCTTTATTATTAAAGAAATAAGATTTTATATTAAATCTTTTGTGTCTTGTGGTTTAGGATCGCTTTGATCTCGATCACAGCGGGGCGTTTGTGTGTACATTGAAATGAAAGAGCGTATTTAATAATGTATAATGTTTTTATTAATAGTACATACATATATAGGTATAATGTATTGCTCGATTTGATTATGTGCGATCCATTTGAGTATAGCTGGTGCTTGAGATATATATGGATATAGTTTACTGCAGTTTTATGTACCTTAGAGCTGTAGTGCAAGACGTGATGCAGTCATAGCGTCAGCCTGTAAAAGACAATTTACAAGTTCGATTCCCACTCCGGGAAAATTAATATTTTTTTTTATTTTCCTCATTGAGTTACGGCACTTAAAACTAAACAGAGCGCCTTAACACTAGGTACTTTCTTTCTAAATTTCTAAGCGGGATGAGCGTGAAGCTAAAATTTGTAATAAAGTTTTAAATATGAATTTTAATTTACGTGAGTTAAAAAACGTTGGTATATATAAAACGTAAATGCTTTTTAAACAATTTTAAATGAAACAATTACGTACATCACTTTTATTAAATGTGTAATTTTTTTGATATTTAAAACTTCTTGCAGTAGTTCATGATTAGTTTAAATTATTCAAATAAATAAAAAATGACCGTCGTGGCGCAGAGGCGTAAGCGTCTGCCTGTAAAGGAGACGGTTTCTGGGTTCGATTCCCACTCGAGGAAGATAGATTTTTCTATTTCCATTTCTTCGGTCTGGCGACTAGGCAAAGCGCGGCGTTGAGTTCCGCCACTCAAAACGCAATGCCTCGAAAAAGGCTGAAAGCAGGGATGGAAAATAAAGCAGAGACTAAGCAACGGAGTGTCTTAACACTAGGTTCGTATGGTTCCTGCAGTTCCCTCTGCCTACCATACCATGTGCGGGATAAAGCGTGAAGCTAAAACAAAATAAAAATAAAAGCGAAGATCGGTTATTTTAGCTGGAGAATGTTAAGGAAAATGTGAGGAAATTACCTTCCTTTCTTCTTCCTTTGAAATTACAGTCCTTTATTCACTAACAAGCAGATAGTGAAATTTTATTGTTCGTTATTATTTATTATTATTGATTATTTATTGAACCTAATATTGTAATCATAAATCTGTTGTGACAAAGAGGTTTTATTATTATTCGTCATAATATTGTTATTTTATTTAATCCACTATGTTATTCTTTATAGTTTTGTTATTGCTAATTAATCATTTCCTCTATTTAAGAGGAAAACAACGGCATACGTAGCACAGCAGTATACTGTAGTGGTCGTAGATTCTATTCATATTACTCTACACTCTTGTTGTGCGATATATAAAAACAAAATAAACAAAAAGAATTAAAAAGTATATATATACTACATTCTCCACTTTCCAACCAATTTTGAGACACTACGTGTTGAGTGACAGAATTGTGAAAAAGGAAAATGTGCTGTTCCTGAATAAGAAACGAACCTTTAATCATTGCATTTACAGTAGAAAAAATATTTTTAGCATTTTTAATATCCCAATATCGATAAAATTAGAATCATAATAAATTTTAATCTTCAAATACGCATATAAATAACAAATCAAGTATGCATTTTTTAAAGCCCTCCGTCTTCCATATATAATTTAGGTACAAAAACCAAACAAAAGGCACGTGCACCAGAACACTGGTCTGTACAGTAATTACACTATAATACACAACTTATGATAGATGACCGCACGCCCATATGTTTTGTGAACTAATCGCTTGAGAACCCCTTGGAAATGATTTTTGCGATTTTTTTATTATTTTTTATAGGTTTATGCTTTTAACGTTATGTAAATATAAGGCCACATTCAAGCAAATTATTATTGTATTTTTTTCGTTTCACGCTTTATCTCACGTATAGCAAGGCAGGCAGAGGGAACCACAGGAACCGTTGAAGCCTAGTGTTAAAACATACTCAGTTCCCCACTTTCACCTTTCAACACTTTGCGTGTTTAATGGCGGAACTAAATACTACGCTAGCGTAGAAGACAGAGGGAAGAAAATGGAAATTTGATATTCCATCCTCGCCGAGTGGGAATCTAACCTACAAACCGTCGCACTCTGACGCTGACTGAGCCTCTGCGCCACGACGGTGCTCAAGCGACAAAATTTATTTACTATGCTATAATTAACGTAACTTTAAGAAAAAGAATAGCTTTGTTTTAGTTTTACACAAAAATTATTAGGAAACCTTATACTAAAAATAATCTTTTAGAATTTTAAGATTTATTATAAAGTAACTACGATAGATAGACATACCACACATTCCGTCCCCACAGTGGGAACGGAGAAAGCAAGAACTAAGCAATGGAGTGTCTTAACACTAGGTTCATACGGTTCCTGCAGTTCCCTCTGCCTACCCTGCAATATGCGGGATAAAGCGTGAAGCTAAAAAAAAACAGATAAACAATATCTATATTAATATATATGTTAATAAAACCATACAGGTAAACATTTTTTATAAACATATTGTTTTTATATATAAGTATACATACATTACATACCTATAATATGGCTAAAATACTAAGTAGTCGTAGTAATTTTACGTACATTGAATTCTGTAAGTTTCCAATCTCTTTTAAAATGAGAGTAATTTGTAAGAATGTACGCAAAATAGATTAAGAATGAATAAGGATAGTGGGTTTATTTTCCGTCTGGAAAATATCATTATATGAGTTTACAATTTTTTCATATCTTCCGGTCGAAAGACAACGCGAGGTCTCTTTTTAAAATTCTTTTTTTTATTTTTATACTGAATTTTTTTCTAGTAACAATTTACAGTTTAATCTCGTTTCCGCTTCAATGGCTGTGTTAAATTTCAATCCAGACGATATTGACAACTTCATCATTTATCACGAGGAAGTCTAGGAATCTGGAATACCTTCATATGTGTGTATATCCTCTTAACGAGAATGGCAAGAAGCCAATTTTTTTGCAGCATAACTTACTATGGTAGAGGTCGCAGGTTCATTCAAAACATGTAGAGTAATTTTAAATTATGTAGAAAACTAATGGCACTTACATAGAAGTGTTCAAATCTTATGTAAATATAAATTTAAAAAAATAAGTTACTCTAGTACGCCTAGTTATTGGAATAAGTCACTCTAGTTATTGGACACAGAACTTAAAGTATACTTTATGATTTGATTACGTAATATTGACACATTAGTTGTTAAATTCATGTTAACTGCAGATTTAATTTTTTTTTCTCATAAAAGGATATATCTAATGTTAAAACACTCTGAACTCATTATCCACTAAATATTCAAGGCATTACGTGTTGAGGGGCAGAACCTAAAAACCTAATAGAGCACTTTCTTACTTGTTCACCAAAAGGAATTGAACCGAAAACCATCGTGCTTATACTCATACGACGTAATACATAGGGCAACTAAGGGCCATTTTAGAAAACGACAAAAAAAATCAAAATAATAAACTTAAATTACAATTTAAGTCTTATTTTTATTCCATCAAGAATCAAGAACGTAGATATCCAGGACGTAGATGACCCGAACCGTCCATTTATCACTCACCCCTTTTTGTGCTCGATTCAATACTTTTTGCGTGAAAGATTAAATTTCGTGCCCGAATCATTAATCAACGGCCAGTATAAAAAGAGCTTGCAATCCTCTGCAATAGAAAAGGTAGATCTGAGAACATGGATCTCATTTCAGAGCTCTTTTTATACTTGACATTGTCCCCATCAGATTTTTTTTATTCTCTGACACGTCTGGTCTCTACAATGATTATAATTTTTGTGTTAATTTTAGGTAAATTGGTATTTTATATGAATTTTTATATCTGACTGACTGTAAACGGTTGGTCATTGAGTTCTGCCACTTTACATACTATATTTCCAATTAGAATAAAAGAAAAATAGAAGATCACGAGTCATGACATATCAAAGTCAAAGTCTAATAATTATATTCAAATTAAGAAGTTACATGTTTAATTTTTTGAACGTCAAATTTTTTTTTTTTTTTTTTTTTTTTTTTTTTAGCTTCACGCTTTATCCCGCACATGGCAGGGTAGGCAGAGGGAACTGCAGGAACCATATGAACCTAGTGTTAAGACACTCCGTTACTTAGTTCCTGCTTACTCCGTCCCCACTTTCCGCCGTTTTTCGAGGCATTGCGTGTTGAGTGGCGGAACTCAACGCCGCGCTTTGCCTTAGTTGCCAGAGCGAAGAAAATGAAAATAGAAAAATCCATCTTCTCCGACTGGGGATCGAACCCAGAAACCGTCGCGTTGGCCGCGTTACAGGCGGACGTTGCGCCTCTGCGCCACGACGGTCCTCACTTAACTAATTATGTACGTATTATTAGTTTTATATTTTAAACGTTCTCAAATGTTTCAATTTAGTAAATATACAATCATAATAATGATTGATGATATTTTAACCTCATTAGGATCTCAGTAATTACCGACGTTGGTTGTGGGACTAAATATTGCCGGAATATCTTTATATATGTATAAGTTACCTACCCTAATACCCCTGTTTACCTAAAACAGTGCTTCCAATTCCTTAGTGACTCCCATTCCCATAGTCTTCACTCCGAACAAAATCTTATCCTTAAAACTCCTTCTCATACTTCCTCATTTTTCACCAAATCTTTTTCTGTTCAAGCAGTTCGCTTGTGGAATTTATTGCCAATTTGTATAAGACGCGCACAATCTGTTGCCGTTTTTAAGAGACTCGTTAAAGCCTATTATTTGTCATTATAAGTTGATGTAGTCTTATTTATTTATATATTACAAATATATATTTATTATCTTTATATATATATATATATGTATTTATATTTTATTTATGTACTTAGTCTGGCCATAAATACTGTTACTATTCAAAAAAAGAAAATATTACGTTTGAATTTGGAATCTGTCATTTTTATATGATTGCTTGATGTGTTTTCTTATTTTCGCGCCATTATATTGTTAAATATTTTGTTATATTAAAATGGAGTGGGGTGATAAAGAGAACCGAATCGCTGTGATTGCCTTACATAAAGTAGGTATGGAGAAAAGTGCAATTTTTAAAACCCTCCACCCGCTTGGTATTAGTCAAATGTTTGTTTACCGGGCTATTGATAGGTACAATGATACCTCCTCTGTTTGTGACAGAAAAAGATCTGGCCGTCCACGTACCGTTCGTGTGAAAAAGGTGATTAAAGCAGTTAGGGAAAGAACTCGAAGAAATCCTGTCCGTAAGCAAAAGATTTTATCTCGGGAGATGAAGATAGCTCCTAGAACCATGTCGCGTATATTAAAAGATGACTTAGGACTTGCAGCCTATAAGAGACGTACTGGTCACTTCTTAACTGATAATTTAAAGAAGAATAGGGTGGTAAAATCCAAACAACTACTTAAGCGGTACGCAAAGGGAGGTCACAAAAAAATTTTGTTTACGGATGAGAAAATTTTTACAATTGAGCAGTATTTTAATAAACAAAATGACCGTATTTATGCTGGAAGCTCTAAAGAAGCTTCGCAATTAGTAAACAGAGTACAACGTGGGCATTATCCCACTTCAGTGATGGTTTGGTGGGGTGTTAGCTATGAAGGGGTGACTGAGCCATATTTTTGTGAAAAAGGTATTAAAACGTCGGCACAAGTTTATCAAAATACCATTCTTGAGACGGTAGTTAAGTCTTTAACTAACACCATGTTCAATAACAAAGAATGGTGCTTTCAACAAGACTCGGCACCGGGTCATAGAGCTCGATCCACCCAATCTTGGTTGAAAACTAACGTTCCGGACTTTATCAGCACTGAAAACTGGCCGTCGTCAAGTCCTGACCTAAATCCATTGGATTATGATTTATGGTCAGTTTTAGAGAGTAAGGCTTGCTCTAAACGCCATGATAATTTGGAGTCCCTAAAACGATCCATTCGGTTGGCAGTGAAGAATTTTCCTCTAGAAAGAGTTCGTGCTGCTATTGATAACTGGCCTCAACGTTTAAAAGACTGTATTGCAGCCAATGGGGACCACTTCGAATAAACATTGTATATTTTTAATAGTTATATATTGATGTATTAAACTAACTCACTATGAAAGGAATAAATGTTACGTATAAAAAAAAATTGTGCTTTTCTTTATAACAATATTTATGGCAAGACTAAGTATATTATATAGTATGTAATGTGTGTATACTGTGTATGTATATATGTAATATGTATGTATAAGTATATTTATAATTTAAAGTATGTACACCTCCAAACCCTTTTCGTTATCTTCGATGTCCTCTATCCAAAGGTTGTCTGGAAGAGATCGCTCTTCTAGCGATAAGACCGCCTTTTGTACCGTGTTTACTATTGTGTTGTGTTTCTTTTTATATTTCTGTTTTTGGTGTACAATAAAGCATATTTGATTGATATTTGATTGATTAATTGTTGCATACATTCATATTTTGATAAATAAAACTGTTATTTGTTTTATAAAATTGACAATAATTCCATAGTTGGACTCCTGTCGTAAAGCTTTATTTTATTTGCAGCTTTTATGGTACATTAAAACTTGTATATGACCTTGACGTTACACTGACTTCAAGTACAGTTGATGATATAGAAACAATCAACGTGGTATAAATTTAGATAAATATATAAGGCTAAGATATTTCTACTATAATAATATTATAAATGCGAAAGTAAGTTTGTTTGTTACGCTTTCACGTGAAAGCTACTCAACCGACAATTATGAAACTTTGTACACATTCATTTGGAGATATTAGAAGTAACATACGTTACTTTTTATTAAAAAAAAAACTTTTTTAACGGGAAAAATGGAAAGCGAGCGAAGCCGCGTGTAAAAACTAGTAGGCTATAAATAGACAATTCTACACAAAACATTATTTCCGATTTGAATTAGTAATACCTCAAATACTGAATCAAACTACTCTTCTACTCTATAATAATAATATATATTATAGCTATCATATATGTATACCAACATAACAATATAAGCTTTTGTTTAACAAACTCAAATTTCAGCAACATAATTGTAGATTATTAAAGATTTTGACAGCCCAGTGATTACCCCTTGTATTTGTTCACGTAAGACCATCGTCATCAACACCCTTTATACACGAAGCATGCTTAACTAGAGACGCCTTCAAACATTGCGTTGACAATACAAGAAATTACCATACGAAATCAACTGTCATTTGACGTTAGGATCAGTACATGTGAAATGGTGTAACTACAATTTTCATTAATATGTGTATTTCTTTGGTAGCGATGCGGTTTTTTTAAATACTATATTCTTTCATATTATTAGTATAGCAAAGAAGGCAGAGAGAATCTAGTGTTAAATTATTCCGTTTCCAGCTTTCCGCGTTCAGAGTTTTTTCGTTGACATTGCATAATTAGTGGCTAAGTTCACTTCACTTTAAATCATTTCTTATTCTCAAAGTAGAATTTATGAATTGGACGGTGAAACCAATTTTAACTACAAATTAAATTATGGTGACAATATTTACAATAAATATCTTATATGAAATCAGGTTCTAATTTAAAGAACAAAATTCAAAATCGTCCTAAAATATCTGTTTATTGGTTTACACAACTTTAAACTGCTAGTCAAAGCGTAATGTCATATTGTTCGACGCAGACCAATCTTTGTTTTTCTACAATTATTTCTTATAGATTAGTATTTTAGCCCTTATCTATACAGCTATAAAGATGATTTCAGCTAATTTAAAATTTAAATGATTTAAATAATGACCTTTAATTTAACCATTTTTACTTGACCCATTATATATGGAATCATTCTTACATTAATATGTCAAACAATACTGGTGAAGTAGTATTTCTAGTTTTCTTTTATTTTCCTTGACACGTGTTTGTCACGTGGCGTTAGTGAAAAGCAAAAGCGGTTGGTCGGTAATAATTTCCTAAATATCGTCATTAGGGTGTGATTATTTTTTTGTACGTTCGTATATATTATTTGTCCAAATTGGATTTGTAATAGATAGGGGTATGACTAGGAAGTTTGTTTAAATGGATTTAAAAAAAAACATGGTTTCTTTACCCGTTTGTATTTAAGTAAAATGAATGCTATTAAAGTATGATTTGTACACTTGGTAGAGCTACTAAGGGCTAAGATACTGGAGGAAGGTCACGTAAAAAGTTTCAGGATCCCCCAGAAAGCATGTATGAAGAGGCTAATGACAGTGTACGAGGCGGAAGAGGTATGAAGGGACCGCAGCCTTTAGCGCTACCTTCTCTCTGACAACCCCGCTAGTGATAAAGCCTTAAAATATGTATACATATATATATGTTCTAAGAATTAAATGTCGTAATGAGTTTCGGAACTCAAACTCGCACTTAGTTTTTCAGTGTGAGGAAATTAAAATAATTGAAATATATTGATTACTTTGAGTTTATATGATTCTAATTTATCGTTTTTACAACTGTTGAACTGTCTTACTAACAAATTTGAACTGTGTAACTAATGAATGGATTTAGATTACAAATACAAATAGTAGTACAATTCTTGAGATACGTACATACATATATAATTAAAATCCATATTTTCAATAACTTTTCACCCATCTGTTATATACAAGATATTAAAATTAACCTACTAATATTCAATTAATACAACAATAGGTTTAAAATTATTATCAATAACCCACCTTTATACCACATTAACCACGCTACCCTCACCTCTAAAGTTCTATGGAAATAGGAAGTTCACAAAAAAGGCCAATTAGAGGACACGCGTCAAAAATGCAGTGATTTTTTTACACATTTTACTAAACACTGATTGTGGGAAGATTTCGATGGGATTACGTTAATAGTTTTATGATTAATTACATATTTTTTAATTTTTATTTTACGACAAAAAAATACTATTATAGATATTGGTTTATAGAAAATAATATGTAAATCTAGAATTATGTATAGAGTATGTTTATGAACAATTTGCTTAGATTGTAGAGCTCTAAGTGACAATTAACAAATTATAATGTAAAGATAATAGTTCAATTAATATTGGCGAATAAGTACCAAGCAGCGGCTGACATTATTACAATTTTAATTGATATTGGTAATATAATTCATATATTTTATTGCTTATATATGTAATATATAAAACAAATTTTATTGTATATAATACTATATTGCTTTATGTGGCTTTTATTTATTGCTGCATGATATAGAGAATTTACTCACTAGAGAAATAATTCACTTTATTTTCTCTTTCCAAATTTATAAAACCAAAATACATAGATATTAATAATTACATAAATGACCAATGATCGCTATGGAAGCCCCCTACTAGACATTTGCATCGATATTGAATGTCCACTGTACTCTACTACAATCGGGAGATGGGCTTACATGTCATAGAGTAATGATATAGAAATGCAAGAAAAATATAAAATAAATACGAAGAATTGTAATTATATTAAGGACAAGCTGCAATTTTGTATGTGGAGATACATTTTTATTAAATTGATATTGCTTTTAAGCATTACTATTGAACCAATTATTATACCAACCAATTGAAAACTAATTATACTGAACCAATTTTATTGAACCAATTGAAATTAAGCATTTTAGCATCGGTTAGGTAGTTACTGAGATTATTGTGTCGAATGCACGGACACACGGATAAATATTTTAAAAATTACAAAATTCTTTCACTACTGTAGGTGAACGAGAAGTTTAAATGTGTTCATTTACCACAGAATGTACCACAGTTGTATAGGTTGCATAGAAAGCTATGATATGCAATGATATGTGCGTGATGCAAATCATTTGCAGCTGTAGAGTCAGAAATATCTGAGCTATTTAGAGGAATGGAGGCCAAGAGTAAGCTGGTTGAACTGCCAACTAACAGAAAAAGATATATTAACAAGCTAGTTACCATTGACCAGATTTTGGTCTAGATATAAAAATAAAGAATGTAGAATACTTTGACTCCATAAGTGATCTGATGGAAGCGCCCGGGAAATTCAATGACAGCAAAGTAAGAGTCTAAAGTTTCGTTTCCTTTCTTTTTGTGGTTTGAAACATATATTAAACCGAGAAAATAATTATTAGAAAATATTTTAATTCATACAAACATTAATCTATGGCTGTTCAAAAAACAATAATATTTTATGTCATCTAAAAAGCGGTCACCCATCCATCCACAGAAAATCCATACATAGAAACTTAATATTTATATCTAATCTTTGTTCATACACGAATATCATTAAGGCTTCCCATTTAAAGCCGAGTAGCGTGTTTAAGTGATATTAGAAGCGAATGTACGCACGTCATGATTGATTTCGGCAATTTACGTCCGTTGACGTGTCGAATTAGAGTTTAGGCTAGGTTCAGTGTTTAGGCATGTGTTAGGCTTCCTTTATATAATACATAGTCCATATTGGCTATACTTGTACGTATCATGTAGACTGTATTGACTAAATACTTATTGTTATAATTTTCTATATATTTTTATTATATGTCTTCTAAAATTTTAATGTGCAATAAACAGTAGGTTGGAGTTTATAATGACAAAATACAATTTTTTTTTAGCTTCACGCTTTATCCCGTACATGGCAGGGTAGGCAGAGGGAACTGCAGGGACCATACGAACCTAGTGTTAAGACACTCCGTTACTTAGTCCTTGCTTACTCCGTCCCCGCTTTCCGCCGTTTTCGAGGCATTGCGTGTTGAGTGGCGGAATTCAACGCCGCGCTTTGCCTTAGATGCCAGAGCGAAGAAAATAGAAATAGAAAAATCCATCTTCCCCGACTGGGAATCGAACCCAGTAACCGTCGCGTTTCAGGCAGACGTTGCGCCTCTGCGCCACGACGGTCCTCTACAAATTACATAATTTATTCTAAACTTGGGTATAGCTCTAAATCTGTATATTTGTCAACATTGAACTGAAAAAATCACATTTATTTAAAATTACGTATTTTATAGGAGCCGATGCTTAAGCGGTGGACGTAGTGTTTTCTCCGCCTAACATTTTGTATATAGAATAAAGTGATAAATATATTGTTCAAGCCTATTTTTTTCAAATCAATCTAAGAAGATGTCTTTACTATCTATATTTTAAATATACACTTATTTATCGGATAATTAAACTCAAGGCAGCTACATCTACAACATTATATAACCCCGAAACCCATGAAAAAGAAGCAAAAACACAAAACAAGAACATGATTCCCATTGTAACGCGTCTCTCGGTAATGAAGTAACACAACGCATGGCGCGGCAACCCCTTTCAATAGAATATTTGTACGTGGGAGGGACATTCTGAAAAAGTATTGATAGATTTTTTTTTTTTAGCTTCACGCTTTATCCCGCACAAGGCAGGGTAGGCAGAGGGAACTGCAGGGACCCTGGGAACCTAGTGTTAAGACACTCCGTCGCTCAGTCCCTGCTTTCTCCGTCCCCGCCACATTTTCAAATGTTTAATTTTTAATTATATATATTTTGGATGACATACTTGTTTATTATAACTTATCTTTTTATCTATGCATATTTATCTCAATGTGGGTATCGGTTGTTAAACACTGATTTAATAATAATAGTTCAAAATGAAGCTAGCGTTGTCGATTTATTTAATCATCAACTAAAAACTATTATTTTCATGTGTTTTCTTTAATAACGCGTAGCGCAGAGTTGAGTTTCACCACTTAACAGACAATGTCTAAAGGTTAGCCTTGGTGAAAATGGGATGAAGCGGTAAAAATAAAGTATTTTTAACCTTTAATTTTAAGCTCGAAGAGAATTTTAAGCTCGAGAAGATGTGTAATCTTCTGCACTACTTTTCCCACAAAGTAGAGTAGGCAGATAACTCATATCAAGACTATTTTACTCGTTGTGAGGCGTAATTCAACGCCGCATTTTATTCAATCAGATAATCACTAAGCTAGATATGGCAACGTATGACTAAACGCTCTCATACAAAGCCACGATGACCCTAAATTTACATTATTACATATATTGATTATAGCAACTAGAAACGTAGAAATTCCCGTCTATATAGAAACTTAAATTATTATTATTTTTAAAATATTTCATAAGTTTTTGAATAACACACCCAACCAACATAACGCACCCTGAATCAAAAAAGCAATATGTAACAAATTTGTTTTTCAATTTCATACCAATTTTGCATACACCCGCGCCGTCACGTTGACGCGACCAAACCAAATAAACTCATGTTCTGCGGCTTTATTATTTGGAAACGCTCTTTTTATTGTCATGAAGGGCTTTTTATAGACGTAACACCGTTGTAGCTCAGTTGTTATGTTTTTTTAGCTTTACGCTATATTCCTCATGTAGCAGGTTAGACAGTTTTAATAGGATATGAGCTTTGTTTTATTTTTGTAATTGTGTTTTACAATGGTATAAAGGACCGTCATGGCGCAGAGATGTAAACACGACGGTTTGTATGTTCGATTCCCATTCGGGGAAGACGGATTTTCTGGCACCTGGTCACCTGGCTATATGCGGGATAAAGAGTGAAGCTAAAAAAACATGTTATATAACATGTTTTCTTAGACACAGGCATTTAGACGCTGTTTTGGGTTAGCTTGAGAAAAATGGGTGTTAACAATATTGATGTGACTGACAACATGACATAGAAATTAAACGTGACAAAATCAAAAGTCAAATTTTAAGTATAATATATTATAGAAAATAATCTTACCAATTGAATATTGTCGTGAAATCTACATATTTTATTAATAGATGTGTAATATTTTTATAATAATTGATTTATTTAAACTAAGTATATTATTAAAATCTTCGTCGTTTTTGTCGTTGTAGTCCGATGGAAATATTAAGTGATAAATATGACACATTCAAGGTAGCCGAGTTATCCAAAAATGAAGCTAACTTCAGCTTGTAGTTCTTGAACAATCCAAACAAACTCAACGTTAGGTGAGAATGCAAAAGCTTTTTTGCATTTGCAAAAGGAGCTTTTTTCTATTACAGTAACGAGACCCTAAAAATGAAAGCTTATGCGTCAGTATTTCTTTCATAATTCGGATATTGTAAAACGAATTCGTTACTGTATATTTTTTACTTATTTTCATAGGATTTGTGTGATGCTTTGGTATATTCGATATGTATCGTGTGAGTTCATAATACTGTCCTTTGTCGTAAGGTTTTATACAGATGGATATAATTTTTTCATTTATTTTTGGGATATATCTCATTTTAACAATAATAATTAAGTCTATGTTGGCAATTTCAAATTTCGTCACAATGGGTCCAGTAATTTTTGAGTTTGTTGAATACAAATATACAAACAAAAATATATTTTTTTTTTAGCTTTACGCTGTATCCCGCGCATGGGCAGGGTATGCAGAGGGAACTGCAGGAATCATACGAACCTAGTGTTAAGACACTCCGTTGCTTACTCCCTGCTTTTATCCGTCCCCGCTTTCCGCCATTTTCGAGGCATTGCGTGTTGAGTGGCGGAACTCAACGCCGCGCTTTGCCTAGTTTGCCAGAGCGAAAAAAATGGAAATAGAAAAATCCATCTTCCCCGACTGGAGATCGAACCCAGAAACCGTCGCGTTACAGGCAGACGTTGCGCCTCTGCGCCACGACGGTCCTCAAAATATAAATCTTTCCTCGTAATAATATTAAAATACATTTTCGACATTATGCTAATAAAAATGCTTACTTAATTCAAATGATAAATTACTTCGTTTCAATTCAATCAAATTAGTTATCGTCTTCACACGTCATATTAGCGTAGGTAATACAACAAAAATAAAAAACATAATCCCTTATGTCTAATCGCCATAGAAAACTGTTCACAACGTGTCATCGATCACTTTGTACGCATATGTAAATACCTTGTTCCCACATTGGAATTTAAAATTTACATATATTTTTACTTACAATTTTGCATCGAATGTTTCATATGCAAAAATATTTATTTGTAGGGTTATTACTTTTTGCTGTGGGCTGTCCAATTTTTGTTTGCCAATTGGATTTTTGATGGATGCCAGACTTTTTGATTGATCTATGCAAGATTTTTATATACAACTGATTAGCAAAATAAAGACACTGTTATAAGTGAAATATATAGTATATTTAATTATATTTTTTTTCAACTGCGAAATAAAGATTTTGAGATGTAAAATTTTTATTTTAGTTTTCTCGCTTTGGTAGGTAATTTGCAGTGTTGAGTTCCGCTACTCAGCACACTATGGTTAGAGACGGAGAGCGAAATTTTTTTTAAGTTATAAAACTAGTTACATTTCACTATTATTAATCATATATTGATTTCCTTAATCTTTAAATAAACAAATCTTAATATATCCTAAATCATAAAAATATAAACAAAAGTAAATCTAATAAGAATGTTTTAAAAGTTTCAGTTTTCAAAAACTTTTAAGCTCGTTCACAGAATTTTGAGTAAACTACCCATTTCAGTTAGATCGTCTTCGTAATGGGAGCTTTATAAACTTTCATATAAAGTGTTCAGTGATGTATTTGAGCTTAACGTGACTTTGATAGTTTTACGACTGACAGAAACTGTTCTTTACTCAACTATAGTTTTGATAGTTAAAATAAAAAAAATATCATAAATTCACTGGAAAAAGCTTTTTATTAAAGCTATCCTTAGTATATACTGTAGTTTAAAGTATATTATGAAGTCGAATTATTATATATACATATGATTATAATAATGATTATTATATGACTAAAAAAATTAAATAAAAACAAACCAATGTTACATTAATATCCATTTTTAGCTTCACACATTGCAAAATCCTATTTCATCGACTTTTTGTATATTTGGAATATTGTCGATTAAATCATTTAAAAGAATTTGTATAAATTAAAAAGCTTCAATAGGTGTCATATATTTCAAAATCATTTCTTGATCAGCCAAGTTCAGACACAGTTCTACATTTAATAAAAAAATCACGTCTTTTTCGCGAAAAGACGTGATTTTTTTCACTCAAGAAAATTGTATTTTTGTTAAACATATCCCAAAAGTGTCTATTTATATTAAGAACACAACGATTTTAAAAATAAAATGACTTGACGTAATAAACCACCCATGCTCCGAAACCAATATAACGGCACCAAATTAGGTAATTATTTCTAAGAATGTAGTAAAATTCTGAATGTGTATATAAATTTATAGGTTGCTTAAAACTTGTTCGGAACGCAACATTCTTTTTACAGTGATTTGTCACATAATTGGTGTATATTTAAGATGTTCTGATTTTTTAAATCTCTGCAGTTGTGTATGAAATGGTTATGGGTAAAATTCAAATTTGTTTAAATTATAATTGTTTGAAATAAACTTGTTTTAATTACAATTGCTTAAATGAAAATTATTTTAAAGTGACTAGCTACGTCGTCATTTCTTTTACGTTGGAAAATCTTCATTTAGTGATTTTAAAACACTTGGATCATGTATAGCAAATTTTATTAATTTATAAATACAATATCATCATGACAAAGAAAAGATGAACCTATGATACACCGTTTAATTTCAAGACGTTGCGAGTTGAGTAGTAGAGATTACTGAGATTGTGGCATTAAATCCAGTTCAGTAATCTAGTAACAGTTGGTAGAGCTTTTGAGATTTTAATTTGAACTTAAATTAAAGTAAATCATGCCACGAGTCGGCGTTGAACCCATAATATTTCAATCAAACGTGCTACTGCCTTACTTGTCTGGCTCTTTCTAAATTCTCATTACAGGAAATAACAATAAATAAATGAAACACTTTATTTTATTTATAAAATTATATTTATTTAAATAAAGAATATAAAACAGATATAGTAAACAAACTATATGTTGATTAAAATAATATAACCTAAATGAATACAGAGAATTAAAAAAAAATGGTACAGAATAATGAAGACTTAACTTTAATCTAAATTATACTAAGCTTTACAGGCCATGAAATTATTCTAAACGATAATACTTTATAATATTTGTGGAAAACAAATAATATTTATACGAATAAAAAAGTTTTCCTTCTTATAATTTCTTTATAATAGAATTATAAAAAGTTTATTTGCTTATAAACTACGAGTACAGTTATATTGCTTAATTTGGAATTATTAGGAGTAACAATATTTATAGTATAGCGTAAGCATTTATTGGTTTTATTTGGAGGAGATGGAAATATTATTTCGAAACAAAATCTTTTTTTATTTTTATATGAAATTCTATAATATAAAATAATATATGAAATTCTGATTAAGAAATTATGATTATTATTCGAAATCAAGTATAAATATAAAATAATTTTTAGATTTCCATATTCTCCCAATGGCTAGTAGTATATATGAAGCGTTAATATGAAAATTTAGATTTTTTGCATAGTTTAATACTTATAAAGAGCGTAAGCATACCAATTTGAATTTATATACAAAACTCTTTTGCCTTTATATAGTTCCAAAGCTAACTGCTAGCAAATACAACATTTAAATTGAATTTATGAAAAAAGTAACGATATACATATTTGTATGAAAAATTGAAAAATAAAAAGTGTTTTCTATAATATAATAATAATAAGTTATAATTTAGTACGAAAAATTATATTTTCTAGCATTTAGCGACAAAAGCATGAAGAGTTTTTTAGAGATCATTAGGAAAACTTCTTTTTTTTTCTATTTAATCGCCTCCTTAAATAAATACATATCACATTTGAACACATCCTTCTGTATACTTATTTTCGTACTTAAAATAAAATATTAAATAATAACTACGTCATGAAAATCAGATTTTGTTCCCTATTTTCTTTGATCCCACTAAATTTTAGTAAAATAAAAAAAATTGAAAAGTAATGCTATTAGGTTTTGAAACAAATTGTTCCAGCTTAGAATCTTATATTTGTAGCAACGAACGAAGTTGATTTTAACTAATAGAATTTCAATAATATTTATTTAGAATGTATATATTTATAAGATTTGCAAAAATGTTTAATTTTTTAATTTTTTTATCTGTTAACAATTTTTTTTTTCATATTTTACCATATTTTAAAAAATCATTAGCATACTTCTCGTTATAAAACTATGTAAATTTTTGTGTGTTGATCTTGACGTTACGACATATGTGTTTTCAAACATAGCCAGGAATATTTTTGCAAAATTTATAAAATTTTTTTAAACATGCGATTAGCATTCGATATATCAATATAACTTAAAAAATACTTTATTTACATAATATATATCTAATTACTTAACTTTTATACTAAAAAATAATATTTAAACTAAAAATCTATAATGTAACATGAAATTCAATATATAAATCACACTCTCAGATCAAAATGCTTTGTAATTGTACCCACTTTAATTTTAAGGGTGCAAATTTTCTTTCCAAATCATTGTTTATGAGAAATGTATATATTTCTTGAATAATTCTCAATTTGTTCAAAATGTTCATGACCATTATACATTAATGTCATAATATTTGTTTCAGACTAATTATCTTGTCATTCATTAATCTGAATACAAATTTTATGTTTATTTAAAAAAAATCTATATTTAAACATAATTTAACTTAAATTTTATATTTTAAACGATATCGAGCTTTCATATTTAAATAAAAGCTCAAAAAATATAATCAACTTAACTATACAAGCAATATGTGTAAATACCGTTTTTGAATAAAATTAAACAAAACGATTATATAAGAGTATAAAATACACAAAAAAAAAATTAAAATAATAATGAGATCAAACGATGACAGATTTTAGGCAGCTCTTTGGAACAATTTCATGGGGTAGAAAACGTTAATTTCTATGATTTTCTAGGCTTTTTTAACATAACGCCTCTACCTAGTCAATTTATTTTAAAAACTTTTTATTATAATCCTTCTAATTTAACTTCTGTATACAAATTTGGTTATATTTTAATCTAGATCAAAACCTTAACTAGTGTATGAAATGCGTATTATTTATATATGAAAATTTAATATCTTTCAAAATTAAGTTATTGGCAGCATTTGTAGGTCGGTATTTATAAGACGGTTACAATTAAACTAAATCCTTATATTTAATTGGCAGTAAGTAGAATATATGACACAAAGTTTCTTTGTTTCCACTTGAACGGGGTTAGAAGTATCCTAAATATTATAAGTAGACAGATTTTGAAGACATTTTCTACTATCAACTTTTTTCATTGATTGACAAAGCTTTTTTATATTTTGTTTATATATTCTCTTACAAAAATCCAAAGCGGAATGTAAACGTCAACTTTTTCTAAAAGTTATTTTTAATTAAATAGATCTACATGTGATAAATATTTTGTGCGTTAGTATTAGTCTCTTTCATAGTAGACTTAGCGTAACCGTACACTGGCATACTTTAAGACCAATTATAAAAAACTCTATAGTGTGCGTTGCCTAATGTATTGATGCATACTATAATAAGTTTCAGAGATTTTATATATTTCGGCTACAATTCATTTCACGTAGGAAAAAATCCAATCATTATTTCCAAATATGAATTCATTTCACACTTTGTCATATATATAATATGTCATAAAACACGATATACATATATATGTGTATATATGTATGTATATTTGTATATGAGATCGTTATATATTTACAATATTATCAAACACTGTATAATAAACTAAACTTACAAATAGCTAAATCCAAAACCATTTTAAAAGTAAAAAATAAATACCTATCCCACTTTTCATTTGCAGGAATAATATACCTAGCGTTCTAATTAGTAGAAATTTATAAAAGACGCTAGTGATTTTTATATACATATAATATATCGATTGACAATTGTATATATTAACCGGTTATACTAATAATTAAGTTCATCGTTTATTGGAAAGGAGCTTCCAGCCGACCATGAACAAAACGGCTGTACATATTGAGCCGGAAAGCTTGTCGGGTAGAATTGAAGAGAAGATGGAGCTTTCAGAAGATGTTGACTCTTTTTCTGCTATCGCCGGAGTCGCTGCATCGGTCTGAAATAGAAAATTACAAAGATTTACTAAAATTTAACATTATAATTCTATAATAAAATATAATTTGTAGTGAACAAAGTTGGTCTGTTGGTCTGCCGTATAAATCTACATTTTTATAGTTATATATATATATATATATATATATATATATATATATATATATATATATATATATATATATATATATATATATATATATATATATATATATATATATATATATATATATATATATATATATATATATATATATATATATATATATATATATATATATATATATATATATATATATATATATATATATATATATATATATGTATATATAATGTTCTTTTTTAATAAAAAATATATAAATTTTTAGTGTGAATACAGGATACCTTTTAAGGTATCGCGAAATAACAAACTTCAGCATTAACTTTCGCCATTCATCTATTACCTCTATTTCTATTGAGATATTACAAACATGGATACGAAAATATGTATATAACAATATTTGCACAATAAGAAATGCTTGAGCCTTTTGATTTCCTCACATATAATTTCAAAAAGCATTGAAAGTAGAAAGCTATGTTAGTACTAAAATAATAAATCCTAATGCATACAATAAAATAAAATAAACATACAATAAATATAAATTTAATTACGAAAAGGAAGTAATTCATAGCAAATCATAAAATTGAGTCTCTAAACATTCCTAACATTGAAAGCTATAAGACTTAAAGTTATATGTAAAATGTATGAACTTTTACTACAAAAGCTTTTAAGGGTGTTAATAAAATGACGTAATGACGTAAATTTTTATGAATAAGTGTTTAAGCTCTCCTCTCCTGGTAGGAGTACAGCAAAGCACGGCGTTAAAGTAAGCTGTTCAATATATATAGTGTCTATTTTTGTTTTATGTTAGGAATTATGGATATAGAACGGATATAATTATGGATATAGAACGCATTAACAATTCGATAATACATCATAAAATCTACATACAACATAAGTACTGTTGTAATGTAATCTAGGGCGTCTCAGTGTGTTTTATTTCCATAGACTTTTTTAGAATAGGCGTAATTTGAATACTATTTTTTATATCTTAAAATTTCGGAGAAAAGAGAAGAACAGAGTGTTTTAACTCTACGTTTCCTTTTTCTACTTTGATACATGCGGGAAAACGCGTGAAAACTTATTTTTTTACTTTATTAATAACTTATAAAGGTCTTAGTCCCTCAAAGATAGGGTCTAAGCGTATATGTGAAAGTGGTGGTTCGAATCTCACTAAATTTCTTAAGTAAGTAAACATAAAACTTACTAAAACCTATAAAAGCTTTAATCAATAAAATCAGAGCAAGATCTAAAAAAAAATTAAAGCCAACTATAAAACTACCGTTGAAATAACACAATAAACAATTGATTCCTTTAATAAAATCTAATTCGCGATTATATCGTTTTATCTCACTGTAAAAGCGCACTTTGTGGACGATCTAATGGTTAATTATAGCTATACGATATATACTATATAATGCTATGAATGTGAAACGTTTGGTTCTATAATTAAATTTAATTTATATGTGGATTGTATAGTTACTTTCATAGTTTGATTTTTTTAGATTCCGTTACGGAAAGAGAGGGACAGCAGGCGAGAAAGAGAACTTCATGTGTTGACTGGCGTAACTCAACGCCGTAATTTGGTGTACTGTTACATGGTAATGAAAATAATTAATTCTCTCTAACTGGAGATAATATTCGCAATTTGACTAATCCTTAATAAATAATATATCTATATTTTTTTAGCTTCACAATGTATAATATTCTAGTGCTAAGACACTCTACGTCCAGCTTTCTGCTCTCCGTCTTTCAAGATATTTAGTATTGAGTGACGGAACTCAACACCACGTTGTACCTTATAACCAATACAAGAAAAAATTTAATGTAACTCATTTTTTTTTTTATATGTTACTAGGCAAACGAACAGAACGGCCAGGCACCCCCGCTCATAGATATATACAACCTGAGAGGATGTGGTACACACGACGTTTGAAAATTACCACTAATTACCTCTAATTACTAATTATTACGCCTTGATAACTTGATACTAATTTTGTATTGAGGTTTATCGACAGATGTCACGTATACTCGTATAATACTGCTTTAACAGATTACAAGCCGCAGGTACAAAGCACCCTACAAATTAGAAAAATAAAATCCTCTTACATTTTTGATGTGATCTGTATAATTTTATTATACTTGCGTAATTTTCTAAAGTAAATTGAATACGCAACCGATAAATTACTTGTTAGGGGACAGATAAGGTTAATAATGTTTTAAAAACTTTATTTTGTTGTGGTTTTTATAAAATAAACTTATTTTAATGAAATAATACGGGTATTCAATTATAGTAAATATGCATAAGTTTAATATTACTACATACGATGAAGTCATTATGGTATAGTAGCAGTCTTGTAACCTATAAATTGCGATAAAATTGGATAACGGAGTGTTTAACTTTAGGTTCTTTATGCTAAGCCTACAGTTGTCAAAAACTAACTTTTTTTAAAATTTATATATCTATTTTTTATATATTAATAAAAAATAGATATATAAATTTAAAAAAAAGTAATATTGATATACATCTCTATATCCTATATTTTTATTTTAAATTTATATTGTTATTTAAAAAATATGATTACATTGAAATTATGATTTATTTTTAAATGAAGAAACAAGTTAAATTAATTATTTTAAATAGTATCAAAATAAGTAAATCAATAGCTAATAATTTCGGTTACCATGGTAACCAAAATTGCTGTACAATGTAAACCAACAAACGCAACAATTGCACACATTTGGCATAATAAATAAAAAGCCAAATTAGAATCTGGGTACAAGGAGCCAATTTAAAGATCAATTCTATGGAAGATAAAATGGTAATTTTAACAGCATATATTTAAAGGTCTATTTGTATGCGAATTGAAATTTTACTTTTATTCAAATAAGGTGTATTTGGAGTGGTGGTAGAGACACAATAGTCAGATTTTATCTCGTTTTATTAAGTTGGACGTACTGGTTTTTTCTATATCTATACTGGTTATTTCTATACACCAGTGGGAATATATATATATATATATATATATATATATATATATATATATATATATATATATATATATATATATATATATATATATATATATATATATATATATATATATATATATATATATATATATATATATATATATATATATATATATATATATATATATATATATATATATATATATATATATATATATATATATATATATATATATATATATATATATATATATATATATATATATATATATATATATATATATATATATATATATATATATATATATATATATATATATACTTGTACAACTATAGAGTAAAATTACTTCAGCTTTATTACTGGTTAAGTATGAAAATATTTCTTTCATATATACAATGATATCTACGTGGAATATATTCAATGCATTTTTTTGCATATGAACATTATGTTACTCTACAGTTCTATGACATTAAATTTTATATAGAAATATGTACTTGTTTATTAATATTGACAAAATTATTATATTAATACATTATTTTTCTATTTATGTTTAAAGCTCTAATAGCTCTATTTTCATAAATAATAAAGTCTTCACTATATTTCCAATTATTAATTAAAACCACAACATGCCTAAAATGTAATCCAATTTGTCGATATTCAAATACACGCAATCGCATCGAAACGAAGCGAGCAAGCGTAATAATAAAGTACACAAAAAATACCTTTGAAGCTAACAAAAGGACTTACGACAAATCGGTTCAAAGAGATAGGGGATGGATAATTTTCACGATATCTACCCTGCTACTTAGGAACGAAACAACTAAATTTAGACTCTATTCTCTATGAATAAAACACATTTTGCTTTATTATATATAGAGCTAAGAACATAAGATGTTGAGTAGGAGATTTGAGAAAGCTATGCTACTTCCGATTGAATTTAAGCCTTATGCATATAATATTGAGTTCATTTTACAATAATAACTCTATAGGTTATTTACAGTGTCGCTATAAAAAAGATTTCGCAAAGGAGATGCGAAATGAGTTATATTTAATTTTGCAATACTTTTTTCCGCTTATAAAGAATGTTTGTTCGGATGTGATTGGAACTGGATATTAATTTTTAGTATCAAAGGTACGCGACAGTGTATTAGATAAATTATTTATTAATATGCATGAAATGAAGGAGCTTTTGTAATATCTTTTAAAGAACAGCTTTTGGTTGATTTAATGGATTTAAATCCTTTGGGTGGTTATAAGTATTACTTGTTCTATTTTTTTTTAAATAATGTTAAAAATATATTATGAAAATAAAAAAAAATCAATAAGTCTTAACTTGTTCAACTAAGCCAAAACTATTTGAATATATACGTATTATATAATTAATATTTAGTTAAGTGTAATTTTACACTTAAAACAGTACATTCTGTACAGTAGACTACAGTACAGTTATTTTTCTTTATGTAATTACATTAAAACTTTGGTTTCTCAAATTATGTCAATATTTCCTTTACTCAAACAATTTATAAATTATATCAAAATACTGACAAAATATTCACATATGACTCAGGAAAAATAAATACAACTCTAAGGAAAATATAAATCAGTGACGTAAAACGGCGATATCGATATGACGATTGCGAGGAAATGACGCTCGTATATGTTTATCTATAGCAGAAGATTGAATTTTACAATGTAGCTTGTATCTTGCTATGTGATCTACCTATAGCTTGATGTAGAAATAGTATAAATGAATTTAATATATAATATTATGTACCAAATTAAAAAAAAAAAAACAAGACAAAATGTTTAAACAAATATCGATCTTAGATAAGATTTTTGAGTGGTTTCCATATGAAAAATATGAATAAATAATTAAATTAAATATTACGAATTTACGATTAAATTATAATTGTACATAAATATTTCAGTAATAGCTATAGTGTACAGTTTTGGGACCCATTACTCTGCAAAAGTAGAGTTAATATATATATTTTTATTAAATAAAAAGAGAAAACGGAGTGATCCTTTACTATTCATCTAAAATAAATGTAGAAAATAATAAATAAATAAACATTGTTCTGAACGCTTACATTGAGATTTGACAATAAAATGACGAAACGTCGTCAAGATTTTATCTGATGCGCATCAGTTTTACCGCTTGAACTATGAATTCTAAATGAACTTAAAAGTAAATATTTTATGGATATTTTTATTGCTAATCTTAAGATATCTACAACTCATTAGAAATACAAAGTTACAATATCAAAATCATAAGTTTTTGGATTTGAAACTTTGAATATATAAGAATGAATAACGTAATTAAAATATAAAAATATGAAATAAATCAATAGAAAAAAATCAACTTCTTTTTTTTTTCAAATTTGTAAAATTTTGTAATACATAATTGTTTTATTTAGGCTCTTTTTTCATATTTATTTTAGTACTTGCCACATTTTTACAAGATTTGCTATGAAATAACGCCATAATGCTATAAATAATAATGTCATAGGCATTTTATTCATCAAAATTAAAAATTATTCACGTGATTCTTTAATTAAAAGTAAAAAAGCCAAATATTTAGTGACTTAGCTCTCTACTAGTACAAAAATCACCCAAAATTAATAGTAACATAGATCTAAACGCTTGAAGTAATCTTGTAATGCATCGTTAAAAATCGCGTGGGTCAATAATAATATCAAAAAAGCACAACCACCGATACCTTACATTGACGTTTACGATCGTATAAATTAAACGCGATCGTAAAAATATCGAGTCGTATCGACACGTGTCGCATCACTATAAATAAATGTCTGTCACTATAAAAAGTTGAGTTGTTTTGTTTAGTTTTTATTTTTCATATTTTGCACAATATTTTTGTTTGGAAGTGTATATTTGTAAGTAAGAAGCAAGCCAAATATAAACGTTCGATTCCCACTCGTTGAAGATGGATTTCATTTCCATTTTCTTCGCTCTGATAGGAAAACTCGTCGTTGAGTTTCGTCACTTACTACGCAATGCTCAAACGTGGAAAGCGAGGAATGGAGTGTCTTAACACTAAATTCCGAAGGTTCTTACGATTCCCTCTACCTAGTCTGTTACGAGCGGGATAAAGTGTGAAGTTAAAAATATATATATATTTTAACTGTAATAAAACTACTATTTTTAAGCTTACTTTGTATACATTTCTATTAGAAATTTGAAACGGTCTATTTTTTAAATATTCTACACTCATACATAGCTTTTAAGCTAGATAATGTTAATCTTTGTATTTAACAAAATTTTAAATAAAAAATATATTTATTGTTAAACCAATACCTTCTTTTTCTATCTGTTGGTAAAAATAACATAGAATGAATTGGTTAATCGTTTAGTTATAAACTGTGATCCCGTTCATCGTAAATATATCGTAAAGCATTTCAGTTATGAAGCAGTTTGATGTGCGATTTAACTTGAGGCAATATTTTAGTTCTTATTATATATTGGAAATTACTATTTATTTGATATTTAAAGATTCGATTTCCATATAAATTGGTTAATTATTTTGAAATCTCCGTTTTTGTAAGGTAAAGAAAAACTAAGAACTAGCCTGAAATCTCGTCATAAAGTAGAAAAAATTATATTTTGACAGTAGGTATACATTTAGGCACATTCTCTTTGCCTTTTGTCTCTCTTACAAAAGAAAACAAGCGTGAAGCTATATATTCTATATGCTAATCTACATGCAGGATTTGAACCCAATATCATCAGATTTTCACAACATCCACAACATTTGTTACTGCTATTAAACATGTAAGCAATAACCTGACTAAAATAAAACTACAATTGTTACATATAAAATTAACTATAACAATAATTTTTATTATATAGTAAAAAAATATAATTTGCACTAAATACTGGTAATGGGCGGGGCCCTTATTCATTTTATACGGTCGTAAAAACAGCTCTTACTTATATTATTTTTAGATGCGCACGCGTCGCCCGTAAAATTACAAAATTATATAGTTTTTTGGGGAAATAAACTTTTTGAATATATTTAATATTATTTAATGTGTTAAGCGATGCATTAATAACAGACATATGTACATAGTAATGCAGTTAACAAAGGCGGGTTTTTCTATACACGAGATCTCTCAAAGCCAATCTGTGAAAATATTTGAAAGAATTATATAAGAACACTTGATTTTAACCATTTTCCTGACTGAGAATGCAATCTATGACCGTCGTGTTGCCTTTTAAATAATACTTACTGCACCACAATGACTTTTAGCAATAAACATGGAACCTTTAAATATTCGGATTATCATAAAATATATCGAAAACTTTCATCCAAGCTTTTTAAGCTTAATTCGTCCCGTCTCGTTTAAATGCGTTTATTGACAATTAAAGTGTTAAATAACTACAAATGAGGTCCTTAAATTTTAAACGCGTTAATCTTTATGACTTATACAGCGTTATTGGTTCCGGTACTTTAGATACAAAGGGACCAAAATTAGTTTTGAAAATAAAATGTTTTATTTAGCGAAATATCTGCTTTAAATATCGACAAGATATCTTTGAAGTAATTTCTTTTTTAGTATCACAAACGTTTTTTAGCTGGGTAAGTATAGAAAAGCTTGGGCTAAAACGCTTTAGCCTCCAAGTTTTAGAATTCTCACTCTACATTTTCTACCCAATTTTAAGGCACTTGTTTGAACTCAACATTCCCCTATACTAAAAACCTATGTCCTATATCAACATAACCTAACCAAAAATTCTCATTTAAAATGGAAATTTTTGTTTAATTGATATATAATATAAATACAATACAAGAACTAAAAATCAAAAAACTTTTTTGCCATTTGTTTCATCATAACATACTCTAGGTACCTATAATAAAATAGGTACATAAAAAAAGAATTTAAAAAATTCTTATCTTTTTTAAATAAAACGTACCCATTTCGATGTCGCTATTATTCTCGAGATGATCCGCGTAGAAATATCTTATCGTGCGAATTTTAAAAAGCAAGGTATAAAATGAGCGTACATAAAATGTTTAAAAGTTATTTTTTTATTGCCAAAGACGAGATATCAGAATTGTTTTTCTTTACAATGAAGATGGAGAAACAAATGATGTTTTTTATTAAAACAATTATTATGTAAGTTTATCACTTTTTTTGTATTTTTACCATGTAATGTTACTCGAGCTTTTTGTTGGTTATTTAAGCTTTTATCATTTAATAAGATTGATCTCTAGTATTCGCTTTACTTGCTGTAATGAAAACAAATTAATATATAATATTTAAGCTAGTAGTCGTAAAGCGTAACGATGAAAAGCGTAAAGTAGAATAAAGAATTTTTTTAATAGAACTATTTATGACAGTGGCTTATGACACTGATATTTTCACAATGTATTGTTAATTTTTGAACCTAGAACTTTTGAACCTATTTCCTATATTACCAAACTCTAGTTTTTTTTATTTAAATTGCAGCTTGCAATACATAAATATAAACAATAGGTATTTTTAAATCATCCAATTTATTTTTTGAGTTTAAGCAGCCTTAGACTTAAAAAAATAATTCAAATAAAACTTATTAGTTAGCTAAGAAATTATTAGTATTATTTCTTATTATAGTGTAATAATTAATAAAATATTTATATTTCTATATAGTACCAGTAGTGTCGTTGAACTTCTTCACTCGAAGAATAAGCAATTTTCGTTTCCCCATTAGATAAAGACAAAAATTTTCGAAATCTAAAGTGTCTGAGTGTCTTAACACTTGGTTCTTTATTCAATTAGTCTTGACACTAAATTTAACTTAATTTCTTACAATTTTTTTTACTATATAGAAATATTGTTGACAACAGACACTCTATATTTTAAATAGGTAAAATTTATACCTTCCCTATATGTTGCGATCCAAATCCACTGTTTTCTTTTACAACTGATATAAAAAGCATTTTTCATCCGCCGTTATAAAAAAACGCAGTAATTTTAATATCGTTTTTTATTGCACAGATTACAATAACTCCGATGGGGTGTGTGGGGGGCTTTATTTTACGTGTATGGTGGTCTTTAAAACCAACTGGAATAACTTATATGTTTATGTTATATATGTATGAGTTATATATATATATATATATATATATATATGTTGATATCCTACTGATATTTCTTATCTCTAGGTTAAAATTTTAATTCGGTAGATATACAGTTGGCATCGCCATAACATTGGTAGATAAATACTAAGTACACTGAGCAAAAGAAATTTTAAAGACTTCACAATTTTCATACAGTGTATATGTTAAATAAAGTATCTATATACATATTTCTTAATTTTTCTTCAATTATCTTTACTTTGAAGCAATTAAAATATATTTTTAACAAAATTTAACAAAAATGGTTGCCTGTAAAGTGGGTTTTACGGGCGAAAATTTTACGTGACAACGTCTTTTTCTCGGTAGAATATTTATTGATATGAATAATAATTATAATATAAATTGCACAAATTTTAACTATAGAAAATATATTTTGTTTACTAAAACATTGTACATGTGTCAAGTGATACGCGCGGCGGACCGATCATAGTTCGGTGACAGTTGACACATCGTTTTACGTTACTTTTTCATAAGTGACTCCGACCCGCAACCTAATTTAAGACGTTGTCACGTCAAAAATTATTTTAAAATAGTTTTTGTTTATTTATTGATTAGCTTTACGCTTTATACTTATACCGGGGTATCCGAACCCTACGCGGTAGCTACAAAAGGTACCTACAAATACTATCTACTGATATTTTGATGATTTTTAATGTTTCTATTCACACTAAGGATAGAAGAAATAGTTAAAGAAAACGTATCAAATTTAAAAACATTTCAACCGTCACCAAACCGTCCAAGCTCTGACCAACGCATGGCTTAGTCGTCAGAGTGGTTGGACGATTTCTAAGTGAACCGAGTTCAAACCCCGCTGCGTTCAAAATTTTGAATATTTTCTTTAAGTACAGTATCGTCTGATACCAAATTTAAAGGCCCCTTAAAAATATACCATTCCATAATAAAAATATCCAAAATTTTAAATCTTTACAAATATCTAAGCGTGCGTTTTACGATCATACGTGTTGATTCGCTGATGTACGCGTGCGGGTTATTGTTAATAATATTTTATGCTCCACATATATTTGTTATCCAAACGTTTTACGAAGTCAACGGCTTTAAACGTTTTATATGAGGGTAGAAATATAATGTGTTTCTATGTATATTTCATTAGAATGTATCAAAATAGAGTGACATGTTAAGATTTATTTTTAAAGAAATTACTAATAAAATAGTATATTTTTTTTCGTCTTATGTCGATATATTACAAGGCGAAATGGCTTCGTACCGTGTCTTACCAGAACATTTTTTTCTACATATAATTCGAAATCTCCTGCTTTTATAGAATATTCCAATTTCTTAGTTCATTTATTTATTTTGTTCTAGCTTCACGCTATATCACTCGTATAGCAGGTTAAGTACCCTCGTATATGTCTCGTATAGCAGGATATAGTGTTAAGACACTTCGTTTTTTGCTTGTCACTCGAAACCTCGTTTTGTTTTATTTGAGCAAGATTTTTTTAGTTTTTTCGCTCATAGTAAGGTAGGCAGAAGGAATTGTGGGAACTTTGCATGAACATGCTTTGCTTTCCGCCGCGTCTTGCCTAGAGTAGCCACTGCGAAGAAAATGGAAATGAAAAATTTATCTTCCCTGAGTGGACATTAAACCCACTAACCAACGCGTAAACAGGTAGACGCTACGCCACAACTATCCTCAAAAAATATATATATCAAACCCAATAAGATCACACTTACAAGTAAGCGTTGTTACCATGTACCAAGGCGAATAATAATATTACATAACTATATAAGAAATCAAATAATACTGCATAATACCTTATATTAAGATAAACAGGAAAGTGTTTTCAATATTATCCTTTCAACACAAAAGAAAGATTCCAGAACGACAAAGAATTGAACTATAAGCCCCTGTAATATTTTAAAACATATCATAATGAAATCGGGTGGAAGAATGCAGAAAAGAAGAATCAAAGGATGTGGAAATGCAGAAAAGAAGAATCAAAGAAATGCAGAAGAATCTTTGAAATTATATCTTTTGTCATTTCGTTTGATATTTTTGCATATTTACTTCGACAGATGAAGAAGATGAAGAAGTATATGCTTTATTTCTTGGTTTATTTGTTATTTTTTTTATTTTGTGCATGCTAAATTAATTGCACAGTTTATTTCGCCAATGTCACCTAAAATGGAAAATTAAAGAAGAACGGGTAAATATTAGAAAGAAATATAAATATTTCTTCATCTTTTAATTAATGGTCCTTCGAGCCTGCCAGTTGGGCGCAATTCACTTCACCAATGTCACGTTCAATGGAGAACACACAAAGGAGAATGTACGGTGAAAAAGAGATATTATTACACAATAGAATAACACATGTTTAAACAGATCCAGTTTTAATCTTTCACCTTACACACTCATATATTAAGTGTAGTTTTTATTTTTGAAACCTGAAATGATAAAATACATGACTAATCTGGTTAAATGATTTATTTATCTAAAATGTTTTATTTACATGTGTAAAAAAAAAGCTAAAATAAAGATCATACTTGAAGATAGCAAGTTCAACGAAACTTTTCAGGTAAACTTTATAGTATAGATTAAAATGCACTTGATATTTATAATGTAACAATATTTTTAACAGCATCAACAAAAAACTTGTGTACAAATACAGGTGAAAAAAATTATAATAATTGCACCAGTTTACTTATTTTATATACGACAGATTAATTGGTGTTATCCAAAGTTACTTCTCATTTTTACTCTGCGTGCTTTTTCTAAGATTATCTTTAAAAAATCCTAAATACACTTAATAATTTTATTCAAAACTCCAAAATTAGAGAATAAAAATATCAATTTAAAACCTAATATTTAGCAACTACTAGTTATAAACAACGCAAAAAGCATTAATTATTTTCTTTCACCAAGACAAATTAAAATTAAGGCAATTACATGAAAACAGAACGAGTTCTTCAAAATTTCAAAGGCATCTAATTAATATCGCAATCAAGGTATATTATCGTTCGCGCGAACCCCCCCGACGTCTCAAAGACGAATGACACCAGCTTAAAAAATTAAAAAGAATAAAAAAAACTGATTAATGCTAAAAAGCCTAAAAAAATCTCATCCACTTCGAGTTAATGATACGATATGGCGAGAGACGTGAAACAAAGCCTTGTCGGTTTGTCACACCGTTTTTATTTATATTTATTAGGATAATATATGGGGACCGCTGTGACGCAGAGGCGTAACGTCTGCCTGTAAACACGACGGTTTGTGTATTCAATTCCCATTCGGGGAAGATGGATATTTCCCTTTCATTTTCTTCGCTCTGGCAACTAGGCAAAGCGCGGCGTTGAGTTCCGCCACTCAGCTCACGCAATGCCTCGAAACAAATTCACGAAAAATCTTTATTTAAAGTACATTTTGTTTATGAAATTTATAATCGTATATATTAATCAAATTTGTTTCATACTCCTAAATACTGTATAAGAGAACTAGCTGCTATTAAAGCTTCAGAATTAGAATGAAGTAAACGAATTATTGATATTTATGTATTATTATTTATTGCACTAATATACATGGGTAAAGTTAGAGTTCTACAGTAAATTTAGTACACAAAGGTGGACTTTTATCTCTATACAAGAGCTCTCTTCCAGCCAACCTGTGGTTGTGGATGAGTGGCAACTAACGGGTGAAGCACGTGCAATTTAAAGAAATACAAATAATTATAATGTATACTTCGATGTAAGTTTATTTTTGTTAGCTTTTCTTCCATATATTTAAAAATATATTTTAATAATCTTTTTTACCTTAGCTAAAATATAAACCTACGACAAAAATATTCTGACCAAAATATAATAATCACCTCCTTTTTATTGTAATCGATTGACAAAACAACACAAAAATAATAATACACACTAACATTTCATCATTTCACTTTCTCAAATAATTTTAAAATATATTAATATCTCCTTAAATATCTAAGAACTAAATAATAAAAAATGAAATCCACTTCTCGGTGTAAGACAAAGCCACCGAAACTTCAAGGTTCAAACTTGAAACCTCTTGTAGGGATGTAGGATGTCTCGATTCTTTCCATTTTATTTTCGATCCGTTGCCGTAGTCCGTGAAAACGTCTAGCTCAGCTCCTTTGAAGTATTTTTGTTTTAACACTCTTTATAAAGCATTCTTCAGTCAAATACAAAGCAAAGAAATACACCATATATAGTAAGTATTATAAGAAACTCCTAAATACTTGAAATGTCTAACGTTTGAATGTAAAAACGGGAAACAATCAGGATCATTGTAAAATTTTAGCTCAGATTTCAGATATAATTATACCGTCTAAGAGACGTATTCAGTATTGAAGTATTTTATTTCTCTGTATGGTAATGCCACTGAATCAATTTTTGTCTTATTTTTGTTGACTAAATGTTTATATAATAGCTATTGTTTTAATTATTATTTTGTGTAGGTCTAAATATTATTCTGAAATTGTTAATACACACTGAGGAAAGTATACAAATAAAAAAAATCACAAAAATTGAAAGCAGTATTTAACCCGTGCTTCGTTATAAATATTAGGTATGTTATGCGTTATGTGATAATTCTGCAAAAGATTCATATTTTAAATCAATCGTTTACTATCTATGGCCAATATATATTATGATATATAAGTATAATTTGTTCTAGATTTATATATTGCCTGATATAAATCAAACAAGATTTATGTATTTAAAACTGGGTGCCGAGAGAAGACTGTCATCACATAGTAACCCCACTTAGATAGCAGTTGAATTTAACGTACAATTCTGAAAAGCAATAATGTAAATAAATTTTGAATTACACTAATTTTGTTTGAAATTCAATTTGCTTTTTAATAATAAATATACAAACAAAATTCTTTACGGAAATTAATTTCAGGGCATAACATGTGGAGTGACAGAAACGACCGCAGTTGTTTAAATCGAAGTAACATTGAAAGTAAAATAAAAAAAATAAATCAAGAGCTTAATATGTAGCACCCATAGAAAATATGAGCTTTAGTAATAAACAAAAAATTGTGTAGAAAAAATGTTTCACCTGTTTGTTTAAATACTCATCGACATTGAAATTCTCCACTCAATTTCAATTAGACGAAGAGAAGAGGAGAAGAGAACAATATGACGTGATCTGATATGATGATGATGTCAATGATTAAAAAAATAATGGCAATTGATTTCACATGTATTTATATTAAATGAACATTTATAAATATGACGACAGTACTATCTAATCTTTAAAAATATTTAAATATTTTAAAATTTACTTAAAAAGCAAAAAAAATATGCGATGAGAGAGCTACGTCTCGAGACCTGTCACCCAGCCACTTCAGTGATCAAATAATCTAGAAATTCTCCATTTGCTTTCCCACCCTCCTTGATTTTGTCTTGTTTTTCTTTTACTGTTTTCCATTTTTTGCCAACGTCTCGGCTGATTGCTTCGCGTTCAAGTGGTCTGGTGGTGCCATGCTCTTTTTAAAACCTAACTCCACGTTGGATATTTAAATGAGTCAGCTTACCTGTCTTGAGATTGTATCAAACGTGTCTGAAGATTTCTGAAGAGATAGTGTTCTGAAATATATTGTGTTTACAACGTTTCTAGTATGTATGTAAGACAATTAAAATTACGAACTTCCCAACCAGATATTTATGTTACTTAAAGTAAATAGAGAATATATATATATATATATACATATGTATATATATAAATATATAAACCATGTTTAATATAAATACTTTTAAATCCAACACCAACCCAGTAGCAAAAAGGAAGTACAATCAAAAGAAAGATATATCCCAAATGACTAAAAAGTCGAATACGGTGCAGACGTCCTATTAAAGTAGGCGAAAATAAATAAAAAAGGCCCAAGTATCTATGTCGGATCATCCCACCAATTTACTTATGAATATTAAAAGAGTAAGAAATACGACGCTGGGGAGAAACACGGTTAACAAAAAGACCCTTCAGTGATCCTTGAAACGCGAAATACATTTTGGTGGATGAGAAAACAGAAAAAATGAGAACGATTTTGCATTTAATATTTGAGAGTGTCCTCAAGATTTTCAATTTTAATGTGCCCTTTTGTCCGTCACGTGAATGGACAATATGGCTATAGATGGCTTTAATACGCCAGATTCGTTCTGTGCTTGCGACTTAGTGAATTATATAAAGAGCAATTGTTCTGTAAAATTTCTTTTTTGTATTTTTTTTTATTGTATTAGATGGAGCGTGAATGTAAATATATACAAAAATGACTGAGAGAGCCTAGTGTTAAGACACTCAAGTACTCCGAAATTTTGGGATTCTACGCCGCTTTATCCTGTTACCATACTCTGGACATTAAAATATTGCATTCACTCACGTGAACCAAAATAGTCGCATTTAATGCCCTTGGAATAAGATAGTTATATATAATTACCTTCGAGAATTTAGTGAGTGGATTTAGTGTGTGTGTGTGTACTAATTATGAAGAGGTTGATATCACTTCAGGAAAATGGGTATCTAAGTCTCATTTGCTACCCCATGATTATAAAAAAACCCACGTTTATTAAAATTAGATTTTTTGTTTCGATTAAATGGAGGTATAAATTGTCTAAATCACAAAACGACAAACGCTTGTAAACAAAGCTTCATATAGTACCAGTACATATATACATACATATAAACAAAAATGACTAATGAACCATAGGACTTTGTCATAACAAACTATTCAACTGAAACGTATTGAAAATCGCACGCAAGTTACTTAGACAAAGTTGCATTTGTAATTGCGTTTTACGATTATACTGGACTCCCACTGTGAATCAGTTCATACTAAAATAGTGCGTAAGTTACTTTAATAAGGTATATTTATGTTCTATACAGAGTTTGTTGAGAATTGGATAGTGGCATATTTTTATATTCAACCTTGGATATAACAATATGTGCATTGTATTTGTTGAATGCAAATTGTTATTAGTCTTTGAATTTAACATTTTAATTTATTTAATTTTTTTTTTTAAATAATGATTTTTTTTGGGATTTTATTTCAAATTCTTTTACACAAAGATGAATGTTAAAGAATAAGAATAAATAATATGAAAACTTAAAGTATTGCACTTTATTATTTTTACCTTTTTTTTTTGTCTTCCATTTACATGTATATAAATTATGATATTTCTTACAAATGACTAAGTAGGTTGTTTTAATAATTTTAGCAACTGACAGATGGATCCCACCTCATTTTACATAATACAACAGACTTTTATAAAATATTATACGTTCAATTAAGTTTCAAAAATAAATCTAATTTAAAATATACAAAACCGAAAGTATTAAAGATCCAAAATTTGACTGACTTTTTATATAACGTTTGTCAAATAAAAACGTTCATTCAACAACATTGCGAACTGATAATTCAGATTTATTCTATATATTATTATAGAATTATAAAAACAGCGTTAAATACCGCCACTTGATATGCAATATCCTTTAAAATACGAAAAAGTGTAGAAGAAGTGTTTTAACATAAAATTATTCCAACAACCATATCTAAACACATCGCCTACAAGCCAGTCGGTCATTAACGTGGCGTGTATTGATATTATGACAGTTGCATTTGTTCTCATTTTATTACCATTTGCTCTACAAATATAAAGACATTTACCATATTTTATAATTCTTTGGCATAATTTCATTGGTTTTATTACAGAATTTTATGAAAATTTACTAAGAATTTTGTAAATTGTATAATTTTGTCCATACATAGCTTTAGTAAAGTATTTATTACGTTATATATAAGTCTGTTACTATGTTATATTTAAAGTATATTTTTCGTATAAAGTATATTTTTCATCACTTACGCTTTAGCTGTAAATTCATCTCCGTAGATTTGGTATTTTTGACAATAACAATGCCAAAAATCATATAATATATTATATTACTGTATTACTAAGTTTTTTTTTGACAACATAAATTATGACAGGCATTTTCGATAAATAATGTTTAGATTGTATGGCGTAGTGGTTACAACGTTTGTATGATTTTCAGAGGAAGCGGGTTCAAATCACCTACGTTCAATATTTTGTACATTGTAAAAAAAACTATTCTCGAGGTTTCATAAGAATTTATAAAATAAAATATACCAGAGGTGACACAATTCAACTGTGGGTTCGAATCCCATACGAAAGTGGGGACGGAGAATGCAGGGATGAAATAACGGAGTGTTTTAACACTAGGTTCCTATGGTTCCTGCAGTTCCCACTGCCTACCCTGCCATGTGCGACATAAAGCGTGAAAACATACGAGCCATATTAATATATTAAAATTATTGTCTTATCTCCATTCTGGTAGACAAGGTTTACTTAGGTGGGTGGTAAGCGATATTCTGCAAGAATATACATACATATCGAGAGTAGTCAGCTCGATCATTAACTGAGTAACGATGTTTTGACAGTTGCGCGTGCGCTTTATTACTTCACAGACATTAAACCGTAGAAGGTTAGGAATATTTCACATTAAAGAGATCCACAGCTAAGGTATATTAGGGAATTGTGTACAAATTTTCTAAATAGGATTTGAGGCTACGACCAACGAGGTAACAAAGTTGAAATTCTGGAAGATATGCGTAAGATTTTTTTATCACAGGTTTTATTTGCACTTAGAACTTAAAAGATTGGATTTGAAATTACTTTTATCCATCATAAACGTATTGTAATTTGTATAATCAGGGAGAGATTTTCTTATAACCAAGCTGTGTTTTCTCCTTTTACAGTTCGATTTTCAGGTAATTTATTTTAAGTGCTGCCCTACATTTACTTAGAATTATATATATATATATATATATATATATATATATATATATATATATATATATATATATATATATATATATATATATATATATATATATATATATATATATATATATATATATATATATATATATATATATATATATATATATATATATATATATATATATATATATATATATATATATACAATTCTTTTAATCTCACTCTCAAAATCGTCATACATATATATAAGCGTCATACATAACTCTGTAAACGTTTAAACTTAAATCTTTTTTAATAACTAATCAAGTCACATTTAATTTAATTTAATATAATCTAATAAGAGTTTATCTTAGAAAATGTTATTTATATTACTATTATACTATTACTTTTTGTACACTCAATAAATATTAACCAGCATGCTCCATCCATTGATCTCGTACAGATCTAAAACAATTCATTACCTACAGAAGCTGTAACATTTTATTAAGCATTACAACAGAATGACTCACTATGATCCCAGATCCATCCAATAATGCGTAAATCCCCTAATGTTTTGTGGGGCAATTAAATCTATACTAAATACTAAAATAAGTTTATAACACTCTTAAATTTGAAGTGCTAGCAAAAATCAACGTTTGGTAAAACGCTTTTTGTATGGAAAAGGCTTTTATTTTTTTTTTCGTGAAACGAAGATGTATATAACAGGATAAAATCTTATTTTTTTTCTTATTAATATAGACTAATTTTAAAATTAATATAGAGACACTAGTTTCATAGTTTATATATATTACTTAATTGAATACTCAGAGAGGACCGTCGTGGCGCAGAGGCGCAACGTCTGCCTGTAACGCGACGGTTACGGGGTTCGATCCCCAGTCGGAGAAGATGGATTTTTCTATTTCCATTTTCTTTGCTCTGGCATCTAAGGCAAAGCGCGGCGTTGAGTTCCGCCACTCAACACGCAATGCCTCAAAAACGGCGGAAAGTGGGGACGGAGTAAGCAGGGACTAAGTAACGGAGTGTCTTAACACTAGGTTCTTATGGTTCCTACAGTTCCCTCTGCCTACCCTGCCATGTGCGGGATAAAGCGTGAAGCTAAAAAAAAATACTCAGAAAGATTTTTTTATTTTTTACTTAGCTGGATGTAAACCTACACTTCTTCTTTCTTACAAAATGCAAGGACATTGTTTCATTGTTTTGTATGCTTATTACTATGTTAAATATAAGCTGTCATTTAAGAATTACAGTAGATTAGCTATAGCAATCTTATATCATGAAATATGTAATTTAAATAATTTGTTATGCAGTTAGTTGTAAATTATGGATTTAAATATTACTTACTGTACCTATGTACGGTAAATCTGACAATTATACATCAAAACAAATAGATATATACAAAGGCAAAATTTAAACATTTTCGCATTTAGTATTAAAGTCACTGTGAATAAATAATATTCGATAATACTTAATCATTAGTATGTTTATTTTTATTTTTTACATATATATAACTTTATTTATATGGTAGAGCCAAGCTATACTAACACTATTCACTCAAAGTTCCAGGATTGAACTGGACTGAAGCATAATAATGTTTCTATGTTTCCTCTGGTGACAGAGAGTTTAGAGGTTGAGAGAGAGACTATGACGTTCATGATGACGTGAAATCTATCGAAACAAGATTTACAATTAAGCTTAGAATTTCTCTAATAAAGAATCGAATAGACTACATTCACAACAGTATTCAAAAACACAGCGACACATTAATATGCATAAACGTTTCATAGCTGACCTAATTACATTTAAACAAAACAAATTAATACACTTCAGCACGGTGTTTACGAGTCACTACGCATGCGCCATAGTTTTATTACTGTAATTGTATAGAATCTTCTAATTGTAACAAATTATAGTGGGTAAAGTTCATTTAACATTTGATTGTTTTCAATTTCTTAATGAGCTATAGCCGTGCAGTGTATATGCCATAACTCGATGATTACAGCTTCAAATCTCAGACAAAAAATATTTCTTAAAAAATTATATATGCCTATTTTATGTTATCAATAGATAAGAGGAAATAGAACTTTGTTACCAAGATTCCTGTCTTTCTGTCTATGCCATCTACCACCAGGAACTATTATTTTGCTCAGATTGCGTTTTATTTTTCGCGATATAACATACGAAAATATTTTTTTATGGAGGTTTCTACATAAGATCTGTTATTTTTTTTTGCATCGCCGTGTAGAGCAAAGAAATAACAAGAGATCGTTCCACATAGCAGTTGGAATCAAAAGCACAATTATCTTAAGTTAATTAATTATTATAATACATTTATAAAGGTGGAACGCAGGGAACGGAGGGTCTTAACAGTGGGTGTCCACAGTTCCTGCGGTTCCCTATGCCTACCCTGCTATGTACTGGATAAAGCGTGAAGCTCTATATTTGGTCAATAAAATTTCAACACTGACACACAGTCCTAGTTATAGGAATATAAGAATAAACGTTACTTGGCATATTGCCATGCTGCGCTTGCGCATCTGCCAACTTGTGAGTATAAATTTTAATATCACACGATACGAGAATAATAAGTGGGTTGACAATTGATATAAGCTTCCGTGTTGCTATGGGATTTGTGTTTTCTAAAATTGTTATATTGTTGTAAGTTGTATATTTATAGTATTATAAGTTTTTGGGCGCAGCGTCAAAGTGATGATTCTAGATTTTATTCAATAGTTCAACTTCATGATAATAAATTAAAGCGTGGCGTTGAGTTCCGCAACTTAACATTCCATGCCTTGCTAAGCCTCAGAAAGTAGGCGATAGATCGACTCCTATGCCTACCTTGAGAATACAATATAAACAATCTCAATATTTTTCCTAAGCAAAAAAAGATTATAATTATTTCTTTCTTCAATTTCTTTGAGTCAAACTCACGACCACGTTGTGTTAACCGTCGGACGTAATACCGCAATAAGTGTCCCATTATTGAAAAAAAACTGGTAAAACAAATAAAACCTCGAGGGCCGTCGTGACGCAGAGGCGAAAGCGTCTGCCTGTGAACGCGACGGTTTGAGGGTTCGATTCCCACTCGGGGAAGATGAATTTTTCCATTTCCATTTTCTTCGCTCTGGAAACTAGGCAAAGCGCGGCGTTGAATTCCGCCACTTAACACGCAATACCTCGAAAAAAGGCAGAAAGTGGAGATGGAGAAAGCAGGAACTAAGCAACGGAGTGTCTTAACACTATGTTCATAAGGTTTCTGCAGTTCCCTCTGCCTACCCTGCAATATGCGGGATAAAGCGTGAAGCTCAAAAAATATATAAAACCTGCCTACAGAAAGCTGCCTCCATTACAGTGTAGCGATAACAAAAACACTCAAACAAAATTTTATTTGCACTTAAATTCGTTACTATTGGAAAGATTTAATTCCCTAAGAGTCAGCGATTTTTTATTTTAGTATGGCATTAACTATATAATTGTACCTTCTATTTATGTAGCTCTTAGAAATATTATTGCTTAGCGCCTGATCATTTCAGATAGCAATTTATTCTTACAATAAATTGCTTTATTAAATATTGAGTAAAACGTCATTATGGACGCGTTTTTTAATTGTTAATATCATTTCGATTCGAGATAAGAGTTCAATTTTAATTTAAATAAATAGCTTCGCGCTTTATTTAGTATACCTTCGTTTTGGGGTTTACATAGTGTGGTTAGGTGTATATAGTACAGGGAAGGTAGTATATATATATATATATATATATATATATATATATATATATATATATATATATATATATATATATATATATATATATATATATATATATATATATATATATATATATATATATATATATATATATATATATATATATATATATATATATATATATATATATATATATATATATATATATATATATATATATATATATATATATATATATATATATATATATATATATATATATATATATATATATATATATATATATATGTGTCGTACAAACATCTTAAATAATCGTTCTATATATGCTTTACAGCGTAAACTAAAGGCCCTTCACAAGTGATATGCGGTTCATCGACTGGCGTGATGATTCATTGTTGTACGAACAAAGGATACACGTGTGACTTTTTAGAAAAGCCACATTTAATATGTACAAGTATTGGCAAATTAACACGAACTGCTATGTAAGTGATAAAACTGTTTATGAAATATTTTTAACTACTTCGTCCACGGCGATGGCATGATTACTAATAATGCTAATTTCCTATTTGGCGGCTCATTACATATACATATATGTCTTTTTTTCATGACATCATATACATTTCTGTAAATTTAAAACACAACATATAAACATAATTTTTCTTTCTTTAATCAATATATATAATACAAAAAATCACGTTAAAATCCATAGTATACCTTAATAGATTTAATATTTGTAGCATGTTTCTTTGTTTAGTGCTATTAGTAAAGTTTTGAACAAAATACTGTTTGCGTAGGCTATAATATGTTATTATATCTATATTTCTTCATCATATATATTGTATAGTAAATATACTATATTATGTACATATGGGCAAATCAATATAGGTACATTTTATGATTATAATGTTAGGAAAATATTCGGTATTGAAATTACTTAAATCACTAAAACTATTTGTAAGGTAAAGTTTTTTATGATATTATTTTTGAATATTGTACAGAAATGTCAGCTGTTAAATAAATAAAAAGAACCTAATTGTTTAAAGTTGATCTCCTCTGTATTAACTATCGTCGCGAGAATAAACCAATTGATATTACTTTTTTATTTCATTATGGAAAATAGTAAATTATCCTAGATATATTATACTATTTACTTACCACGTCAGCATCCATTACACCGTCAGCAACATCTGTTCCTCCCTTATCCCGCCAATGTTTCTCACTAGTCACCGAAAAATTAAAAGACCTTTCTCGTCTTGGACTTAAAAGCACCCCAGCTGGCGATCTCCCATATCTAAATATTTCTAGATTTGTAGTAGAGAATCTATCATTGCCACTATCATTTCTAGTGAACACATCATCCTCTAGGTCACTATCAAAGTTTAGTGTCAAGGGAGGCGATGATGCGGAGAGTCTGCACTGCTGAGGCGGAGGCGACGGCCTTGGAATGTCCGATTCGGAATAGGGACGGTCTGGAAAAGAATTTTTTTTATTAGTGATTTTAGAAAAAATATTTTTTTTTGAGAAAATAGTAAATTACTTACATAGGTATAATATTATTATTACGTCATATTATATGCTTTATTATATGACGAAAAAATAAATAAAAGCTATGTATAAGTATTTTTATGATTTTTAAAGTGTTAATCCACACTGAGGATAGAAAAAATACTTAAAGAAAACATATAAAAATTTGAACGCAGCGGGACGCGAACCCGCGCCCTCCTGCGAGTAGAACGCATGGCTCAGTGGTGAGAGCGCCTGCACGGTTCGCAGGAGGGCGCGGGTTCGCGTCCCGCTGCGTTCAAATTTTTATATGTTTTCTTTAAGTATGTATAAGTATTTATGCTACTGTGCTACTAAAGTAAGTTTAAAATATAAAAGAAATCGTCATTTTTTATTAATCATTATGAGAGAACATTTGAAATGAATTTCTTTAAGTAAGATTAATGATGTGAGGACAAAGAATTGTAATGTCAACAGAGATGAATAAGTAGGTAGCTGTTACGTGCTATATTTACATAAAGCTGCTGCTGTTTATAACAGTTTAATGCTTTTCTCGCATCAAAAATCCTGAAGAAAGCTAGTGTTAAGAAACTATGATACCAGTTTCCATGTAATTATTGAGATATTGTATATTAATTTATTGAGAAATCCCTAGATTGGGTGTAATTGAACCCACAACGGTCGCACGTATAGTCAGACGCTGCGAAATATACAGTAATAAGAGATTATCTCAGTGAGTAGCACTTTTAACTATATTATTTTATATATTATTTTATAAGTAAGAGAACCGTCATGGCGCAGAGGCATAGCGTCTGCCTGTTAACGCAAAGGTATATGGGTTAGATTCCCACTCGGAGTAGTTTGATTTTTTATTTCTATTTTTTTCGTTCTGGCAGCTAGGCAGAGCGCAGCTTTGAGTTCCGCCACCCACACACGCAATGCCTTAAAAAACTCGGAAAGCGGGGAATAGAGAGTCTCAACACTAGGTTTCCACGGATCCTGTGGTTCCCTCTGACTATCCTGTTGTTAGAGGGATAAAGCGAGAGGCTATTTCACACTTGAGGTCATCGTATTGCTTTGAAATAGTAATAATGTGATATAATCAGTATTAACACGATGAGCTAGATCCATACTACAGACGAAATGAAACTAAGTTACTGTCTCGATTTGAACCTAGATTTACAGTTAAATATATCTCAATTACACAATGTAAGTGGTTTTCTCCTCATGTATATTTTTAAGCTCTATGTCTTGTATACTTAGAAATATACATATATATATATATATATATATATATATATATATATATATATATATATATATATATATATATATATATATATATATATATATATATATATATATATATATATATATATATATATATATATATATATATATATATATATATATATATATATATATATATATATATATATATATATATATATATATATATATATATATATATATATATATATATATATATATATATATATATATATATATATATATATATATATATATATATATATATATAATGAAATATATATATAACTGAACTAAACTACTAACTAATATTACAAGAGCTCCAAAGAGGAGCTGCGAAACCCGTTTTGTCATGAGTCCAACACACGTGCACGGACCGGTCAGAGATGCGTGTGACGTTAATGTTAATGTGGATATGTTTTATCTATACTATTATTATAAAATAGGAGAATTTATTTGGTTGAGTGGACTAATCTCGAAAACTACTGGTTCGAACTGAAAAAATACTTTTGCGTTGGATACTTACTTTATTGAGGGTATAGCCTATGGGCTACTAACACATTATAGCCTACAGGCTAAATTGTGTCATATATTTAACACATTTTTTATTATATTTTATTTTTGTTTACGAGTTCTACAAAAGGTATATGCTTAACAGATGATACATTTTTGTTTTAATTTTTCATCGTTAGTCAAGATTTGGGATTTTTTTTGTCATTGTCAATGTTATTGTTATAATGTAAAGAACACATGCATAAAAGAAACTATTTCAAAGCATTATATCATTAACAGGGAGACTCAATAAGTATCATAAGATTATGTTTACTTCTTATGAGAAGAAACTGCTTAGCATTCCATGGATTTACCGTGCGGGTGCCGGGCCCATCGCGTTGTAGGAAGAGGAGCTCCGATCAGCGCTTGGGACTTGCGACCCAAGTGTAGGTTTAAAGGGCCCCTTTAAAATGCATTAACGCTCACCTTCACTGTCCGAGCTCCTCCCACTACCTAACCAAATTCAAAATGATTATTTATTGTATTTTTTTTAATGTATAATAAAATACTTAGCGCGTGAAGGGAAATGATACTAATAAATACCCACAACTATCATGTATACAGTCAACACTTGTTAATAGCACCAAAATTTTGCTTTCATAGCATGTTATATTTCATGTCTTTTTACCTTAACAGACTCTATGCATACACAACAGAGGAAAAAGATAATCAAACTTTTAACATTTCTACCATTAATTGAAACACTGAACTATTCAGTGGCGGAACTCAACGCAGTACTTTTTTCTTGTCAGAACGGAAGCAGCGAAAAAAAACATATACCCTAAACTGGAATTGAATCAATAACCATCGTCATAATGTCCCACGGGGCCTAAACAATGCATATATTTTTTATAGTTCAAACAACTGTATATCTACACAAACAAATGAAGTAACTAACATTATTACAGACAAAGAATCTAAATGACCGTATTTGTAATTAAACCTAAGCTATACTAAGTCGGAATCATATTACAAAATAATAAGAAATTAATAAGGAACTGCATATTATGACGCGATAGGCATAATGTATGTTGCAGTCAATACTTGTTATTTGTATTAAATTTATTATGTGTGAACAGGTTAATCTAACGATCATAAGTTAGTAAATGACTTAAGCAAGATTTCTCTTAATAATGCTTTTTAATCACAATGATTTATAATTACTAGAGTAACGGCCAAATTTTTAGGAAACACCTTAGTCAAAGTCAAAAATTCACTCACTTCTGTGAGCTTAGAAATATATTAAAATTATTTTTTTTTTTACATTCGAAAAAATTGATATGACCATTATATGATATCGGTCACTCACATTTTAAATTAATTTTATTAGTTAAAACAACTTCTGACTAGTTAACAGTTAAACTGTAACATACAGATAGACGCATAAGCGCATTATAGCATCACGTGTAAAGGCACGTGGTATGATACAAGCTCCATTGTTTATCTTTAAACACTTGTTTTTACGTTCGACGTACATTAGCCTTATCTGTTTTATCAGTAAACTTGAACTTACCATAATCTAAGTAAAATTTATAGTAAATATTATAGTACTATTAATGTTGTTACATCATTATTTACTTTGTATGTTGATTTTAAAGTTAATCAATGAATTTCAATCTAGAACAGTGTTAATTTAATATGTTCTCTATTAGATATTACTATCGCAGAGTCACTATTCGCACCTCAGGCGTATCTTTTAAGAGTATGAATACGTTCTACTCGCTTTACAATTTGTTTACAGAGGAAGACAATATTCTAAAACAAGAAATTACGTAGCTTTCTATGGATTCATCAAGCAGGTGCCGAGCCTATACGTTGTAAGAAGAGTATCTTAGACCAACTATATAACTATAGCCATTTGAAATACCTCTCACATTTTGAGTTTCAACTCCACAGTCTAAGCTCCTCTTTTTGACTAAAGTAAAGTTCATGTAAATCATGTAATTTTGCTAATGTGACTACGTTCTTTAAGAGAAACAAGTTCAAGAGTTAAAAATTATCAATTCTGACACCATGTCATGTCCATATTATCCTCTACATTGTAATAGTAGGCTTTTTCCTCACTGGATGCGTAACACAGGTGTACACAATATTATTATTTATCGTTTTTGCTGTCGCATATATTTTTTTCCACATAAAATTATAATTGCCTATTTACATTTATGTAGTTATTTATATATTAAACTCTATTTAAATTTTATTATCTTTTTATACCAAAGAAATCTACATATTTTTAGCGTTTAAAGAAACGAGTAAAGGCAATAATATAATATCTTATATCTAAAATCTGGCAAATGGTAATTTATAAGGACAACTACTAATATCAATTATTATTTAAATAATTTTAAGAAATCTATACTAAATACAAGAAAATATACAAAAAAAAGAAAACAATTTTGCTAGGCGACACAACTGAGGAACTGAAGAATTCGAGCCCAATATAGTTCTGCGAATTGGGGGGTGAAAAGTATTGCTAGACTTTTAAGGCATTTATTTAAATCTGTAAACTTAAAAGTTAATACAGTTGGGACAATTATACTGATAATTTAATAAATTGTAAATAAAAGTTAAATCAAGCGTGACAATTTATTGATTATTTTTAAAATATTGCATTATCTTCATAAGTAGGTATACTTATCGAATTTTTTTCATATTTTATAAAATGCCATAACATCATTTCTGAATTTGCTTTATTCACTTTTCGGAAATAGTGCAGTTTCCAGACAGTGCATTTGGTCCGCTAGCTATAGGTTCTATGAATTACTCACCTATATCAACAACAACAACACCAACTTTAGTTGAGGAAATATCTTTTGGTCTACTTTTCATAAAAAGATTAACTTTATATCAGGGTATTCTTAGAAAAGATTTCTACTTGAACTTCTGGTGAAAAATTAAGTAAACATCTTTTCTTTATTCTTTCATTTTTTCATTCCATAATTCTTCGACTGTTCTCATACGTCAACCATCTTACCACTCACTCTTGCTTCATGTATCTTTTTACTAATCTTTCATCACTTATTAACTCAACCTATCAAAACCTGAGCATGTTATTCTTCGTTGTCACTATGACATTCTCACTATTGCTACTAATACTACTGTGTATTCTTGGATTTTATCAGTTAGAGTGACTTGACGTGTGTCCTCTAAAAAGATCGCCTTTCTTTAATCTTTCTTCTGTAATATCCACGTTATGCTGCCGACTAACGGCCTTGGTATCAGCTTTGCAATTTGTACGGTCAAAGTATCATTAATATTGTTATCGGTAGCAATATGCTTTATCACATATATTTAGTATTTTTCATCTCTACTTTTCATACTTTTCGGATACACTACCTAAATTACTTGTTTTAATATTTTTCCGTGTATAAAAATAGTTTACTTCTTTCTTTTGTTTACTCCTTTCTTGAGTTAATTCAGCTATCCAAACACAGATGAACAGCCAAGCTGACCTAGTCTTACCTTATTTAAAAATGTTTATAGGAACTGTTTTTATGCTGCTTTGGCCATCTATTAAATAAAGGCGCAGCTCTAGTTATTACAACTATTAATAGAGTTTAGAAGTCATCATATTCATACATCCTCTTATGGAGTTTTTCCCATCTACACCAAAAGTGTCACTGTCAAAGATTTTAGGATAACTATTTCTAAGGCTCTACCTACATATTTCTATCACTATTATTATTTCCTGTTTCACAATTGTGCAGGTGTTTGTAAACTCTTTCTTTATATTTCTCCCTGATCATTGGTTTTAGAAACTTTAAGTTCTCTTGCAGTTGCGGCAACTAACTAATCAACTACTATAGATAGTGGTCTGTACACAAGTCAGTGCCCCTAAAACAATATGTGTACTGGGTCCCGACATTTCCCGAAATGGTTCAAGTTCTCTTTTTAATAAAATTGATGATACCGGTTCATCAACCAGCAAAAATGACAATTATGTTATCTAACTTGCAGTGAACCAAAAGTAGCCTCAAGTCGTTTTGTATTCTACTGTTGCAATATCCATACATGCTATAATATGTAAGATTTTGAACTAACTGTTATTAACTCCTGATCGTCATTATCTGGTTTCACCCTAACTGCTATAAATTACATGTAACTACTCAAAATGTAATAGGGTGTAAGCCTATAATATAGTAATCTAACAGAATGACCTAAGACTTCCTTAGAGCTGTAACAAGAAAGGTATAATTTATCGACATCAGCAGATATGTCAGTTTACAAAGGCACATTGGCATTATGATTGTTAAAAGGTCTTATTAAGTAGTGTAAAATATAATGCTAGGTTGTTAGATCTTATAATCAGGAAGTACCTGTCAAATGTGTTCCATTATCGTGATTGTTCTATTTTAGAATACTTAGGTTAGAACATGGGTAGGTAGTATCATTATAAAGACCCTCGGTGGAATATTTTTTTAAATGGCCATTTAAAAAATTTAACAGATTTGTCATTTCGAAAGGGTGAAAATGAGCTACAACTGAAAAAAAAAAATTTATATAGTAAATTACGTAATTGTGAATACGAATAGTGATTTTATAACCCCTTTATTTTTTGAAGTATCATATTTGTAAGTGTAACAAAACATTGAGGTAACAATAAATATTGTGTTAATAAATAAAAATTTGTTATACATAGTTTCAATTTATCCACTTATTCAAAAAATGTTTCAGTGACTTACAGTCTTTGATATTGTAAATTAGCCCGAGCAATTCAATTTAGTTTTATTTTTCCTCTGCTATCAAATATATAAGGAATTGATAATATTTTAGATTAATCTGTTGTATCTAGTATAGTAACGAATTCTTCCAATTTGTGTAAATTCTCTGTCTTGCCTTCAGTGACATCATCTTAACGGTTCACACCAATATTGAAGTCTTTTCTTCGTTTTTATCTTTATTTTTTACTCCTCTCCCAGTGTTTCAGCTGTTACTAATACCATTCTTACAAGCTGATCAATATGCCGATTAACAATCATACTCATACTATTAGCCTTTACTTTAAGCTGGATGGATATCTCCTAAATTAAATTTCTTTCATACGTCTTAATAATTAAGAGTAACTGGACCAGTTACTAGGTATGATGCCCATTTAAGCTAGTAACAAATTAGGGATTCTAATGTCCCACAATAAAAATCGCACTACGCGTCATGAGGAACGCCAGCTTGTATTAAAAAATCTACACTCAAGTTCTGTTCTCGTTAATTTACTGTAATAACTGTTTGTTTGTCCATGTTTGACCATCTGCTGCAAAGTCTTGCTTTTTCAGATCTGCTGAATACCACTCCCAGCCTTTCCATTATTACCAATTTTGACCTTCTTTTATTGGTTATATCACTAATTACTTCTGTGTGATGTAGATTACCTATCGGCAAGTACAGGAGTATGTGCTCTAACACCAACATGAATACTAATATAGTTACAACTTTCAAGTATTATGAGCCACAATTATTTTTATGTTAAATATAATATAAAAGTTTGCCTACACTTTGAAATTTCCTGCAAATTTCGTTAGCCGTTAGCATTGGGTATGGTATATGGTATTCAGATACATCCGTTTCTTCAGTTACCGTATAATAATAATCTATGTACAGTATTATTTCACCAATTTCCAAAAGTGATACTTGATACAAAATTGCTCCATCATCTATATAGCTCTTTTTTAAACTGTATTTTCTGAGAGCCATTGGCATTGTATTCTTGAGTCGAAATAGATACCTTAGAGTGGGATTTACACAAGACTTCACTCGTTTAAGTGAAATATGTCGTTAATGTATGTAAGTAATGCTTATAATCATATTAACATTGTTTGTATATATATATATATATAATATATATATATATATATATATATATATATATATATATATATATATATAATATATATATATATATATATATATATGTGTATATATATATATATATATATATATATATATATATAATATATATATATATATATATATATATATATATATATATATATTATATATATAGTATATATATATATATATATATATATATATATATATATATATATATATTATATATATATATATATATATATATATATATATATATATATATATATATATATATATATATATATATATATATATATATATATTATATATATATATATATATATATATATATATATATATATATATATATATATATATATATATATATATATATATATATATATATATATATATATATATATATATATATATATATATATATATATATATATATATATATATATATATATATATATATATATATATATATATATATATATATATATATATATATATATATATATATATTATTGTTTTGCATCCTTTCATGACATTCCTTGTATTGTCATTCATCAGTCATTTGTATGTCAGAATAAAATAATCAATTTCAAAGAATGGCACTTCCTTAGCCCTCTGTTTTACGATTTTTATAATGAAAACATTTGATGTACCAGCGTACGTTACTATAGTTGGCGCTGGTATTAATGCTGTGGTAATTATACTAGTAGCTAAGTCACATTTAAATAATACTGTGATCATATTACTATAATTATATAGCGTAATTTGCATCAAAATGAAAATAATGGATGCTAGGCCTAGTCTGAATAAAAAAGAAAACCATTACTACTAAACTCTTTTAGACATTTTGACATATCGTCGTCAGTTATATATAAATAAGACGTGAATTAAGCACTGAGTAACAAAAATAGTATACTCGCAGTTGCTACCAACGGGCAGCCATTCAATGCTGAAAGCGCAGGACTGATCGTTGCGAAGATCCTTGTATGTGGTCTGTGTCCAACAGCAGGGTGTATTTAAAGGCTGGAAATGATGATGATGATGATGGAAACGAATGAAGTCCTCCGTACATAATTTCTTTCTACATACCTAATTGAATCTACTTCATTTTACAACAAAGCAAATAAGTTTTTTTTATATTTTAGTTGATGTTAACGTTGAAGTAATCGAAAACATAATTGTCCAAATTCTAAAAATGTACTTAGGTAACGTTAATTATTATCAATAGGCATATTCTTGTATTGTTTTTTTTCCTTTATCCCGCACATGGCAGGGTAGGCAGAGGGAACTGCAGGGACCGTGGGAACACATGGGTGTTAAGACACTCCGTTGCTTAGGCATTGCGTGTTGAGTGGCGGAGCTCAACGCCGCGCTTTGCCTAGTTTTGCCATAGCGAAGAAAATGGAAATAGAAAAATCCATCTTCTCCGACTGGGGATCGAACCCAGAAACCGTCGCGTTACAGGCAGACGTTGCACCTCTGCGCTACGACGGTCCTCAACGGTCTTCTTGTACTGTTAACTCTTATAATCATGAAACTAAATAAATTCTAATGATATATACATTTATAATATATAACAAGCTACAGCAAACGAAACCATATCAGAAAAGTAAGAGAAAGTCACAACAAAAGAAATTCAAAGATGATAAAATAAACAAAGGTTAGCTAACATTAAGCACACGACTATAAATGGTCAGTTTATGACCCTCATAAATCATTATCGATCGGAGATAGCGACGTCAAGTAGAATGCATGGTGTAAATAAAAATGATATGCTACTTGGAAATCTTTAGTTAGACATAATGAGATTTCTTATAATTCTCTTTTTCATTTAAACCTGACAATTTGGTATTCTCTCCGTTCCCCAAATTTCTAAACAAATAAACTGTATGCTGAAATAGTTTTAATAAAAATATTTTACTGCAGCTTTTAAATAATTAAAAAACAATGCAATACATTTGGGAAAGAAATTTGTGAAAAAGGACCATTTGTTCCTTTTTCACAAATTTCTTGTGTAAAACACTCATCTAATTTTCATTTTTGTTCCTAAAAATGTTTACTGTGTTTGTAATATAACGTAAATGCAACTCATGTTTGGTATTTTTATTTTTATAGTATTCCATGTGAAATATGAACATTATCCATCTTTCTTCTCTATTTTCTGCATAAATTCGAAAAATTATCCATAATATCCATACCTAAGTACATTAAAAACGGTCAATCACAATTCCCACAGATCACACAAACACAACTCACCGCATCTCAATAGTATTAATCACAAACTGATTTGTCATACCGTTCGTCCTTTACATACTCAGTGACTCGACACAATTAAATCATACCAACTGGTTAATTGAACCTGCATATATAACAAAAGGAGATGTGGATTCAAATTCAGTTAAGTAAGTTTAACTTACTTCAATAGCTATTAAGCTAACAAATCTTGTTACTTTTAGTATTGTTAATCTTTTCTTCTTCGTTTTTTTATATTTTCTATTGGATTACAACAGGTTATGGTTCTAGATACTATAGAAATTTATATGATTGTACGTTATTTGATAAATATTCGTTGATTTATCTTGATTACGACAGATTTATTTACGCTTAAGTGTTGTAAGTGTTGCATATTTTTCACTTTTCGTTTGATTTTTTTATGTCAGCCTTATTTAGTGACAGTAGGATATGTAATATCAAGTTTATATCTGTTTAATAATCATTAAATAATAGTATTTACTCTTAAAAAACAAAAACTATACAAAATTAACAATTTCATATCCTTTGGCACCTCTCTCTGGAACAGTATTTTATTACTACGCCCTTTTTTGTATATATCTAGTATCTACATATATAAAGCAATAAGGTTCTTCATATTTGTGAGACATTTACTTCATTAAACCGGTGGTTATGTTTTTGATGTTCAAAAAATGAATCCTGTATTTATATTTTGAATAAAATTATTTGAATTTGAATTTTTAAATAATTATGAAACATTATATTACCAAAACAATGTTCAAAAACTTGCACAAACTTAATATTTACTTTATATAGAAAATAGCTTCACGCTTTATCCCGCACATGGCAGGGTAGGCAGAGGGAACTGCAGGAACCATAAGAACCTAGTGTTAAGACACTCCGTTACTTAGTCCCTGCTTACTCCGTCCCCACTTTCCGCCGTTTTCGAGGCATTGCGTGTTGAATGGCGGAACTCAACGCCGCGCTTTGCCTTAGATGCCAGAGCGAAGAAAATGGAAATAGAAAAATCCATCTTCTCCGACTGGGGATCGAACCCAGTAACCGTCGCGTTACAGGCAGACGTTGCGCCTCTGCGCCACGACGGTCCTCAAGAAAATATAAACTTTGAACCAAAGCTCCACCACTCAGTAGCTTTCAAACAACACGAGTAATTATTGTTACTGATTTCTCAGTGCATTTCGAAACGCGGTCGCGTTCAGACGTCCATTGTATGCAAATACTCTAGACCCAAACTTATTAATTATTGTCGTTACACACTATGAATAATGCTTTGCTACACAGAAATGAGAATAGCAAGTGTTGAAAATTATGTTTAGAATTGTATGTGTTTGTTGATTATGTAATTAAAAGCTTGACTTCTTGATTTCTTAGCTAATTTATTTTGCTTATATTACGGCAGGATGTTTTTTAGCTTTATGCTGTAACGCACATATCTTACAGGCAAATAGATCACTTTAATTCCTGTTCCTTTAGAAATATAGCGTATTGAATGGTGGAACTCAACTCTGCGCTTTGTTTTGCATGATTAGAGCAAGAAAATACAGGTATCAAAAATAAATGTGATTAATGTAACATAACTAATACATAACATAATTTTAAATAAACATAAATATTTTATTTTACGACACATAAGTATAAAAATTTAACAAGGATCTATTTTAGTTCCCATAATATTCCTAATATATCGACGAGGTCAACTTAAAATATTCATAGTTGAAACTTACAGATACGTTATCTGTATTTTAAGTAGTTCCTAATGCTACTTTGAAAAAAAGTAAAACAAAACCTGTATGATTACTTTAACGGTACAAAACAAAAGCCCTCGGCTACCGTACTACGCCTTTTTCAAATGATAATTGCTTAAGGAGTTTTCAACACATCAGTGAATACTAGTTACATTGTATTCAAGAGTTTCTTTACTTTGGATTTGTTTTAAGCAGTCGTAAATAGTGGACCCTTTTTTGTAGTACCAGGTGTGTCTGAGATAATGATCTTCGTTGTGAAGATATATTAAAATTTTAGTGTGATGTATTTCTGAAATTATTTATGTCAATTAATATATTTTGCCTGTATAGTATTGTTTTTAGCATAATTTTACTAATTTAACAACTTAACAATTTAACAACTTAAAAATACCGAACTAGCAAGTGATGTAAATAAAATCATAAATAAATATTATGATTGGTATAATTTATTATATGCTTCACATTTCAGAATATCGAATAGATACTAAATGTGCAAAAAGTAACGAGGTACTAGGCTATCTACAAAAATATATGTAAATATAACTAGAACGTACGTTCAACGTAAGGAACTCCTTAATGAGATGGTTGGAAAGGCTTCCGAGAGCCGCGGGTTCATATCTCGCTACGTTCTAATTTTGTAGACTTTTTGTAAATCATTGCTTTTCCTTGAGATGAAATAATATTAAAAAAACCAACCAACAACTTAAAAAATAAGAAAATATTTTTATCTTTTATACACATACTTATATAGTAAATATAAGTAGGTATTAAGTGTGACTCAGTAAGATGAAGTGATTTTGCGTGAACTTTAAGTTGTTTCATTTAAGAAATTTTGCGCCCCTATCTTTAACTTAAATTTATTGTTATTAACCAAGCTGCCCACAATTCAGCTCCCGAATTTCGCCATTTTACAACCTCTTTACAACCATCAATATTTCGGGGCCCGTATTTATACGTAACTTCTGTTCCTGCGGTTTTTTACCTTCATACTCATGAATTAGATGTATACCAAAAATAAAGATGTCCAAAATGTAACATTGAAGAAACGTTACGTTTTTGTCATATTTCTTTTCGATTTAAGTTAATATAAAAAGTAGAGTCCTATTAAATAAAATATAATTAAAAACAAATTACTATGTAGTATGTAGTTTACAAACTACGTTAAAATTAACAAAAAAATATAGAGTACCACAAGTATCTCATTTAGGTCCACTGTTGTTTAACCAATACAAAGTTGTCTATCCAATCATCAATACTATCAACGTTATAAATTTGCTGTAATTTAATTCTATTCACCTGAAATATTTTAAAGCAGTTGAATTATTAATTTAGATAGTTATCGGTTCGGTGGCGTTTTATGATGGTTATAAAATACAAAAGCAAGTGCCTATGTTGTGATTTGTAATGTGTGTCTCATGGACGGAGCTACCGTAATAGTGATTATAGTTCTGTCGATAGTTAGATATAACAAAGTTTATTTATTTATTTGACCCCAGTGTGATGTAGATTCGAAGGTTGTGGCTTCGATCCCCATAATGGAGGATGGAGGGGTCTTTATTATCATGGTCAGGTTTGACAAAATATTGTGTAGAGTTCTTCAGTCAGCTATATTCTATCTATCTCTTATCTTACTAAAAAGAGCTATTTGAAATTTTCGTACATAAAATACGAATCCACGATTAATGTCGATACGAATTTTGCTTACCATCTTATTTCTTTACTAATGTTTTTACTATTAATAACATACTAAATTCAAAGAAAACAGAAATTTGCTGATCTCTATTCTATACTAAAACACAGGAGAACTTTCATTTTTTTTCTCATGGCCATATTTGAAATTTAATTTGAAACATGCTTCTTGTGTTGGAGGTTTTTTCAATAATCGATATATCCATAGACAATTTAAGAGCAACACTAGGGGCCAGTGACCCAAAAAAGAATAAGATGATATTTTATTTTCGAGATACAAGTACTATCGTGGCATAAATTAAAGAGTTATGTTTTCTCTCTCTCTTGTACCACGTGTTCGAGACGCTAGCAAGACTTGGCGAGTCAGTAGGGTCAGAAAATAAAAAAATCTATATATTTGTATTAATTTCATAGCGACAATTCCTGCAATATACGTATCGGTGTAAACGCAATGGCTGGGGATTATAGATATACTCAAGGGTTTATTTTAATTTTCCTGCTTTTCAGTAACACAAAAAGCAGCGTTGAGTTACACCTCTTAAAATGATTGATTTTGGATAAAAAGTGGAGAAGGAAGTGTTATGACACTGATTCTACCATATATGAGACAAATTCTCCGTCCCACTGCCTGTTCTGCTAAATTCGAGATAAAGCGTGAAGCATTTTTATTTATTCTAAATTTTGTAAAAATTTTGAATGAAAAAATAATTTAATTATTAAAAGAAAACTTTTGATGTCTATGTTTTTTGTCAAATTTACTATTCTTACTTGTTTCTCAAGAGCATATTTCTTATAATATTTTTATTTTTTATGTAGATATATTTAATGTATTATGATTTTATCGATATATACACAATATAAGTGAGGAGAATGTTAGAATGTTAGAATATTTAGTGTTAAAACACTCCTTTCTCCAGCTTATTGTAATAAAAATATTTCATATTTTTTTGTATTTTGCTGTCTGTACTCAACAATGCCACGATTATTACCGTTCGGTTACGTATAAACTGGTCGACTGCTGGTCTTACGCGTTGCTTCTGTGTGCATTTAAATATATATATATATATATATGAATATATACATATATATAATATGTATAGGTGTATGGGTATAATGTAACATGATTTGATACTTAGATTATAAAAGTTAGTATGAAATTATAACCATAGTGTAGAGAGAATTGTGAAATAATGTTCTTGTAGATGATTGTTGTGTATGAGTAAAATTTTATTAGATGTGAGTATTTTAAATTAAAAAGATTTTTTTCATATAAATATAATTTAATCCTAATTTTGATTATAAATGTCATGAAGATCCTACCTATAGCTTATCGAAGGCACGTGTTTTCTGCTGATAAAAAAAACCTTTAAAAGACTTTAGAAGAGAGACGAATCACCATTGTATCCTATATAGAGTGGGGCATATAGAAATTAGTATCAAAACACTACTTTCTCCGCAATTCTACAAAAAAAGAAACTTATAAAGGAAAAGAAATAAAAGAAAACATAAACAAAGTTAGTAGATAGATAGATAATATTATTTTAATTAAACACCAAGCTATACGGTTCCCTTTCCATACTAATACGACTTATAGCAGAGCAGGCATATAATCTGCTATAATGCGATTGTCTTAGAAATGTCATTAGGGTGACAAAAACTCGGCTAATCCTTAAGTAATAGGCATAATTCTTGTTCAAAGGGAAATTGTATTGCTTTTTTAACGCTGTGATAAAAATATTTGTTTATTTTATCATTATATAATATTAAAGATGATTCCTAATTTTATATAAATATTTTGAACGAAGCGTTTCTACCTATAGCAGACGGTTTGTGGGTTCGATTCCCACTCGGGGAAGATAGATTTTTCTATTTCCATTTTCTTCGCTCTGGAAGATATGCAAATCGCGGCTTTGAGTTTCGCCACTCTACAGGCTATACCTCGAAAAAAGCAGAAAGCGGAAACGGAGAAAGCAGGGACTAAGCAACGTCATATAGCTTCTATAGTTCCCTCTGTCTATCCTGCCATGCGCGAGATAAATAGTGAAGACATAAAAAAATTTTTGAACAGATTTAACAGACAACGTTAATTGTCATAATGAATTGATAATGCCAAAGAAATATTATACTTCTCTTGTATGGGAATCAAACTTGCAATATATTTACAGTGACTCAGTCCACTGCGCCATTGACTTCAATTATAGTTAAAATGAACTATTAAATACATTGTTAACAAATTTATGGCATTATATAGATACGTCTAAATGTCTTATTACTTCATAATATGAGTTTTAAAACTATACGTATGTTTTAAAACTATACTATATAAATGTACATTCGTTTCGCTTTCATCTATTCTAGTCGTAAAATTGTATTTATTTGTTAGATTTGTTCTAGTTTGAGGATTCCCATTATATAGAAGCTTAACATACTTAAAAAAATACTAAGTAACTGAAAAGACTAACTAACTCTAACTTTTTTGAATTTAATGAGTTAATTAATTTTAAGGCCATATGAACCTGTTATGCTAACCAAAATATAATATAACAATTGATATTTAACATAAAATAATAATAAAAATAAATAATCGTCAAAAATATAGCTAAATGCATAAAGATTAATCCAAAAAAGGCAAAGTAACAAAACAAAATAAAAAAAAACCGTCACGAACATAGGCTAGGGAGAGGAAAAAGAAAAAAATCTGTAAACAAGTTTAACGTTTATTTTGGTTGCGTCCCTTTCACGCTGATACAAATTTAATATGTCTATCCTTTTCTTGGAGCGAACGCTGGACACCTGTGCCTTAGCTTCCCCAAGTACCATCGACCTCAGAATCACTCAGAATCAAAAGACCATATATATGATTATAGGGATTATCAAATTTCGACTCTATAATACAGTGTTAAAACTTAGAATGGATAATAATCATAATAATTATGGATGCGTTATTCTTCAACGTAAAGCAATCATTGTCGTACCCAGATTTGATTCGAAGGTTTTTTTTTAGGTATACGTAAAACTAATGTTTTGTAATAATAATGAAAATTGAACACCTGTTCAGTAAAGCTATTGTTGGAAAGTAAATTAGGACCCTAAATTTGCTGGCTTTTTTTCCATATACGAAGCGACTTTTGTGTTTTTTTTTGCGCGATTACAGCTTTTTTTTAAATATTGCTACAGAAATACAGACGTCCAAGGGTGAAATTGTAGATAATTATTATAATGGTAAAAGTAGGTTATTTTAACCCAAAATTGAGTAGAAAATCATGTCAATAAATAAAGCACTATAAGTGTGATCTTCTAGGTAAAATTTATAGATATCTTGTCAATTGTTCTTATACCAATATATAAACTATATGTGTCTCATTTATGCTGTCTACGATTGTATATAATATTATAATGTATTTAATATAGTTCCGTATCACTAGGCACGTGAAAGTTATTGAACATCTAATGATCACATTTCGTACAATTTCCATGGACATGACAATGATAAAATTAATATTTTTATACATTTAACTATACTTAAATCACTGTATATATTTGAAAGGAAAATAATATCAATCATTTTATTGATTATCCAATAAATATCTAATGAGAATATATATTTTTGTCTTGAAGTACTTTGCCTCAAAACAAGTACAGAGCGAGAAAGGAGTGTCTTAACACTAGTCTTACACTGTTCCTGCGGTTGCCTCTGCCTACTCTGCTATATGCGGAATAAAGCGTGAAGCTAAAAAACAGAATAAGTTATAGGTAACTTAAATATAGCTTACAGTTTATAAAATAAAGACATGTCAATAGAAGGAGATTTAACTCAATTTTATTTAAGAAGTTTTCTTTATAGATTATTGTTGTACTTTTTTCACTTATAGCGTTTTAATAAATTTGCTTAGATTACGTATAAGTCTAAGACACTCCTTTCTCTGTCTTATTTTTTTAGCTTTATAGTAAGCACACTAAATGTGGTGTTAAGACACTCTTTTCTACATGTTTCAGTCTCCGGAGATATTGCGTGTTAAGTTGCGAAACTCAACGCCGCCCTTTGCTTAGTTCTCAAAGCGAACTAAATTAAAATGAAATAATTAATTTTACCCTAGTGGGAATCAAACCCACCAACCGTTGCGTTTACAGGCGGACGCTGCGCCTCTGCGACTGTCCTCAAAGATTGTTGTATAAATAAATATATAAATACAATTAATTCAAAAATAAACAAAATAATAAAAAACATCTTTCCTCCAATGTCGGTTAACACACCTTCCTATCATTTCATATCGTGTTCTCTTCGTAATGTACGCAGTAACTACACAATAATTATTGATACTCTTGGTTCTAACGTTTCTTTACTGTGTATGTAATTTGAATACATTTTAAACTTTATTACGTAGTTGATGTGATGGATGTAGCTTAAAGGAAAGTACTTATATTTTTGTATTTATTATTTATAATAGTTATATTTTTTAAGGTAACTTTGTACAAGATATTAAAATATCAAAATTTTACCTGAATTTAAAAATCTTTGATGGCTTCATCAGGTGCAAGTCCAAATCATGTTGTCATGGCTTGCAAAGTTTTTATATGTCTTTTGTAAGTATTTCCCATGCTTAGAGTGACTAAACACATAAAACAATAACGTGTACGTTATTTAATTTTAGTATAGTTCAAAGACGGTAGTCACAGTAGTTTTGGTTTCGATTCCCTCTCTAAGTAACAAAATAGTATCAGTGTCTCTCATAAGTCGAAGCGCTATTTTTAAACTTTGCCTTTCAATATACAATACCAAAGTTCGGCGGGAATTGTGAAAAGAGAGCTTTCCCTTCTTAATACGGGAACAGCAAAGAAGTAAAGTTTAGTATCCCTAATGCTATACTTTGTTTTTATTTCTTGATCATTAATAGTATATTATTTTTAAAATTCAATGATATATTTAGCACATTCTTCCAAGAGGCCCATATTTCTTACATGTTTTCTAAAAACATAATTTTAGTCAGTTATTTTTTTTATATATGTACTGACTGATCGAGTCAATCCTCCAAATTCCATATATTCAATGTTCATTCAGTTAAAAATAATATATCTATCACCTTATTAATATATATAACCTTAAAAAATATTCAATATAGTACCTTTTATTTGAATAAATAAGGATCACAAAAATACAACAACTAATCCAACTTAGAAACAAAACATTACATAATTTGAGTTCCTAACCCATAATCAAGTTCGAGTTTGTACCCACTATTTCAATTACAATGAACTCTTGCTGTAATAGTATCATTACAATGAAACATTATCGACTCTATTACTTCTGTATTTGTATAATAACAAAATTAGTCATTTTTTTTCATTTAATAGTGGTTTTTTTTTCATTTAATATGTATATAAAAATGGAATTATTTAATAATCTAAAAGAGGTTTGGTACGATAAAAATAATAAATTTATTAACATTTTCCTGTATCAATTAAACTCATAACTTTGCAACAGTGACATCCAGAGAACTAGTAATACCAAAAAAATATTATAGTTATTTAGGTTAGGTAGAGGACAGTCATGACGCAGAGGCGTAGCGTCTCCTGTAAAACGGTTAGAGGGTTCGTTTCCCACTCGGGGAAGATGGATTTCTGATTTTCATTTTCTTCACTGAACATGCAATGCCCCGAAAAATGGTGGAAGGTGGGGAACGGACCGTCTTAACACTAGGTTCCTTTGGTTCCTGCGGTTCCGCTGGCTATTTTGCTATATGAGGGATAAAACGTGAAGCTAAAAAAAAGTTATTTAAGTATGATGCCAATACATAAAGAACGAACATATCTTTATATAAGACCAAATCCACCATACCTAAGTAAATAACATCCGAAGAATCAATTTAACTGGAAATATATTCAAATGTAAGCTATAATTATCTCTACTAACCCTTCTGTGAAACTTTTTACACTTTTTTCTTACTCGTATAATATTACATCTATTTAACACGTGTGTATCATTCATATTGAAATCTGATAAAAAAAAATCTTAATCGCTTTAGAAAACAATCAATTAGTTTTAAGCTTTTGTAGTAATGATATTTAAAAAAATAAAGGATTCCCGCTTTTTTCCGCATACATCAGAGTATGCAGAGAGAACCTAGCACGTGCTACAGTAATATTGCGTGTTGAGTGGTGGAACTCAACACCGCGCTTATGCCTTAACAGGGCGAAAAAAGTGAATAATTCAAATTCTTGAGAAAGTTTTTTTTTTTTTTCGAAATGATTTGAATGCTGTTGACGTCAATTGGTTTTGACAGCGTCACCGGGCGGTATAAGCTTGGGAAAGTGATAATCGTAATAGTAACAATAAAGAGCTATACCCTCATGCCCCCTTCGCACCCCCCCCCCCCACGGCCCCTTCTACAATAGTTATATTGGTAGCTATATATAAAATATTTGTATATATATTTTCTTTCTATGTTTCTCTTTCTAAATACAACAAGCATTATTTCATTAAACCTTAAAATTTTGTTTTTTTAATACATTGTCTATATTTCAGAGATAACCTGGAAAATAATCCTTTTAATGAAAAAATATCGATATAAAAATGACGAGTCACTCATTTTTACTTTTAACAAGTCACAAATAATCATCTCCTTTACATTTTAAATTTAAAATACAAAATCAGTATTCACAAGCTTTTAACTTCTTGAAACTTGTTAGGTATATGTTTAAAAAAATCATCTATCATCGACCCGTTAATAATAGTATCTGTATAATGTTCAAAAAAGAGCAAAAAATTCATTTGAATTCAGTAGCTAGGGGTCATTTTTTTGGTAGCAACAGGTTCCTAAATTATGCATGTTTTTTTTATAAATTTGAATAATTCATGACAACTATATGGAGATAATTTTCTCACACGTTTCATGTTCAAAATATTATGGTATTTTGTAATAAAATATATATTTTTTGTCATGTTACTGTAGCTAGGTATATATAAAAGGTTTCAAATCTTAAAGACTATATAAATTGGAATCCAGCGGGATTGGAACCCGCGCCGTCTTGCGCGTGCATGGTTCACAAGAGGGTACAAATCTTTAATGTACAATCAATACAAATTTTTTATGTTTCTTTAAGAATAGTTAGTATCTACAGTTATTTTTCTATTAGCATACATACATACATAACTTCACGCTCTATCCCTAGCGGGGTAGTCAGAGAGAACGGAGCGCCAAACGCTGCGGTCCCTGCATACCTCTTTCGCCTCGTCCACTGTCATTAACCTCTTCGTACATGCTCTCCGGGGAGTCCTCATGCTTTTTACGTGACCTTCCTCCAGTATCTTCGATACTGTGTTTTCGAAAGTCACCGAGGTCTCCCCTTACCTCTCTTACCACTCACTTTTCCATCATATATCTTTTTTACCATTCTTTCATCACTCATTCTTTCGACGTGCCCAAACCATCTGAGCACGTTCGTCTTCATTGTGTACCTCTTCGTTGCGGATTCGGTCAGCTAAACTGACTCCGCATATCCTTTGAAGAGATCGCATCTCCACAGCATTCATCTTTCTTTCATTCTTCTTCTGTAATACCCACGTTTCACCGCCATATAACAGCGTCGGAACCAGAACTGCGTTGTGTACAGCCAAACGTGCAGCGACGCTGACGTTCTGCCATCTCAACAACGCAGCTAAGGCACCGTTCATTCTGTTACCGGCAGCAACACGTCTTTCCACATCCATTTCGTATCTACCATCTCTACTTAACATACTTCCCAAGTATACTGCTTCGTTCACTTGTTCTAATAATTTTCCATTCACGAAAATCTTGCATTCTGTCCTTTCCTCGTCACTTTCAAATACCAGAACCTTTGTCTCACTTGCATTCAGGCTTAGACCATTAGTTTCACACCCTCCTTTCAGAATGGTGACCAATTTCTATTAGCACTTTACAAATATTAAGGTTTCGAATCACTTATTTCTGGGCCGGACTTGCAATACTGTATATGGACTGTATGTTATAGTATCTTTTATGGGGACTGATAATGGTACTCGGTTATATATATATATATATATATATATATATATATATATATATATATATATATATATATATATATATATATATATATATATATATATATATATATATATATTATATATATATATATATATATATATATATATATATATATATATATATATATATATATATATATATATATATATATATATATATATATATATATATATATATATATATATATATATATATATATATATATATATAGATATAGATATATATATAAATATAGATATTATATGTTGTGTGATCTCCACCATTGTGAATGAAACGTTATATTTCTGTATGTTACAGTCCCTTTATAGATTATCAAGATATACACTTACAGGGACTTGTACGAAATATGTGATTGGTATAACAAGTTATATTCATACTAATTAAAGTCAACTTCTAAATATTTAATAACCCTTTATATATATTATTTTATCTAAAGTGGATGTAAACCTCTTACCTACATCTTATTTTGTTTTTGACTAAACTGATCCTAAGTTCTATTAAAAAACAGAAACATGTATTTTAAATGAAATCTTAGATTCGGTTATACATAAAGCTTTTTGCTTCAAAACACAAACAGAAATTGTATTCTTACCCAATTTCCAACTAAAACTTCTTTAATAACATAGTGAAATGTTTCAATTTGCGGCGAAGGCAAGTGTAATATAAGAACAATAACAAAACGAGAAAATATTTACTATTCCCTCCACAATACTCGTTACTCGATAGCGAGTAGGTTTTTTTTCTCTTCTTTATAAAGAAGAGAATTTTGACATCTTGTACGTGTATATTAGCGATCTGCCTCGCCCACTTGCCATGCCAAAATAGCTGCATACAATATATATATATATATATATATATATATATATATATATATATATATATATATATATATATATATATATATATATATATATATATATATATATATATATATATATATATATATATATATATATATATATATATATATATATATATATATATATATATATATATATATATGCACTCACTATATGTGCACATGTTCATCAGACATGATATTTTGCCATAATATATATGCTGACTGCATATATTTTTTTATACAGCCACCGTTAGAAAGCCTAACCGACTGTTAGCTTTTTCGGGATCTCTAAAACTTTTTTCTTAAATAGCAGCAATTTAATACATTGAAATGAAGAGTAGTAGCTTATTGTCGTATGCAGCTATTTTGTCATAGTCACTGGGACGAATAGCCTTACGCAATTAACATATAACATATATGTATATGCCAATGATACAGGTATATATAAAAACAATGCCAGCCTTAAATTATACAAGCACAAAACAGATGGAAGGAAAGCAGTGGATATAAATAGAATGACGGCGCTAAACTGTTTGTATAGAGATTAGTGCACGCATACTACTTAACGATTTCAATACTTATTAATATAATAATAAACTATATTTATTTATTATATTATTAATTCTTCCAATATCATTTTAAATTGCATTTAACATATTCGATATATTTGTTGATATATTTGTATTTTAGCGAAATTACAAAAAAAAATTGTTCTTGTTAATAAAAAACGTAATTTTTTGTCTATTTTATGTGAGTCTTTGAGGTATGTATGTGGATGATGCAGGAATTGAGTTCTATTAAAGTCTAGAAATCTCATGGAAAAAGGAGACGGGAGTGTCCTAAAACTAATAAATTCTCTTAAAATCCTTTTATTAACTTATCTTAGATGAAATACAATTTTACTTTAAATATATTACTTGTTTTTTTTTTTTTTGAGGACCGTCGTAGCGCAGAGGAGTAAGCGTATGCCTGTAAACGCGACGGTTTCTGGTTTAGATTCCCACTCGAGGAAGATGGATTTTTCTATTTTCCTTTTCATCACTCTGGAAACTAGGCAAAGCGCGGCGTTAGGTTCCGCCACTCAACACGCAATGCCTCGAAAAAGACGGAAAGTGGGGACGAAAAAAAAGCAGGGACTAAGAAACGGAGTGTCTTGTTCGTATGGTTCCTGCAGTTCCCTCTGCCTACCCTGCCAGGTGCAGGATAGAGCGTGAAGTTATGTTACTTTCATAAATGATTAAAAAAAAAAAACATAGTACTACTATATAACTAAAATCACTACTAAATATATAAATATGTAAGATATAATAAATTATATTAGTGTGTATAAAGCTTTACGTTGCGCAGGTCAGGAACATCTGGCGAACTGTTTGTATTAATTTTTTGTACGTAAAGTTTCTTGCACTGCTCTGCGACTGTGGCTTATAAATTAATTTTAGTGTTCATTTTGAAGCAAACAGAAATTTACATTTATTCTATTATTATTTAATATAATTTTGTGTAAAAATGTTTTAAATTTACTTATAGTAGTATGGAATAGTAGAAATTGAAATAATAATGGTAAAGAATATTTCTATGAAATTTCTAGTATGAAGTAGCTTGGCGCTAGTGGGGCAAGTGTCTAGTTGTGAAAATGGTCGATCGTTGCGGGTTCGATTCCCACTAGGGGAATGAGTTATTTTAATGGTACAGATTTGGTACGCAAAAATATAGAATTAAGTGTAAAAAATTTTAAGTAATATGTTAACTTGCATTATTATATGATTTTAATAAATATCAAAACAGTAGTCAATATTCTTATAATATTTCAATCTTATGTTCAATTAAAATAAAGATTGCTTCTTTCTCACTTTCACGGTTATAAAACCTAGGGAAACTAGTTCACAATCGATTTGCCATTTGAGACATTCCGTGTTAAGTGGCGGAACTCTCCGCTTTGTTTTTTTAACTTAACTTAAACGAGTTGATGTCAATTTAATCTCCCCGAGTGGGAATCGAACCCGATGCATCACGACTGTCCCGTACTATGCTCTGTCATTATCCATGAAAAGGAATGACTGTAAGCGTGGTGGTTGTGGGTTTCTTTTTCTGTATAGTAGAACTAATTTACTATATAATACTAGTATTATATAGAGCGTTATTCGGATATAGCGGGATAAAGCGTGAAATTTGAGAAAAAAAACACTATCCCGTGAATTTTGCAATTGAGGTCTTCTAAAAGAAGTTGTATGAAGCAGGTCTAGTAAATCACGATTTGCATATACATTAACACGTTTACGTCCAATGTTTGTTAGCAACAATTCTTTTCTCGTACACATTTGTATGCTAAGGCATGAGTTTCCATTTACGGTCAGAGCGATTGACCGATGATGATACGTGTGAGAAATCTATAACCTGATGTTATATATCAAAAATAGTATATTTATTTATATTATACAAAAATTTGTATATAATAAATATTTTTTAACATCTTTTATTATGTAGTTATATGCAATTTATTTATTTATATATTCAATTAATAATTAATGAAAATATATTTTGCAGGGTATATAAGCAACCATGAGGAGGATTTGAGTGGCGTAGAGGCTTAGCGTCTACCTGTAAACGCGACGGTTTGTGGGTACGATTCCCACTAGAAGAAAATGGTGAGAAGATGGATTTTTCTATTTTACATTTTCTTCGCTCTGGAAACTAGTCAAAGCGCGGGATCGTGTTACGCCACTTAACACGCAATGCCTCGAAACATGCGGAAAGCGGGGACGGAGAAAGGAGGGACTAAGCAACTAAGTGTCTTAACACTAGGTTCTTGTGGTTCCTGCAGTTCCCTCTACCTACCCTGCCATGTGCGGGATAAAAGCGTGAAGACATAAATAAAAGCAGCATACAATGCCTCCAATTCAATTGCTTCTACGTTCAAATGCCAATGTTCAACAAGTAACTAAATTAATTCTGAATCACTAGTTCCTAAGGTTGTGATCCAACCTTAGGAATAAATAAACTGTTGGTTTATCAGCATTACGTTGTAAGCAGATACAGAAATATAGATATAAAACCTATGCTTATATTTCTTAATACAATTTCAATACATAGTAAAGCTAAAAATAAAATGTAAACAAATCGTAAAGTCTACGATCGATGCGAACCTGTTTGTTAATATTTTGGTGTAAGTTACAAACTATGAGAGAAAATAAACATATAGAATATACCTACAATTATTGCAATGCAAGAGAGGTGGTTTTGCGTTCGATTCCCACTTGAGAAAATAATTGCTTCTGATTTCCTCGATCCGGTGAAACGAATTGCAGCGTTAAGATCCGTTACTCAATAAATGTCGCAAATTTTAAGAGAATGAAGTGTCTAGCACTTATATATGTTTATCTACCCGCGGAATGTAAAAAAGTCGTTAATAGTATTTTTTGCTTCACGCTTTTTCCTGCATGTAGTAGGGCAGGCAAAGGGAACCGCAGGAGCTTTGGGAACCTGGTATTATGACACTCGGAACGGAATTCAATGCTGCGCTTGCCTGGCGGTAATATTAATGGGACATATCTTTTACGTGAATATTTCAAAGCCTTAGATAAAATAAGTTTTATTGTACACAAACATTTTTTTTTTCTGTTTACGGAACCGAAATATAATTTATAACTCGCTCTTCACATGTGAACTCAAAGTTATCGATTCCGTTAATTTCATACTAAATATCATTACGATTCAACTCGAGTAACTATTCGATTGGACCTTAAATGGTAACATCGATGCACATGCAATATCAAGTGTTTTTGATTGCAATTGCTTGTATGACAAATACACTTCCTGTATGTGCGTGGAGCTTAAAAATATCTGGGAAAATTATTAGAAGCCGGTCATTGGTCTGACAGCAAGTAGTATCGACACTGTCTATCTACTTTCGATATATATATATATATATATATATATATATATATATATATATATATATATATATATATATATATATATATATATATATATATATATATATATATATATATATATATATATATATATATATATATATATATATATATATATATATATATATATATATATATATATATATATATATATATATATATATATATATATATATATATATATATATATATATATATATTTCATATAAAAGTGCGCGCGCGCGCCGAACGAACGTCTATTTGTTTCACTCCGTTTACAAAAATATAGTTTCGCTATTAAATTGCTAAAATTGTAAAAATTAATGTCTCAAGTATAAAGTTTAGAAACAAGTGACAATTTCAAAGTGAAATATAGATCTTAAGTTTATTTAAAAGCGTTGAAAGCAGTGAAAAATATATAGTGGAAGTGTTGATTAACATTAGCAAATCACTTTTACCCACTTTGCAAAGTTTACTTATTTATGATTTAAGTGGTGTATTATGAACCGATACTGATAATTTAACGCTATGCGTAACTACTACTGTGGTCCAACGGTTTGAGGGCCGGTTTAAAGTGCTCGATGTCAAGGATCGATCCCCGAGTGATTGCGTCTTTTTTCAACATTTTATATTTTTCTACATTTTATAATAAGCAAAATGACAAATGAATGTTCAATTTGTAAAAATACTGTGTTAGTAACACAGAAAAGAATTAAATGTAACAAATGTCAATTACTACTTCATGTGGAATGCGTGTCTTCGAATAATAACAGCGCAATATCACGAGCAAATTGGATATGTCCATCTTGTGTGCCAAACATACGTAAAGGAGGTAGCAACATAAGTACACCAATTAATAAACAAAGCAGTTCGGACAATAATATAGTTTCGTTTGTACCATCGACAACTACAATATCTCATTCCTTAACTGGATTACAAGGTGATGCCTCTGTGAGTAATGACGATTTCTTGTTAGCGATTAGAAACGAAGTTAAAAACATAATAACTCATTTCTCAAAAAACATTTTTTGTGGGTAGGAGCTAAATAAATAACAACGTTTTTTTTGTAGCTCTCGATAATTTAATTAATGTAAAATAGTTTTTGTGTGTTGTTTTGGAAAAACTATGAAAATTTAGTCAACAATACCCACCAGCTGTTCAAATCACTTTCTATCTCTCACTTTGAAACACTACAATGGAGTCTATTCAAAATTCCCTCACTGCAATGGCTGACATGTTCAATGCCAGAATGAATGAATTCCAGCAGGAACTTTCTAAGACATCTTCTCCAGTCACTACAACTTCACTAGCAGCTGAATTTAGTACCTTTAGAACATTTATGATGGCATCAATGACAACTCTTCAACGCCAAGTTGAATTTCTTGGAAGGGAGATAGATCGGATGGAGATGAAGAATAGGCGTAAGATGATCCTCTTGCACGGGATTCCAGAGGATAAATCTGAGGACACTAGTGCGCGCGTCACCACTCTTGTTGCCGACTACTTGGACTTGCCAAATTTTTCTAGCTCCAGCATAAAATTTTCACATCGTCTTGGGAGACCTTCCGGAACAAGAAATAGGCCGATAGTTGTTAAATTTTCTGATATTGTCGTCAGAGATAAAGTGTGGTTCGCTAAAACCAGATTTAAAGGTACTGGTATAACGCAGTCGGAATTCCTTACAAAAACACGACATGATGTATTCCTCACAGCACGGCAGCGGTTCGGTATTGGGAAGTGCTGGACTCGAGAAGGTCGGATTTTCATTATTGCTCCTGATGGTTCCCGTCATCAAGTCGAAACCTCTTCCGATTTAGAAGCTATTCCTCACTCGCTCTTAAAAACATCGAGCATCACTCTGGAGGCAGCCTCAAGGCCAGCAGACAATAAAGCAACTGTTCCACGATCCAAAAGGATCACTAGGAAATGACTTCTCACAGTGTTATTAGTTTATTGCTGCTTACGTTTGAGTTTATGTACTTATTTGCTTGTGGGGGTATGTTTTATTCATGTTATTATATAATTTGACTCACTTTCAATAAAAATGAAACAATATTACACTCTTCCATGGTTTAAAAGAATATTTACTTTAAAAATAATGTGAAAATAATTAATAGAACGGCCCAAGTAACTTGTTACATAATAGCGTGTTGTTTACAATCTTCAACTTAATAGATATAACTTGTTTTTTATATTGAAATGTATGCGCTGGACCCACGTAATTTTGCCCGTAGGTATCTACTGTTTATTATCTATCCATATAATTGGATATTACTAGATGGATAATAATTAGATACATATCTATATCAATGAAGTTTATTTATTTTTTTTTTATTTATTTTTTTTTTCCTTTTATTTTTGTTTTTTTTCTTTTTTCTTATTTTAATTTTTAGGTTTTGTTACTAGATCATTGGTAACTATATTGGTAACAGATAGTTATTTTTATTATATCCAATTCTTCTTTTTTTTTTTTTTTTTTTTTTTGAATTTTATTTTGTGTTCTTTTTTGTTTTTTTCTATTACCTTCTTCTATTATCTAGGTACATTATATTAGTGTAATATTGTCTTAAAAAAATGCTTTATTGTTACTGTTTATTTAAGCATAATATTTTTTTTTTCTCTGTCATGGTATGTTGTAGCCAGATATTTTTTTTTGTATCTCATTTTTTTTTATTTTTTTTTTATTTTATTTTATACTCTCTTTGTTATGTATGTATAAGTATCAGCACTCCTCTTTCCACAGCTGGCGGGTAAGACGTAATTTTCATAGTTTTGATTTATATAACTTATTTATAAATAACACATTTATATAACATATTTATATATGTATAATTTATCATTTTATATTTATTTTATATATTTATATATATTTTTTTATATTTACTGGATTGTAAATTGTAATTTTTAGAAAAGTCTCAACATGGTTGACAAAAGCTTGATAAGCGACGATAGCGATACATTTCTTTCTTTTTCTTCCTCTGTTGCGAGCAACGACGATAGTTTCCATAGCATTACATCACTCAATGATACACTTAATTTTCACTTCTCTAATTTGTCCAAAAATTTTAACATTGTGCATATTAATGCCCAGAGTATTCCTGCTCATTATCCCGATCTTCTGGCCTCATTTGATAATAAAAATCTTCACGCTATACTTGTTTCAGAATCGTGGCTAAAACAATGCCTTCCTTCAACTTCATATTCCCTGCCTGGCTTTCAATTAATTCGAAATGATCGCGTAAATAGGGCAGGAGGAGGTGTCGCCATCTACTTGCGTTCCTATATTCCTTATAATATTGTAAGTATGTCAGCACCTCAGCCTACCCCTTGCGCGGAACATCTTTTCATTGAATTAATTTTTTCCCACTCCAAACTCCTTCTGTGTGTTTTCTATAATCCTTCTCATTCTATCGATTACTTTACACAACTTGAACAACTTCTTGAACAATTTAAACCACAATATGATCATACCATACTTATGGGTGATTTTAACACTTGTTTAATAAAGAACGATTATAAATCTTTAAGACTTAATTCACTTATTACTGCTTCTAATCTACATATTCTTCCACTCTTAGCCACCCACTCCTCTCCAAATACCACTCCCTCTCTTCTTGATCTAATTATTGTTTCCTCCACTGATCATGTTGAAAAATATGGTCAGTGCAATGCTTTAGCATTTTCATATCATGACTTACTTTACTTATCTTATAAAATTAGACCACCCAAAGCTAAGTCAAGGATTCTTCTGCTGCGTAATTTTAGTGGAATTGACCTTGATCTCTTGCGTGAAGATGCGGAAAATATTGATTGGTCTCTAGTTCTGACTGCTGATACTATTGATGAACGTGTCGCAATTTTTAATTCACTTCTTACTCAACTTTATGACATTCATGCCCCGATTCGACCAGTACGTATGAAACATGTACCAGCACCCTGGCTTACCGATGATATTAAATCTCTTCAAGCTAAAAAGTGCATTGCAAAATCTAAATATAGGGCTAATCCCAGTGACCGAAACTGTGAGAAATATAAAAAGATTAGGAATCGCTGCAATACAGTGTGTCGAGATAAACAACGACGCCATATTCATAAGCGCTTAACCGAAGAAGAAGAACCTTCTAAGGTATGGAAATTTCTACAAACACTTGGAGTTAGGAAAGCACATACGGATATCAATATTAATAAATTAAATCTAAATCAGCTTAACCAGCACTTCTCGTCTTCTGATACCATTGATGGTACAACAAAATTGAATACACTTAATCAAATTTCAGCTTCATCTACTCCAAGTTTGCCTGCTTTCACTTTTAGCCAGTTCACCGTATGTGATGTTAAGAAGAATATTTTAAACATCACTTCTGATGCCGTTGGTTCAGACTGCATTAGCCGTAAAATGATTGTACCGCTAATTGACATCCTAGCTCCTATTTTCACATCCATTTTTAATTTTTCAATTCAATCTTCTACATTCCCATCAGCATGGAAAGATGCTCAAATAATTCCTTTACCTAAAAAGACTAATCCTTCTAGCTTTTCCGATTTTCGCCCAATTTCCATTCTCCCATTCCTATCAAAGGTATTTGAACGTCTTATTTACCAACAAATGACTCCGTTTCTTTCAAAACAAAATCTCCTTAATCCCTTTCAGTCTGGTTTCCGACATGGTCATAGTGCGGCTACTGCTTTAGTCAATATTACTGACGATATCAGATTAGGTATGGACAAACATCTTATCACAGTATTGATGCTACTAGATTTTAGTAATGCATTTAATACTGTAGATTTTGATATTTTGATTACTATATTGAATTCTCTTAACATATCTCCTAACGTGACTGGCTGGTTTCAATGTTACTTGCGAGGTCGCCGGCAAAGAATAAACGTTGATGGTCATACTTCTGACTGGTGTATGATTAATGCTGGTGTACCGCAAGGTGGCGTGTTGTCTCCTCTTTATTTTCTGTTTTCATCTCCTCTATCACTAAGAACATCTCTTCTCTCTACCATTTGTATGCAGACGATCTCCAAATTTACTCACAATCACACTTAAATGGGCTTCCTACGTGTATTAATCAACTGAACACAGATCTTTTACATATACTTGTGTGGAGTAAATCACATGGTTTAAGAGTAAATCCTACAAAAACGCAAGCTATAGTTATTGGTAGTCAGCGGTTAATTGCACGCATTGACTGGTCCCAAATACCACCAATTACGTTTGACGGAATACGTATACCAATTAGTGACCAGGTGAAAAATCTTGGTATTATTTTTGATAAGCATCTTTCTTGGGTGCCACAAGTGAATGAAGTTAGTAAGAAGCTGTTTGCTGCATTAGGGTCGCTTAGAAGGTTGAGCAACTTTCTGCCCATACCCACTAAAGTTATGTTAGCACAATCTCTCCTTTTACCGATCCTTGACTATGCTGACACATGTTATGTAAATCTAAATGAGGACCAACTAAATAAACTTGAGCGCTTACAAAATCTCTGCATAAGGTTCATATTTGGACTTCGCAAGTATGACCATGTTTCTGAATTTCGCAAACAACTCAAGTGGCTTCCTATTCGCCTTCGCAGGAATACTCACATTTTGTCTCTTCTTTACTCTGTTTTATTTAATCCTACTACTCCTCTCTATCTTAAAAATAAATTTGAGTTTCTGAGTGATACTCATGAGCGATCTCTCCGCTCAAATGATACCCTACTTTTGAAAATTCCTTCCCACTCCTTATCCTTTTACGCAAAATCCTTTGCAGTCGAAGCTTGTCGTCTTTGGAACTCGCTACCTTTAAACATAAAACGTGCTCAATCGCTTGTTACTTTTAAAAAGCTTGTCAAGGAAATGTATTTTTCATCTTAACTATATTTATCTCTCACTATTGTTATTTATTCTTTTTCAAGTAGATATTTATTTATGTAATATGTATATATATATGTATATGTATGTGTGTATGTATGTATGTATATGTATGTATGTGTGTATATATATATATATATATATATATATATATATATATATATATATATATATATATATATATATATATATATATATATATATATATATATATATATATATATATATATATATATATGTATGTGTGTGTGTATGTGTGTATATATATATGTATATGTGTATATATATATATATATATATATATATATATATATATATATATATATATATATATATATATATATATATATATATATATATATATATATATATATATATATATATATATATATATATATATATATATATATATATATATATATATATATATATATATATATATATATATATATATATATATATATATATGTATATATATATATATATATATATGTATGTATATGTATATATATATATATATATATATATATATATATATATATATATATATATATATATATATATATATATATATATATATATATATATATATATATATATATATATATATATGTATATGTGTGTATGTATGTATATATTTATGTATAAATTTATTATATGTAAAATATTATTATTGTTATTGTATTTATTTTTATTTTGAAGTAACGTATATGAAATTATCAATTTTAATTATTGCGCCCTATCCCAATATTCTTTAAGTAGTCCTCTGCCCAAAGGTTGCCTGGAAGAGATCGCTGTTTTAGCGATAAGGCCGCCTGTTGCAACTGATGCAACCACATATCTTTATTGTATATTTGTTTCTTTTATAATTTTATTGGTGTGCAATAAAGAATAAATAAATAAATAAATAAATAACTCAAACGGTAAGTGCAGATTTAAAACAAATTAGAGAGGAATTAAGTGGACTTCAAGCTATTAAAGAGTCCATGGAATTTTTCTCGAATTTGTATGATACAATAAGACAAGAATTAGAAGAGGCGAAAACAGAAATTTGTACTCTCAAGAAATCTAATAATGAATTAAGAGAAATAATTGATTCTCATAACAATACGATTAACTTACTGGAGAAAGAAACAAGAGCAAGTAACGTCGAATTACATTGCATACCAGAGTTTAAAAACGAGAACCTACTTAAAACCGTAGAACAAATAGGCCAGACGATAAATTTACCGATTGATGAGGGATGTATAACTAAATGCACAAGATTGGCTAAATTAAATAAAAGTTCTACCCGTCCTCGAACAGTATTAGTTAGGTTTTCAACACCTATTCTACGAGATCGTTTCTTAGCAGGTGTGATAAACTTCAATAGAAGTAATTCTAATAATAAATTAAATACATCGCATTTAGGAATATCGGGAGAAAAATTACCAGTATATATTTCCGAAATCTTACTACTACGTCCAAAGACATATATGCTGCATCTCGAAAATTTGCAAAAGAAAAACATTATCGTTTTGTTTGGTCCCGAAACGGAAACATATTTTTAAGGAAATCCATCGCAAGTGACGTAATACGCGTGAAATCAAAAGACTTTTTAAAAACTTTAGATTAATTTTACACTAAGTTATATTTAAATATTATTATTATATTGTTCTTTTTTTACTTACTTGTCAGTTTTAAGTTTTGTTCTATTATGGTTAATAATTTGAGAGCTTTTTATCAGAATGTGAGAGGTATTAGGACTAAAACAAATGAAATTTACAGTGCTTTACTGAATACGGATTTTGATATTATAGTCTTCACAGAGACATGGTTAAATAAAAGTGTATATAGTAGCGAATTTATAGATAATAGATATAATGTATATAGACGAGACAGAGAATCAAGTAATACATCCAAACTGGATGGTGGCGGTGTATTAATAGCAGTCACAAAAAGAATTAATAGCTGTCGCATGACCACGTGGGAAACTAAACTTGAGGATCTATGGGTTAATATATTGATAGGAAATTCTACTATATCTATATGTGCAGTATATATTCCATCGCCCCTAAAACGTGAAACGCTAGATGTTTTCTTACAAAACGTAGAAAAAGTGGTTATTAAACAAAGTTTTACAATAATAATTGGTGATTTTAATATTCCATCCATACAATGGGCTCGTGAAGAAGATAATTCAAAAAAATTTACAGTATTAAGAACTAATTTTACGGCTAATGCATTAGTAAAGGATTTCATGGATTTGACAAATCTATCCCAGGTGAACGGTATTAAAAATAACTATGGGAAAATATTGGATTTGGTTTTTACTAATATGATGAACGTTAATGTACAAGACAGTGATACATTTATATGTTCTATTGACAAATATCACCCTCCCTTGGAATTGAATATTGAAATTGACGATACGACTGAAATTTTAATAACACCTAAGAACAACATTAAATATGCTTATTTTGATGCTGACTATGAAGTTATTAAAGAAAAGCTAGGTCACATAGATTGGGAAAGAATACTTTTTAATTGTAACAATATCGATGATATGGTCATAATATTCTATGAGGAATTAAGAAAAATTATAGAACTTTATGTTCCAAAAAAGGTTGTTAAAAATCAAACTAAATATCCAGTGTGGTATTCACGTCAACTTATAAGGAGACTAAAAGAAAAAAATAAATATAGACTATTAAGCAAGAAATATTGTAACCCACTAGATGAAATTGAATTTAAATTACTTAGGGACAGGTGTAGGGACATTATTGATACGGACTATAAGAGATATATTGAAAATATAGAAAACAACATTAAAATAAATCCAAAGTTCTTTTACTCTTATCAAAAGAATCTTCGAAACCAAAAATGTGACTACCCAGCCATGATGACAATGGATAATTGTAATTATAATGATGGGAAAAGTATTTGTGATCAATTTGCCAAACACTTTTCAAGTATTTATAGTAATTACGATTCTACACATAGCGATATTTCAACTGTGATGAATAATTCAAGTCAATATTCACAAATAAATAAAATAATTATTAATAAGAATGAAATATTAAATAAACTAAAATCAGTAAATGTCAATAAAGGTACAGGTCCAGATAATGTTCCTCCAATTTTTGTTAAACAGTGTGCATCAGCTCTGGTAGATCCACTTTCAATAATTTATCAAAATTCAATAGATGAAGGCAAATTTCCAAGTTTGTGGAAGAAGGCGCGGGTAGTCCCAATTTTTAAAAATGCGGACAGGAAAGATATAAAAAATTACAGACCTGTATCAATTCTATCTATATTTTCCAAAATATTTGAGTCATTACTATCTCCTTTTTTAACTTGGCCAATGAAATCACTGATAACACATCATCAACACGGCTTTGTTAAAAACAGGTCCACAATGAGTAACTTGGCCACATTTGTCAACAATATTTCAAATTCTATGGATAATAATTATCAGGTTGACTGCATCTATACCGATTTGGCTAAAGCGTTTGATGTCGTAGATCACAACATTTTAATAAACAAACCTCAAGGATATGGATTTAATGAAAACTTGCTTAAACTGTTGCATAATTACCTACAACAAAGGGAAATGAATGTGGTCATGGGTGGATATGAATCATATACGTTTTCGGCAACCTCTGGAGTTCCACAAGGTTCTTGTCTGGGTCCCATATTATTGGTATTTTTATAAATGATGTAGTAAATTGTTTTCATCACAGTAAAATTCAACTTTATGCAGATGACCTAAAAATGTATAGGAATATAAATAGTTTACAGGATTCGGAATTGTTACAGTTAGACTTAGACAGATTTGCAAAGTGGTGTAGGGAAAATCATATGAATTTAAATCAAAACAAATGTTACATTTTAACCTTCAGCAGAAAAACATCTAATATTATTTATGACTACAAGATAAATGAATTTATTTTAAATAGAGTTAACCAAACAAAAGATTTAGGTATAACCGTTGACTCTAAAATGAGCTTTATTCCACATATAGACGAACTGGTCAGTAAAGCATTAAAATATTAGGATTTATAAAAAGAAGTACAAAAGCCTTTAAAAAATCTAATTCTATAATAACATTATTTAATTCATTTATAAGAAGTAAATTAGAATACTGCTCCGTAGCATGGAGTCCCTTTTATCAAGTTCATATAGACAGGATAGAGAGAATTCAAAAGATATTGCTAAAATTTGTAAGATTCAAAGATAGAAACACGATTATGGTTAATAATTATGGCGCTTTATTAAAACATTACAATATGATAGCGCTTAAAACTCGTAGAGATATGCTGGACTTATGCTTTTTACATAAAATAATATCAGGTAACATTGACTGTCCTCAATTACTTAAAGAAATTAAAATAGTAGTACCGAGACCTAACGCGAGGCATACAAATACACCAATTTTCAAATGTCGTTTCGCAAGAACAAATTCAGGAGTAACGGCGCCTTTAAATAGAGCTTGTAGAAGTTATAATAATATTTCTAAAATATTTGGTGTTGATATATATAACGACAGTTTAAAATCTTATAAAACAAAAATAAAAGATAATTTTAAGCTTTTAACTTAATATACTTGTTGTAAAAATATCTGTGGAATAGTCCATATACCTTTTACGAAAGAGTTCTATTTTACTCTATATTTTATATTGTTTTTATTATGTTTTTTTTTTTTATTTAGGTTTTTAAACTACCTATTTAGTTGTTTCATTTTTTGTCTACTTACTTTTTTAATTTGAATTTTAGATTGGTTTAGACTTTATTAGACAAGCATAGTGTTGTTGTATTTTTTTATTGTTTTTATTTAGCTTAAGTGATCGTTTTGTTTTTATTTTTGAGTATTTTTTATATACAAATTTTAATAACTTTAATTTATACATATAATAGTTTTTTAATGAATTTTTGAGGTTAAATTTCTTTGTTATATTTTTTTTAACAGGTTGTTTAGTGAAAAGTTTATTTTTTATATTCGCTTTTACTTTTACTTTTAACATGTTTCTATATAATGCCAGTAGAATAATTTAAATTTATATATTTGTAAACATGGAGTAAGTGTGAAAAAGTTTATTTTTTTAATGTTTTATTACAGTGCATGCTGAGTTAGCCTATAATTGTAATGTACTTTGTAGCTACATTATATTGTAAAACTTTTAATGTTAAGAAAAAATTTTACATCATTGTACGTTATGTTGGCTTCCTATTGTAAAAATAAAAAAATAAATAAAAATAAAAATATATATATATATATATATATATATATATATATATATATATATATATATATATATATATATATATATATATATATATATATATATATATATATATATATATATATATATATATATATATATATATATATATATATATATATATATATATATATATATATATATATATATATATATATATATATATATATAATAATATGCGTGTGTCGATATACGTATATATACATAGTTTAGTAGTTTTTTTTTGTCTACTGCACATGGCAGAGTAGGCAGAGGGAACTGCAGAAAATATAGGGGCACAGTGTTAAGACACTCCGTTGCATAGTTCCTCGTAGTGAATTACTTATATATTAGATATATATACATTCTTATATGATACAATCTTAGCTTTCTTTTATTATAATGCTTTGATGTGTTTGGTTGGATGAGCTAATCTCAGAAACTAGTTATCGAAATGAAATAGCTCATTTTGTGTTAGAAATTTCATGAAAGGCCAATTACATTCTATAGTTAATTTAACATAGTCCACTGTACTGTCATCACAATTTGACTAAAAGGGAAATTGTAGGTCAAAACGACACAAAGCGAAGCGAAATACAGCGACGTATAGCGCATAGTACTGTCCCTATGTGTTTTATATATAGTATATGCTACATACACAGTATATGCTATATTTATACTATATATGGATATATAATTTAATGCATAACCCGAGTAATGTCAAGGGCATTCGGCTAAGCGATTTTCCAGTTTCCCTTTTCAGTAAGAACATGTTTCGATATGAGCTTATATGTGTACATGTTTCTCATAAAGCAATATAGTTGTATCATCTTTAGTAAGAAAATTAAAAACGAACTCTATTGCAATCGCTTAAAGTTATATTTTCATTAGCATTTTCTTTAATTTTATGTCATTTTGAAACGAATTTTTATATAGTTCTAGTAACCAAGGTCTTCAACTTCGATACGAGTATTAACATTTGTTTACATTTCTACATATATATCTATGTATGTATATGTTAAAAAATATCATTAATAACGCATTATTGGTTATTAAGTTTTTGCGTATTTCAATTATTAATAAATATATGTGGATATATGTACTTACATATATCGACATATTATATATTCAGACATAGTATGACTTGTGTTATGAGTATATTATACTGTATCCCGTACGTAACACAGTAGACAGAGGGAACCGTAGGCTCATGGAACGAGTGTTAACACACTCCGTTGCTCCTATTATGCCTCTAAAAATATTACATATTAAGTGGCGTAACTAAAAGCCGTGCTTTGTCTTGTTGTAGAATGAAAAAAAATAAAATATTTTACTGTCCCCTAGCGAGAATCGAATTCATAAACCGCTGCTGTACCTGAGTGTTACAACACCAGTTGGAATACTTTTAGAATTTCTGTTCGTAACTAAGCCCAGTAGTACATTTCAATTTAAATACGGTCGTATTAGGTTCAATGAACTTAGCAAAATAAATATTTTCCACTAAACTAAAATGTAGGAAACGAAGAACAAAGTATATGTGCGTCTTTTTTTATTGTATAGTAAACGCAAAGCAAAGTGTATTTATACTAACTTTATTTTATATGTAAATTAGTTTTTAGGGCCGTCGTGGCGCAGAAGCGTAAGCGTCTGCCTTTAAACGTGACGGTTTGAGGATTCGATTCCCACTCGGGTAAGATGGATTTTCCTATTTCCATTTTCTTCGCTCTGGAAACTAGGCAAAGCGCGGCGTTGATTTCCGCCACTCAACACGCAATGCCTTAAAAAAGGCGAAAAGTGGAGACGGAGAAAGCAGGGACTAAGCAACGGAGTGTCTTAACACTAGGTTCCCACGACCCCTGCAGTTCCCTCTGCCTATCTTGCAATATGCGGGATAAAGCGTGAAGCTATAAAAAAAATAGTTTTTAAGTCTATTATAATACGTTCGAAGTAAATAGGCATACTGATGTACATACAGACTATATTTCATCACCAAAAAGCGAAATTAACGATTTCGCTTTTTGGTGATGATCGCTATAAGGAATTCAGAATATATTTTTATTAATTTTTTTATCATTTCACTACCGGGTTCAACGACTTATTGAATAAAAAGGTAAATATTTTGTTAAAATCTTATGACATATGTTATGATATATATGAAAAGTATATGATTGTGAAATTGTGAGGTTAACGCGATGGTTGAGGGTTCAATACTCAGAAAAAGGAAATATTTTAATTTGTTTTTTATAGGAAAAGATTAATTGCTTTGTATATTTTCGACATACAACATTAAATATGGTACAGTGTAAGTTTAAAAACTACCTAACCTAACTCTACCTAACCAATTATTTATACTTTTTTTTTGCAGGGCAGGCAGAGGGAACTGCAGGAACCATACGAACTTAGTGTTAAGACACTCCGTTGCTTAGTCCTCTCCTTTTTTCTGTCCCCGTTTTCCGCCGTTTTCGAGGCATTGCCTGTTGAGTGGCGCAATGCCGCGCTTTGCCTAGTCTCCAGAGCGAAGAAAATGGGAATAGAAAAATCCATAGTAACGATTACAACTAAACAAGAGGAATTAAAATTGTAATATATACGTATCATTTAATGTGTGGTATACATATGATTTTATATGTGGTACACATATATTGTTAAACTACTTTTTTTGCTTTTTTGTATATATATATATATATATATATATATATATATATATATATATATATATATATATATATATATATATATATATATATATATATATATATATATATATATATATATATATATATATATATATATATATATATATATATATATATATATATATATATATATGTATATATATATATATATATATATATATATATATATATATATATATATATATATATATATATATATATATATATATATATATATATATATATATATATATATATATATATATATATATATATATATTTATATATATATATATATATATATATAAAAATGTTTATATATATATATATATATATATATATATATATATATATATATAAAAATGTTTATATATATATATATATATAATATATATATATATATATATATATATATATATATATATATATATATATATATATATATATATATATATATATATATATATATTTATGTATATATATATATATATATATATATATATATATATATATATATATATATATATATATATATATATATATATATATATATATATATATATATATATATATATATATAATATATATATATATATATATATATATATATATATATATATATATATATATATATATATATATATATATATATATATCTATATATATATATATATATATATATATATATATATATATATATATATAAACATTTTTTTTCTGCTATGATTCGAAAGGGAAGTAATGAAAGAATAGAGAACAAAGAGTTTTGACACAAATTTCTATATGTAGGTCAAATCATTAAGCCCAAATTATAGATAGATATATATATACATATATATATATATATATATATATATATATATATATATATATATATATATATATATATATATATATATATATATATATATATATATATATATATATATATATATATATATATATATATATATATATATATATATATATATATATATATATATATTTATATATATAATTTTTTTTAAATTCCATATTTTATTTAGTTATGTCTATACTTTTAAATATTATTTTTTATTTGTTTATAATTATTTTCACAAACGGGAATCAAACCCACAACCATCACAATTATAAGTAGACATATACTAACTGCACCAAGCAGCACCTTTGTTGAATATTGGATCACGCATTCTTTTGTGCCATCTCTCAAGGACTAAGGTCGGCCTTTGCAAATATTGTTAACCGCTTTGTTTTGAATAAGAATGTAACGTAAAAGTATTGTATATTAATAATTATATATGTTTACATAAATATATATGAATATACATGTTATATATTTATAATTTGGCTATATATGAATGCCAGAGGAGAGTATTAACTTTCTTTCCAAATTGCAAGACATTGCATCTTTGATGGCGTAACTTAACGCCAGCTTTCCTCAACTCAGAACCCAGAGGATGAGGATCGAAGCCACAACTAGTGGTCTTAATATTTAGAAACTAATCTAACGCACCACAAATTATTTTTAAATTGTGTTTTATATTATATAAAGAATAAAAAATATTTTTTTTTTACCGTCGTGACGTTAGGACCGTCTTGGCGCAGAGGCGCAACGTCTGCCTGTAGCGCAACGGTTTCTGTGTTCGATCCCCAGTCGGGGAAGATGGATTTTTCCATTTCCATTTTCTTCGCTCTGGCAAACTAGTCAAAGCGCGACGTTGAGTTCCGCGTTCCACTCAACACGCAATGCGTCGAAAAAGGCGGAAAACGGGGACGGAGAAAGCAGGGACTAAACAACGGAGTGTCTTAACACTAGGTTCCCACGATCCCTGCAGTTCCCTCTGCCTACCCTGCCAAATGCGGGATAAAGCGTGAAGCTATAAAAATATACTCAATAATTGAAAAACTGCAAAAAATTAAATAAGTTACAAAAACCTTTTTCATTGTTTATTATATTTTAAAACGCGTCAACAACAGCAACATATATAAGGATTAAAAAAACAATTTCTTGTTAACGGTATAATTTTTTTATACTATTTAACCCTACAACTAGTAAAATCGTTAGTTTAAAATTTTTGAAACATCTAATATTTTTCAAAATGAAGCATCTAGTGTGACAAAATGAATTATTTATAAAATCGCGTCGTAACAACATTATAGAGAACATTATTCCAATTAATATGTAGTTAAGGTAATCGTGATGATCACGATTAGTGTTTAAGGTTAGGCCAAGGCTCTTAATACATTATTGGAAATGAAGTATTCAATTCTAAGCAAATATAATATACTATATCAATATTAAAACCTATATGTTTATTCTATAAGAAGCTTTGTGTTATGACACTTGAGTCCCTAATTTTTGGAACAATACGAGTTTAACCGCGTAGTACCTTACTTTATCTATTTTAGCTAAAAAAACCTCAACTGAAAAAAATCTGTTTTTTTTTTGAGTTGAGATTTATTTAGCTTCCCGCTTTATCCCTTTACTTATCAGGATAGGAGGGAACCGCATGAATTGTAGGAACCCAGTGTTAAGACATTCTGTTCCCATTTTTCACGTGGAACTCAACGCCGAGTAACATGGCAATGAAGTAATCCATTCTCCTCGAGTAGGAATCGAACCCACACACCCGTGTGTTAACAGGCAAGCCTCTGCGTCACGGCAGTCCCTTGAATCTAACGAAATTTGAGACTTAAATTATTATACACTATATGAAAAATCAATATTAAACTAAATACTAGAATATTAAAAAAATATAAACCAAAATTTAACATTCATTTAAGAGCATCTGCGCGTACTAACCTCATAACATTTTATGTAACGACAGCTATTCAACTAAATTGACATCAATATGACTTAAGTTTGTTCCAAAGCTTAGTGAAGCCACCGAAGCTGATATAGACTGAAGTTCTTTTAAACACCATTAATTCGTAGTGTTCCGTCCCAACGGTTATTGCTGGAATCTTATCTTCGGAAAACGGTTGAATTTTTAATATAATTAAATCCTTTTCTAGGATAATAGTAGTTTGGAGGTATTGACGATATGATAGTAAGATTTTAATGATTTTTGCTGTTTTTTTACTATATTGGACATAGCCCTAAATTTTGTTTTTTTGCTAGGTCATAGTAGTAATAAAAATATAAAAACACAAATTATTTAATATTCAGCAGATAGATCAATTGAAAAATGTCATACACATGACGTGACATCTTAAACTAAAACCAATTGGATCATAAGTCTAAAATCACAGAAATGGGTACTTTCATGGTGACTCTATGGAATTCTAAATACTTATTTCCCTAAGCCAATAAAAAATAATTTAATAATTAGTTGTACGCTTATTTTGGCTCGTAGCAAGTGTTTAGACACTCCATTCTCCACTTTCCAACTTTTCTAGGCATTGCGTGTAGAGTGGCGGAACACAACACTGTGCTTTGCCGAGTTGCCTAGAGCGAAGAAAAATAAAAATTAAACAATGCCTAAAAATCCAATTAAACAATTCCCCAAGTGGATTGAACCCACGACCGTCGTCGTTTACACGTAAACAATACGCCTCTGCGTCACAACGATCCTTCAGTAAAAATATTATCACATAAAATACTTTACATCGAACTCGTAACTTTAAACTAGCAACCACGTAAAGCTCATATCACAAATAATCTTTAAATCTACCAAAATGACTGTAACGTATTGTTTTTCAAATAAATCTAATCTATAGCTTTTAACTCAAATTACCTTTCAACAAAACGCTGTTAAATAATTACACCTAAATATATATAAAGTTGAGGATCCCCTACATAAAAAGAATCATTAATTTTCTACCGACGACTTATGGTGGCTTATGTCCTGACGTAACTAACTTTCTTAAATTAGATCTTTTTATCCTTGTTAGTTTATTGTTATTATGGAAGTAACGTTCGTGGCTTTGTTTTTTAAGTTAAGGTATCTTTTGTATAGATTAAGGTATGCAGAGAAAAAATAGTGACTTAAATCTCCAATTTTTTAGCCGAATTTTCGGGAAAATCACAATTTGAGGAAAAATAAAAGTAAAAACAATATATATTTTAAATTAACTTTATAAGGTAACTTAGCTTCACAGCTTTATCCCGCACATGGCAGGGTAGGCAGAGAAAGTGCAAGAACCGTGGAACCTAGTGTTCGGAGCATTATATGTTGAGTGGCGGAGCTCATCAGCGTGCTTTGCCTAGTTTCCAGAGCGAAGAAATTGGAAATAGAAAAATCCATCTTCCCCGAGTGGAAATCGAACCCTCAAACCGTCGCGTTTACAAGCAAACACTTACGCCTTTGCGCCGCGACGGCCGTAACTTAGGCTTATTACCACGTCAGATATTCCAGGCCTATTTCTTATAAGTTTAACATTTTACCATTCAAAAAACCGCGCTATTTAAAATGCAACAATAACCACTGTGCTAGTATACACAAAATAACATATTTTTGTTACCAAATCTAAAGTATGCACATGCTATTGTTCTATTTTTGGGGATCTATTCATCAGAGAAACGTTTTATTTTCAAAACGTTTTGAAATATCGTTACTATTAATTTCTATTCCTTAATAGGGTTAGAAATATTTGAATCACTCGACAGCTTTATATTTAACGTCAACAAGCTATAGGAATGATATAATAGGGTTTGTTTTGTGAATACAATGTAAGTAAGTTACTTTAAACTTAACATAGCTAGTTCAAGATTTCTACAACTTTGTTTAATAAATCAAAATTATAATAGAATTTAATGATCTAAGTTTACCTTACGTTTTGTAATAAAATGAAATATTTAATACTTTACTAAGTCTATCATGGAGCAAATGTTTCAAATTGACTGTAAGCGAAATAGTAGTGGGTTCGATTCCCACTCGAGGAGGATGAATAATTTCTATTTTCTTCGCTCTGGCTGTTAGGCAAGCGAGGTATTGTGTTCTGTCACTGAACATACAATGCCAAAGCAAAGGCGCAAATTAGAGTACGGAATTTCTTAGCACGCCTTCGTTTCATGTGGTTCCCTCTGACTACCTTGCTGCGGGATAGAGAGTGAAGCTAATTTTAAAAAGCATACATTACATATTTATATACAGTTTTTTTTTTTTTTTTTTTTTTTTTTTTTTTTTAGCTTCACGCTTTATCCCGCACATGGCAGGGTAGGCAGAGGGAACTGCAGGGACCATAAGAACCTAGTGTTAAGACACTCCGTTACTTAGTCCCTGCTTACTCCGTCCCCACTTTCCGCCGTTTTCGATGCATTGCGTGTTGAGTGGCGGAACTCAACGCCGCGCTTTGCCTTAGATGCCAGAGCGAAGAAAATGGAAATAGAAAAATCCATCTTCTCCGACTGGGGATCGAACCCAGTAACCGTCGCGTTACAGGCAGACGTTGCGCCTCTGCGCCACGACGGTCCTCATATATATACAGTTCTAATATTAATAAAAAAAATATAATAAAAATTTTAATATTAAAAAAAATTATAATATGTAAATATATAAAAAAATTAAATTAAACTAAATTCATCACTCCACAAAAACAGACACAACTAAATATCCAATATAAAATTAGAAAGCAATTAACCATTGAACTGTCGATGGAGGAACTATTTAAGGAACTCCCTTAAAATGACAATTCGAAAAATGTTTCGTGCCAACTAGATGTATGCCACTTTCTTTTTTCAATGACTTTGACACGAACATTGATTTTGGACATTTTAATTTCAATCCTAACTCCCCTAATACTGTGCTACGTAAAATCTAAATAACTTGTCATGTTGTATAGAAATGTAAGGAATTTGTGAGAAGACAAAGTGGCAGGAAAATGTAGAGGTTAATGGATGTGTTTGGAATAGTTTTGGATTTTTAAATGGGACAGAAATATATTTGGCCGTTGTGGTTCAGTGATCAGTTTATGCGAGCTTACGTGAGTTTAATTCTGTTTTAGGGGAAAAATAAAAAAAATATTCCCTGCTTTTCACCTTTTTGAGGCTGAGAAACTTGGGAACGGAGTGTCTTAACACTAGAGCCCCACGGTTTCTGTTTCCTTTGCCTACCCTACTATGTGCGGATTAAAGATTATATCTTATAGGTTAACTCTATAAATATATTGTTTTAAAATAATTTATTTTTTAATTAGTATAAAGTTTCTAGTACAATCTTTTCATCAAGAGCTTCTAATATCGTAACAACATTGTCTATTTCTATCGACATGGGAAAGCTCACTCAAAATTATTGTACACCACTTAAATAAAATTAAATCTAATTAAAGAAACTCTGACTATTAGATCTTGACGAAAACCCTTAAGTTATATTGTTAGTATTACTAATAGAAACATAGGATTTTAGTCTTTATTCTATAGTATGAAAGTCGATATTTCGCTGAAATTAATTTCCTTTAAAGTTAGAACTTGAGTTGTAGATAAAGCATTTATTTATACACGGTGGGAAAGTTTTCGATAAGTTATTAGTAAATGTTCTATGAAGCTTTTTATTGTTCAGTTTGATTGATAAGCCTAATATTACTTTTATTAATTTACTAAGAGTAGTTAGTTTATGGTAGTTGCAGATTCGATTCTAGTGAGGTCAAGTGATTTAATACATTACATACTAGAAGCCTTTCTGATTGCACATGGGAAACTTTTTTCGCTTTAGTTTTAGTTATGTCAATGTTATTGATTATTATGTAATGTTTTATTGAATTTATTATTATTTTTTTTTAATTTTAATATTGATATACTACAATTATTATATTTTGCATGATGTGATAGCCTGTAATTAAAAGGACATTTAAGTTATTGTTAATAGTTTTATAATGAAATGAATGTAATAATGTTTTCTTTTGTTGGTTATCCAAATAAAATAAAATAAAAAATATGACAAACTGCGGCATTAAGTTCCAACCTATAAATGATCAACTGTGCCTAGAAGGCTTTTATCATAAAAATAAATAATAACATTCGCTATATCCGTTAAATATCTGGGAAAGTAGAGGAAACCTAAATTTTTCACAATATTTCGTTTTGAGTAGCGCAATTAAACGCCACGTAATGCCACGTTTATATTACCGTATTACGACGAAAACATAAATATATTAATCTTATATTAATCTTAGACATATACCTAGCCCTTAAAAAGTTCTATTATAAAGTTTATTTGTATAAAATCAAAAAAACTTATATAAAGTTAAATACTCGAGCTTATTTCCCTATCAGTTGCATGATACCTTAGTAGCAGTTACTATAAATATACATATATATGTATAATGTATAAGCATCTACGTCAAAGCTCCTGTATACATATTAAAATAATTGATATAATTATTTTAATTGAACCGGCCTTGTAAGTAATAAACTTTGTATATACATAGCTTTATGTTGAGTATTAGTAGTAAAACACATTATTATACTATAGGTATATGTTTATTATAAAGCTGATGAGTTTGTTAGCATGATCGCAAGTAACTCAGTAACTAATTTTTGTTTTGGAAATATTGTGGCGCTGCGACTGAGTTCGATTCCAACTCGGGGAGAGTGGATTTTATCGTTTCTATTTTTTTCGTTCTGGCATCCTGACAAGCGACGTTGACTTCCGCCACTCCACGTGTTAACCTCAAAAACGGCGACTTAACACTACGTTCCTACGTACCTTGTGGCACCCTCTGCTATAGGCGGGATTAAAGCTAGAAGCTATGAAAATATATGAAATGAAATTCTTTGTGATTTCTTTAGAAATTACTTTAAAATTAATTATTATTTCTAACACAAATGCTTAACATTATTTAACAAACTTGTTAAACATTTATTTTAAAGACAGTTCTTTTTTCTTTACTAAAACATACATACATAAATTATTAAGATTCTTTCCTTTTTTTTTTTTTTTTTTTAGCTTCACGCTTTACCCCGCACGTGGCAGGGTAGGCAGAGGGAACTGCAGGGTCTGTGGGAACCTAGTGTTAAGACACTCAGTTACTTAGTCCCTGCTTTCTTCTTTCCTATTTGAACATACAAGAGAAAGATAAAGCACAGAGAGTTTTACCACTAATCAATCTAAATAAAAAATGTGTAGATATTTCCTTTATTTGATTTTAGTATCTACACGTAGAGTTAGAGTCAACCAAACGCTTTGCAAGCAACAGCCATAGGACCATATTTAGACGACCCAATTACAGATTACGGCAGTGGCTTAATTTAAGCTTTTCACTTTGATTGAGTGTAACAATAGTGTTTGAAATGTTATTCTTAGTTTGTTATTAGTAAATATGAGCTTATGGGCTATAGCCCAAAATAAATGTTTGCATTGACTATAGTTTTTAGGGCTATAGCCCATAATTTTATTTCAGAGACTATAATATTGAGTTTACATGAACTTAAAGTCTATTTTGTCTTTAAAGGATTTTTAGTGCTTACGCGTTTAATAAGTTTAATAAGCTGTGTCAGTAAAATAGTTTTATATATGGAGATTGTTTTATTGTTATAATTTTTGATAATAAATAAGAAAAATACTTTACAAAATATATATTTATTGCTATTATTACAGTTTTAGCTTATTACTTTTTATAGTTTTCTTTAATGATACGATTTTGTACGTTCAGGTTTTTTTTAATAAATACAAATAAATAATAAGATTAGGAAGTTGATATCTTCGTTTCATTTTATATTAATGGAGCTGTTTTTCATATATAAGAATATAATGTAGATATAGAATCTTCCGCTCAAACTCAACAAAAAACTAATTATTGTGTTGGCCTATTGTCTTTACATGGTCACTACTGACTTGCTTATAATTTAATGAAATAATAAAATTTCGATTTATGAATACACACAATTCGAAGCAAAAAGTTCAAAATAGCAACCCATATATCAAAATTCAATTAAAATATATCCATACAAAGGCATTGTCAGTTGGCAATAGTCATAAATATCACCACGTCCTTATTTAGACGGCTCTATTATCTAAGTGTACGAAACAATAATCTGAAATTGTAAAATCAATTTATCATAAATCTAGAGATATATCAAAACATTATCGTAATTTAACAACAAAATCATTAACAACACGGTAAACTGCTAAGATTGTAGGTTCAATTCCCACCTCTAACGTAAAACATGAAAGAAGGAAAGCGGAGAACGGAGTGTCTTAATATCAGTTTTTCACTGCTATATGTAACATAGAGCTTTAAAAGAGTAAAATTTTCATTATTTGTACGTTCAACAAAATCTTCGTAAAGTTACGTAATATTACGAAATCGAATTAACAGTATTACCTACTTATTTTCTTATAAGTGAGAGAAGAGAGATTTATCACTCCATATTTGATAAAAAAAATCGTAATAACAAACTGAAGTCTACAATTGAAGTCTATAAATCCCTTCCCTTTAAATATATATGTATATATTTATATTACGGTGGAACAAAGGTCACGTTTACGTAAATAAGTTTTTGTACGGCACGTTGTGTGGCACACTTTGAAGATTATTTGTTTATAGAAGAAATTCTTGGCTGTCGTAAAGAAAAAATGTTAAACAATTTATAATATGTGTGTATGTTGAATCTATTGTGGTGCAGTGGTATTGAGATGGCCTTGAAATGCTGCTGAGATAGAACGCGATCTTTACCTACTGACGACGCAATGTCTAGATTTTAAATTGAGGAAACTTAGCGCCTTTGTCTACTGTAAAATTTGGGAAAAATTGTTATAAAGTTATAAAAAGCTTCACAAGATTCACAGCATTTGGAAGTCTTTAAATTTTATAAAAAAAATAATATTTACATAATTAAATACAGATTTCATTAATACAATTAAAATATATAAAAGAATTAATTAATGTAATGCATAACATATATTTAATTAATTAATCGTAATATATGTACTTAGAGCATTCAAATATTTAATACGACCTTCCGACCAGCAACTATATAAATACAATTGTTTTGAATAAACAGTTCCCGCAGTTAATTTAGCTGTCAGAAACTGTCACTGTCACTCAGTGACAGACAGAAAAGGCACAGCCAAAATTATGTTGCATATAAACCTAAATCAGGGTTTGAAGAGTCGAAAAATGCCCCTACATTTCGCACAATGTGAGAATTTCCTTAAATTCCAAACGACATTATTTAAACGGACTTTATGTTTTTATTAGCTACCTACCCGTTTATTTAAATAAAATTATTATTTTCCCGCGAGTTTTGGAAGACGAAGATCTTTTCAATAAAGAAATAACTTAAAAATTTAGCAACATTATGATAATTTAGTATTAGTATTATGACTTGAGTGATAGAAAAAGCGACAAACTAAGCTTAAATCAAATCTATAATACTTACATTCAGATATTGTTTTTTTATCTTCACACTTTATCCCGCTCATAGCAAGCAGAGGTTACCGCAGGAACCGTGGAAACCTAGTGTTAAGACACTCCGTTCCCTGCTTTCTGCTTTTTCGAGCTTTGCATGTTGACTGGCGGAACTCAAAGCCGCGCTTTGCTTGGTTGCCAGAAAGAAAATGGAAATAAAAAAAAGACATCTTCCTCGAGTGGGAATCGAACCCACAAACTGTTGCCTTCAAATATATATACATATTGACAATATATATTCCTTTTCCTTCTTATCTTCTAAATCTAAGCTAGCTATTGTTTACAAGCCACTAAGGTCCAAGCATATTTATTTATACTTACATAATGCATTTGGTGGCACGTGTTGGCTATGACGCTATAAAAGTAGCAGAACATCTGGTGCGGTTAGTTTTAAATAAGGTAATAGTTTTATACTGTGTTTTATACTTGTTTGTTTATTCATTTTTTTTTTTCGGAATGACGAGCATTTTTATGTTCAGTCATATATGTTGTAACGGCGGGGCTATTTTTAATTTTTAAACTATTGGTTAGATTTCTGCTAGTATTTTTTAGTGATTTCTGGATTACTATTTTTTATAGGAGCTTATTATGGGGGAAATTTATAGAAATCAAAAGCGTCTAAAAGTTTCGTTAGGTGCACTTGCTTAAATATTTATTAATTGGTAAGACCGTCACTTGCGAATGGTGGACATTAAAAATTAAGTACATAATTATTAATGCTTTCTAAAATATTTTCAATTTCTTTATGTGTAGTAATAATATAAAAAACTACAATATGACTTCAGGTTCTTTCTGTAAATAGCAAAAAAAAATACAGACAGAGGGAATCTTGTGTTAAAACACTCCGTTCTCCGTTACCTACACACCATTTTTGTTCTGTTATTAAAGAAGTTATAATAGTTTATTTATTCCGAGTGGAAATCGAACCCTTAACCGTCGCAGTACAGTCAGCTGCTGCGTCACGACTGCCTTCATACAAACAAATATATATATAAATCTATATATATATATATATATATATATATATATATATATATATATATATATATATATATATATATATATATATATATATATATATATATATATATATATATATATATATATATATATATATATATATATACAAATATATATATAAATCTACTTCTTAAGGGAACATTTAAAAGGGATATGTCCTTGACATATTAGAACTTAGACACAATGTTTAGAACACCTGTGGTTACTTGAGTAATGAAGTCGGTCTTACACTCTAATGTTACTATTGTTCCTGATACCTAATTACGTTGTGCCTAAGGCAATTACACTTTGTTTCTATCGCTATTTACATTGAATATTGTAGGGCTTTTGTTTGAAGTAATAAATAGGTACATATGGGACGTGGCTTAGGTAAAGGTAAAATGGATGTAGATTTATAGAATTTTAGATTTATTTTATATGTTTTAGATAATAATCTCATTTCGCCCAATTCAAGACATTACGTGTTGACTTAAGTAAACGTAACACAACGCTTTCTTTTGTTTATTTAGTGCGGAGATATCAAAAGCTGCCCTACGACAAAGATAAATATATAAATAAAAGCAGAACCTATATTATTACTAAAAAAATCTATTTTATTCAACAACTTAATGTTAATAGAATGTTATATATGGAATATAATTTTTTCACATGCTACATAGTAGCAGTTACCATTTGAGTGTAAAAGTTCAGCCGGTTCATCCAGTGGTGTCAGATTCCAAGTTGTTATCAAAGAGAGCGTCTGTTTTAAGTTGAAACTTCGTGGATTAATATGAAAGAGTAAGCGACAGTATTATTTAGGTACTTTTTTTAGATTTACGCTTTATCTTCAGAGCAGGGTGTGCAGAGGAAACCACAGGAACCTAGTGTTAAGACACTTCTGTTCCATGCTTTTCGCCTTTTCATGGCATTGCGTTCAGAGTGGCGGAGCTTAATGCCGTGCTTTACCTAGTTGCCAGAGTGAAGAAAATGGAAATCAAATTTTTTACACTTTGCCAGTTTTCCATCGAATCGAACCACAAACACTTCACCTCTGCGCGGTCCTGTATTTAGTTAATAATATAATATGATGTACTATATATGTATTAGTGAAACGTGAAATTCAGTCTTTACCGTCATTAAGGAGCATATAAGTATGTATATAGTATATACAGAGGACCGTCGTAGTGAAAAGGCGCAACGTCTACCTGTAACGCGACGGTTTGTGGGTTCGATTCCCAGTCGGGGAAGATGAATTTTTCTATTTTCATTTTCTTCACCCTGGTAACTAGGCAAAGCGTGGCGATTTCCGCTTTTGATTTCAGTCAGAAATCAGCGACGGACAAAGCAGGAACTAAGCAACGGAGTGTCTAAACACTAGGTTCCACTGTTTCTGCAGTTCCCTCTGCCTAATCTGCCATGTGCGGGATAAAAGCGTGAAGCTAATAATATATATATAGGAAAAAAACAATGAATTTCCCGAATTCTCAACCTGAATATAAAAATGTTTTTTTGATGTTTTTTGTTCATGCAATAATAAGATAAAGATAAATAATTTTCTTAATATTAATCCTCGCTTAATTAGTTTATACTTATAAGGTTGTGTACAGAATTTGTTATTCAAATTGAAATTATAATATAGGTTTTGATATTAATGCCATCTCAGCCCTGAAAACCAGGAGATAACTCGTACAGTTATTTACCACACTCCTATATCCTAGTCAAAATGTAATAGCTTGGTAAATTATTTTACCACAAAAATATTGAATTTAAACCGCTTAAGCTTATAAATTACCACATCTTACACAAACGCTGGCTGTAAACGTTCAATTTGTCCCTAATTAACCAAAGAAACCCCAGGTTTGTATTCGACGATGTTATCTGTAATACGATATTATATCGTATTGAAATATAATTAGCTTGTGTATTTGTTATTGTTATTGAATTAAAAGTAGTTTAATATGGTAATATTAAATTTAAATAATATGTTGACAAATATAAAAGTTTTAAATTCGATAATACTGGATTGGAAGTATTAAAATTTTTAATCTCAGAGTCAAGACACTCTCCGTTCTCCGTTTATAACCAGATTCAGAAAAATTGTGATCGAGTGGCGGAACTCAACGCTGGATTATGTCTTATTAGTAATTAGTCTTAAACAAGTAAATGCTAATCATGGAATATTAGGTATTTTGTTGTTTTTTAATTAGAGTATAAGCAAGAGTACAGTGTAAGAAAATTCAAGAGAGTTTTCTATTTCAATTTTATATTTTCAGATGAGTCGTGACCTTACTACTTATTATGAAAAATATTAGAATAATAATAAAACGTTAAGAATATTTAATACAATATACGTTTGCTAATCTTATTACAATAGGGGAAAAAAACCTTGTACTACCTGTGCAGAGTATATTTTTACTACAACTAGAATGATTTAGTTACATATAATAAACACGTGACAAATCACTTTACTCCACACTACTCTACACTTTTATACACATCATATATTTAGAGTAAATATGAAAGTTTTAACTAATTGATATATACATACATATAATAGTATGTCCCCTGGTTATAAATATTAAGATTATTCAAATTAGAATTGTTTCTTAAAAATTATAGAAGATAATTATTTAATAAGTTATATATTCTAACTTAGAATAAATGAATTTTAGCTTTCTATATATAAATTTTGGTTTCTATATTTTTCTTCTCTGGACAACTCCCAACTCAAAACGCAATATCTCAAATTCGGGTAGTAATTGGAAAAAAAGACTGTCTTTACACTAAGATCTTAACGTTCATCCCTCTAAATACTGTATAAAATGGGAAGCTGTAAAAAATCTTTTCGACGCAAACCGAGGGCTATACATAACAATAATTCAAACTACATTCATTATTAGTTATTTCTTAAGTCGTGACTTGCTTTACCGCACAGTAGCTAGCCTACTTGGATAGGGCTACCACCTATTTATATATTATTATTATTATTTGAATTAATATATTACATACGTCGTGGAGCAGAGGCGTAAGCGTCTGCCTGTAAACGCGATGGTTTGAGGGTTCGATTCCCACTCGCAGAAGTTGAATTGTTCTAATTCCATTTTCTTTGCTCTGGAAACTAGGCAAAGCCCGGTGTTAAGTTCCGCCACTCAACAAATTCAACGAAAAAAGGCGGAAAGCGGGGACGGAGAAAGCAGGGACTAAGCAACGGAATGTCTTAACACTAGCTTCATATTATATATAGGCCCTTGCAGTTTCCTCTGCCTATCCTGTAATATGCGGGATAAAGCGTGAAGCTATAAAAATATATAATATAAAATTATAATATATCTTGAAGTTAATCAAGTCAATCATGGCGTTTCAACTGTGCCAGTTGTGTATAACCGATAAAAAAAATTAGGTTTGTTGAGAGATGATGAGAAATAAATTTAATATAATTTTTACCCCATTTCAAATAAGAACATTTATTTTTATACTATGGCACTACTATGGTGCTTTGTGTTGTCGTTTTAGTCTTTTAGAAAAGAAGAAATTTAAGATATAAACATTTAATTACGATTCGTCCAACGTTTAATAGTTTAGTTAGTATATAAGTAAAATTAGATTTATACATGAAGAGTATTGACGATGATTTTTTTTTACAATTGCATATTAATTTATTTATATAAATTCAATAATTTGTACTTCAGATTATAATTATTTCTTGAGTCCACTTAATAAATAACCATAATATAAATAAATTGCTATATCGCCGGCAACCCTAACATTATAATTTTTTGCTTCCAAAGTTTAATGACAAAGGTTATTATCTAATCACAGTATCTCGATTTTTTTAAACTATCGAACAAAAAACAAAAAGAAAAATTGGACAGAGCGTGCTTATAAGTCACGGGTGATAGTTAAAAATAAAAGTATTTATAGTAATTGTAGTATTGGGTAATTTAATCTTCACGAATCTAGTGATAAGTTTAGTGATGCATCACTCAATCTTAACTTGTAAATTTCTGGTAAACTTCATAAGCTTAGTGAGGCTTTACTCAATTTCAACATTAAACCTTCGAGCGAGCTTCAAATAAGCTCCAATTCATATGCTAATGATAACCATATCTATTTATTATATTTTACTGAAATTTAATAAAAAGTTATTTTTTCTAATAAAAAGGTAAATATTTCATAAAGTAGGATATTTAAGAATAGGAACGTCTAGCAAAGAACTGAATTTCAAAATATATATATATATATATATATATATATATATATATATATATATATATATATATATATATATATATATATATATATATATATATATATATATATATATATATATATATATATATATATATATATATATATATATATATATATATATATATATATATATATATTTAACCAAATGCTATGACGCTCCATATGAATCTAGTGTTTATACACTTTGTATTAACCTAGTGTCAAGACACTCCATATGTCTCTAGTGTTAAGACATTTTGTATGAAGCTAGTGTTAAGACACTTCGCTCCCAGCTTTGATTTTTAAACGGATAATTGATTTTTATAATATTAGTAGCTAGGATATAATAGCATATACGTACGTACGTACACAAATAAAACCTATTAAGCATTTAGTATTGGAACCAACATCACGACTCGTGACAGCATCAATAGTACTTCTCCATAGAATAATTATTTATCAATTTCAGTAATGATACCTGCATTTAATATTTCCAGTTCGTTAAGACATAATATACTTTGTTTATTATGCTACCCGTGGTCTAAGACTAAGAGTAGCTGTTGAAAAATGTATAGATACAATATATATATATATATATATATATATATATATATATATATATATATATATATATATATATATATATATATATACATACATACATACATATATATATATATATATATATATATATATATATATATATATATATATATATATATATATATATATATATATATATATATTATATATATATATATATATATATATATATATATATATATATATATATATATATATATATATATATATATATATATATATATATATATATATATATATATATATATATATATATATATATATATATATATATATATATATATATATATATATATATATATATATATATATATATATATATATATATATATATATATATATATTTATATTTTATTACAATGATTTTTTCGTATTTTTAGGTAGATGAAAATAAGAGAAAAACATTTTTTACTTAGTTAAGAAAAATGTACATCTTGTTTATTATTTATAAAGTCAGTTATTAAAGAGAGGAGCAGAAAAATAAAAAAAATAAAAGCATTAAGTACAATCAAGAACGTGTTACAAAGCCGGATATACTTAAGTATATATACTTAAGTATATTGACATAAATGATTAAAACACAATATTATAATATAAGACTTTATAAGACCATCGTGGCACAGTTGTGTAGCGTCTGCTTATAAACGTGTCGGTTTGTGGGCTCGATTCTCATTCGGCGAAGGCAAATTTAGGCAAATTTTTCGTTGAGTTCCGTCACTCAACACCCAATGCCTTGAAGAGGGCGGAAAGCGGAAACGGAGAAAACAAGGACTAAGCAATGGAGTGTCTTAACACTAGGTTCCTGTGGTTCCTTCAGCTACCTCTGACTACCCTGCCATGTGCGGGATAAAGCGTGAAGACGTAAAAGGAAAAAGAATTATCAACTATAAAAAAACATATGTACTTTACCTGTGAATCATGAATTCTGTAACAATGTACAGAATGAAAGATGTTATGAAAAGCTGTTTATAAATTAGGGAGAAATTACGTTACAAACATACTAATACAGTCAAAATGAGAACTACTTCGACATTCGCTCAAAAATTAAACTATATATTGTACATAATTCATATAGCACAAGTATTCCAATAACATATTATTATTAAAATACATATTAAATTGATTATGATAGAGCGTTATATAGGCCAGTTATTTTCCCACAGATCGTGACTTAATAAGTGATTCCAACTAGTAACCTAGACACGTTTGAACCTAGGCCGTGTTTTAGGTTCGATGCTTGTGTCGTACAATGAATATCAATGTGAACCGTTAGATTTCGTGACGTTGATCGTGTTGGGAGTTAACGGCTTTATAGATGCATTACAAATTTATGTACATATAAGCAAACAAACATACATATATATTGTATATATATAAATGACAATATATAACTTAGCATAAGCACGAATCCAATTTTCAAAATATTAAGTGTTGAGTAGTGTTAAAGTAGCACAATGTAGTATTGTAATAGATTAGTAGTGAAAATTGAATATTTTCATCTTTTTACGCCTAAGTATCAAAGCAAAGCGCGGCGTTGAGTTCCGGCAATCAACACACAATACATCGAAAAGCAGAAAGTGGAGAACGGAGTGTCTTAACACTAGGTTTCTGTTATTCCTACGGCTTCTTCTGTCTACCCTGTGATGTGCGGGATACAAAGGGCAGTAAAAATCAATCAATGTATCGATTAGTGTCTTGCGATGAAATAATTTATCCTGCCGTCATAGGAATCGAACCCAAAACCACGTCAGACCCTGAGCTGATATGTATAGTAATCAAAAAACATATAAACATTAAAGTAATATAAATAAACATTTACTATATTAATTATTTATTATTAACATATATTTATATTAAATACATGTAATCAAGAATATTTATTATTACATAACCATTAGTTTCATTTGATTTGACTGTACTTGATTGATAGGTGTAAGTTCGATTTCAATTTAGAGAAACGTATACCTATAAATAAAAAAATAAATATTCTTTGCCACAAGTAGATAACAATCTACTTTAATTGAAGATAGGTTAATAACATTGTTAAGCGATAGTATTAAAAGTCAATTTATTTTCTTTAAATATACTGAGGACCGTTATGGAGCAGTTACAGCGTCTGCCTTTAAGCGTGATGGTTAGTGGATTCGATTCCCATTCGGGGACTTCAGGCGTTCAAGCGAGGATGGATTATTTCATTTCCATGCTCTTCAACTAACTAAGGCAACAAAGTGTCTCAACACTAGGTTCTTATGGTTACCAAAAAACATATATCTACATACTATATATAGAAAAAAATATTTAAAAGTACACTAAGTGACATGAGAAAGTAGCAGTTTTTGAATGAACAAACTTTGTACGTAAAGATATATTGATATAGGCCCTTAACACGCGACGTTGGAAATGTCAATGAAAATTAATACTTATAACTTTCAACTTACAATTGAATTTTCTTTGAGAAATCGTCGTTCATTACCAGACACCCTGACCTGGGGCAATAATTGAATCGTCTTTTTTAAAGAGAAACGGAAAAAAGTAGTAAGATCTGGTCAAACAAGAATTTCCTGAAACAAAATATAACAACTTCTTTTTACTATAATTAGTTTTTATTTCATATATGAAAGTCTTCCTTGACGGACCAAAAGACAAGTCATAGTTGGAATTGCTTTGTGTAAGTTGAGTATCAAAAGATAACTTTTCGAAACAGGATTAAACAAGATTATACGTTTCATAGACAATGTCTTATCTTTTATTAAAATGGACAAAATATTAAGAAGCGTGTTATTATACGGGTAAATGAAAATAATTTACCCGTATAAGGACCGTCGTGGCACAGAGGCATCCTCATCTCCATCAGCATACCTGTAAACGTGACGGTTTGTGGATTCGATTCCCACTTGGGGAAAATGGACTTTTCTATTTCCATTTTCTTCACTCTGAAAATTAGGCAAAGCACGGTGTTGAGTTCCGCCGCTCTACACTGCAATGCCTCAAAAAGGCGGAAAGTAGGGACTGAGAAAGCAGGCCTAAGCAACGGAGTGTCTTAACACTAGATTCCTATGGTTCCTGCAGTTCTCTTTGCATATCATGCGATGCACGGGATAAAGCGTGAAGCTGTAAAAAAAAGATTAAAAGGGTTAAATTTCTCGCTTTATCCCGCATTTGATACCGCTATATTACTCATTACTTACCTCTACTGCCTGTTAAGTGGCGGAACACAACGCTGCGCTTTGTATTATCGGACTTATAAAATGAAATTAGTTTAAATAGTCATTCCTTGGAGTGGAAATGGTACATCAACTAAGTACATACTCACAATAATATCTCAACTTAACTAAAAAATAATGTAATTGTAAAATGCTTCTTAAAATTAAAACGCTAAGACTATTTATTGTCTAAAGCCTCAATCTAGATTACTTTGCGTGCCTAAAACTAGGTCAATACCGAGCAAATTATGCTCAATTTTTTCGCAAAACCACTACACTATTACTCTGTGCAAGGAAATATCGTATTCTACGTAATTCGTTTCAATTTACAAAATCCGTAATAACATCATTTAAAGTTAATGTTATGTTATGAATATAAAATAAATTTATTGAGTTAGTTACAGGTTATTTATATTTGAGTAGTACTAAATTTTGATGTAATAATCTTTTGAATTTAAATTAAATTATGTTTATAGATGCATTACAGCTTATATAGCCTATATAAGCCTGTCTAGGCTATATTTCTATATAAATAATATATAACTGTAGTTTGTTCAGTGAAGTATTAGTTGAAATTGTTATATAGAGGCCATAGAGGCCATAGAGAACAGGTCAGTAGATATGTATCTGTCAGATATAACTCAGTTATTTCCACGATGGAAACACTGTATTTATAAGTTAGTTTTATAATAATATAAATAACGATGCGACGGTATGTGGGTTCAGTTCCCGCTTGGGGAAGATGGACATTGTCATTTCCATTTCCCCTTCGCTCTGGTAACTAGAAAAGGACAGCGTTGTGTTCCGAACGAGAAGAAGAAAGAGAGGAACGGAGTGTCTTAGCACAAGGTTTCCACAGTTCCTGCGGTTCCCTCTGACTAACCTGCTATGAATTGCATAAAACGTGAAGCTATTAAAAATGAATAAGTATCTAGTTATGATTTACATTTAAATACTAACCCATTTTTTTCAGCTTCACGCTTTATCCCGCACATGGCAGGGTAGGCAGAGGGAACTGCAGGAACTATTGGAACCTAGTGTTACGACACTCCGTTGCTTAGTCCCTGCTTTCTCCGTCCCCGCTTTCCGCCTTTATTCGAGACATTGCGTGTTGAGTGGCGGAACTCAACGCCGCAATTTGCTAAGGTGCCAGAACGAAGAAAATGGAAATAGAAAAATTCATCTTCCCCGACTGGGAATCGAACCCAGAAACCGTCGCGTTACAGGCAAACGTTACGCCTCTGCGCCATGACGGTCCTCGTAACCCATATAAATATAAAATCCAATTATATTCTAAACAATGAAATTCAATTTCCATATATCATATCCATATCCATAGTTACTATAATAATGTCAAATGCTCTATAAAATATACAGTAGGATTGAACCTGTTACGAACCTACACTAAAGAGTAGGTGTTAATAAACAGCTGTGTAACATTTAATTATTATTAAATCTAGTTTAGGAGTAGTTTGAAACCTGATTCTAGTTAATTTATTTATGAGACAAACATAGTACATAAAGGTTAAAACGAAACAATTAAGGAGATAAAAATAATTTACTTCAGTTTCTGTCAAAAAAAATGATAATAAATACAGTGTTAAGACACTTTGTTTTCTACTTTAATTTAAATTTCCTAGGTATAGTGAGAACGAAAATAAATATATTGCTGCACGTAATCTTACTAAATTAAAAAAAATTAGGTATTCCTGCGATTTAAATCGAACTTACAAACACTTCCATCCACAAACACACGCTGTACCGCTAGAATAAACCATGTCTCTATATTAGGTTTCCCTCCTTTATCCTGTTATAGACAGGACATAGAGATTTAATTTTTTTTAGCACAAAACAGGGTAGACAGAGGGAACCTCAGGAACCACAAGGAACCACTCTTGCTTTCTGCCTTTTTCGGGAAAATGAATAGCAGAAATGAATGCTGCGCTTTGGCTAATTGCCAGAGTGAAGAAAACGGAAATGAAAAAATCCTTTTTCCCCAAGTAGGAATCGAACCCACAAACCGTTGCGTTTTCAGGCAAACGCTACGCCCCTGTGCCACAACTTATTTTAAGCTATTTATTATTATTATGATCCTTAACCATATTCAAATTTATTTAGCGCGTCAAATCTGTAGGCAAGGCGTTGGTCTAAATTTATGCCAGAATTATACGACTGTAATAAATGTGAAATCAAATCAATCTAATGTATGCTGATTACGAATTGCGAAACAGTTTTAAACAGGCCATGATATGACCTAACTTGAACATGTAATCTTACTAAAGTTTATTATTGTTGTTTTTTTGTAGCTTCACGCTTTGTCCCGCATATTGCAGGATAGGCAGAGGCAACCGAAGGAACCATGGGAACCTAGTGTTAAGACACTCTGTTGCTTAGTCCCCGCTTTCTCCGTCCCCGCTTTCCGATTCTTTCGAGGCAAAGCGTGTTGAGTGGCGGAACTCAATGCCGCACTTTACCTAGTTTACCAGAGCGAAGAAAATAGAAATAGAAAAATCCATCCCCGATTGGGAATCGAACCCAGAAACTGTCGCGTTACAAGCAGACGTTGCGCCTCTGCGCCACGACAGTCCTGTATGTAGTACCTATCCAAAATTTAAATTATCTTATTTCAGATACCTACTACGAGTACGAATATAAAAAAGTATTTGGTGATTCAAATTTCTGTTTTGTTAAAAAATATTAATTATGAAATATTTAAATTAACTCCTTTAAATTAACGGATGCCCAATCGATAATATACAACATACAATTGGCACTTAGGCTTGTTTTAAAATATTTTAAATCAAGTAATACCCACATCTTTAGCCGGCTGACTATATTCTATGTATTAACATTAATAAAAGTACTATTTATGATAATAGCATAGGTATAATATAAGTTAAAAAGAGTACTAACCAATTGTCTGTAGTGTAAATATATATAATAATTTAAATAAAAAAATCATACATAAATTAGACTCATCGAGGGGACAAACTAGATGAACTTCCCCTACAAAAATGCTTACTTTACCTAAAATACGTTAAAAACATCGAGTGCATTCTCTTATTTAGAGTGACAGCCTTTACAGGAATTAAAAACAATAACAAAACATTTATTTTAAAATTTTGAGGGTATACTTATACTTATTTTGAGAATGGACAGTAAAATTTTCGTAATAAAATATTAAAAACCTTTCCAAATGCGTGAAAAAAAGGGTCTACCTCTAATACTTTGATAAACTCTATTATGTTTATATAAGATACGCGTATACACGATAGGTAAACGTTAAACGATACAAAATCAAGGCAACACTATAAAGCACAGGTGTATCTTTTACTTAGCCTGTAAACACCCACAATAAACTTTAAATTATTCATAAATATTAAATTATGAAATATTTTAAAATGACAAGTGTATACCAATTACAGCTAAAACCAATTACTTGGAAGTAATTATTAAACACTAGATCAAGGTCTTGCACTATAGAAGTAGTAAGCGAATATTTCGCATATAAAATATAATTTGATAACAGTCGTGACGCAGAGGCGTAGCGTCTGCCTGTAAACACGACGGTTTGTGGGTTCGATTCCCATTTCAGGAGAATACATTTTTTTATTCCCATTTTCTTCAGCTGGTACCTAGGCAACGATGGTGTAAAGTCTACTACTAATACTCTATATCTATACTTGACTTAACACGCAATGTCTCAAAAATGGCTGAAAGTAGGGAACGAAGTGTCTTAGCATTGGGTTCCCACGGTCCTGTGGTTCCCTCTGCCTATATGCGGGATACATCGTGAAGCAAAAAAAAATGTGATTTTAAATTCTCTCCCTCATTCTTCTTTCTTTATGTGTTTTGCCTTTGTAATTCAATGTATATAAGCTATAAGCTAGTGGTTTTTAGGCTAAAGTTTAAGCTAAGGTTAGCTTAAGCTTAAGGTTTTTAAGCTAGTGGTAATGTAGACGATGAGACTGTTACAATTAGATGTTAATATGGTCGGGTCAAATCTTATTCGATTGACAAAACGATAATTTTATACAAATTCCACTTTTCACTAAACAGTTTCGAGTTCAAGCCGAAATCTGCTTTGATTTTGCCTTGTCAAAGCATGAGAAATATTTAAAAAACGATAATTCATATTAAGTATTTCCACATAATCATAAGCTATTTTGTATCATTTATATCAATAGTGATTTAGGAATCCTTGAATTCTGTTAAAACCAGGCCAAATTCCTTAATGATATGAACCTGCGACCACATTTATACTTTTAGTATGCTTTTGCATCAATTTACCTCAACGGTGTACCAAACCTCAATAATATACAAAATAGGTTCCAGCTCGTGTCATTGCGCAACACCTGAGACAAGCTTTTGTAACCGAAACTTAAACTAATTTGAACCTTATTTATATGTAAATTAAGTTTATATTTGTAATAAATGTTGATTTCTAAGTACAAATTTAACCAAATACAAGAACTTTACTTGATATTTAACGACTGCCACATAATTTATGTATAGGGAATTAAAACTTATGGTCTTTATGTTATGTTGAAAGTAGGAAGTTACGTTTTATCTTCTTTAGTGTATTCTATAAACAAAGGTCTTCGTAGCATAGTGTCTGACTATAAAAATGACTACTGTGGGTTCGATTCTTACTCGGGGAAATATATTATTTTAATCGTCGCTGTAGTAAATACAAAGCGTGTCAACACACATTGTTTTAAAAAATTGGGCTAAAAATGGAAAACAGACGTGTCTTAACATTAGATTTAAAATTACAATACATTTTATCTGTACCTAAATAGAACAGAAAACGGAGAGTGTAGTGTCCTAGCACTAGAACATCTGAATATTCTGTTTTGATGTCGCAGATATGTTCAAATTATAAATATATATGTGAATTATTTATTGTTAAATATTTCGCGTCATTTATGCCTTGTATGCAACGATATTCATACAAACTTTAGTTAGTATATCTATTAGCTTCACGGTTATCCCGCATATTAAAGGGTAGGCAGAGGGAACTGCAGGAACTATATGAACCTAGTGTAAAGACACTCCGTTGGTTAGTCCCTGCTTTCTCCGTCCCCGCTTTCCACCTTTTTCGAGGCGTTGCGTCTTGAGTGGCGGAACTTAACGCCGCACTGTGCCTATGTTCAGAGCGAAGAAAACGAAAATAGAAAAATTCATCTTTCTCGAGTAGGTAATCGAATCCTCCAACCTATTAATATTATAAATAATTCCCATATCGTAGTGTTCAACTACGAATACAGTGGCTGCAAATTTATTTTAATTTTCCCGTCCTATGAAGATGTGACGTTGAGATCCGTGGCTCAACACGTTATGCCTTTAATTCGGTGGAATAAAAATTTAGAAAGCGCCGTAAATTCCGCCACACAACACACAATGCTTTGAAAAAGGCGGAAAGCGGGGACAGAGAAAGCAGGGACTAAGCAACGGAGTGTCTTAACACTAGGTTCCCACGGTCACTGCAGTTCCCTCTGCCTACCCTGCCATGTGCGGGATAAAGCGTGAAGCTAAAAAAAAGGAATAAAACTAAATATATAACACAATAAACCTAAAATTAGGAACAAATTCATATTAATATACGCGATCGCTAACGAATAATGTAGAGACAGTTTATTTACTACATAGATCATCGAATACTTTTTTTTTTAGCTTCACGCTTTATCCCGCACAAGGTAGGGTAGGCAGAGGGAACAGCAGGGACCGTAGGAACCTAGTGTTAAGACACTCTGTTGCTTAGCCCCTGCTTTCTCCGTCCCCACTTTCCGCCGTTTTCGAGGCATTGCGTGTTGAGTGGCGGAACTCAACGCCGCGCTTTGCCTAGTTTTTGCCAGAGCGAAGAAAATGGAAATAGAAAAATCCAACTTCTCCGACTGGGGATCGAACCCAGTAACCGTCGCGTTACAGGCAGACGTTGCGCCTCTGCGCCACGACGGTCCTCTCGAATACTTCGTACTTGTAAGTAATAGTATACATCAGTCAAAGATACAAACAAATTGTCTATTGAACTACGTAGGCTATGGGCTCTTAATGTTCTATTGTCGGAAACAATGGATAAAGTAGTCAGTGTTAAGTATAACATTAGTATTATTTATAGTTCATACTAGCAACTGCACGCGGTTTTGGCCACTTTGGCCCATGTATTTGCTTATTATTAAAGCGAATATCCCTTGAGGACAGTCGTGGCACAGAGGCGCAGCGTCTACCTGTAACGCGACGGCTTGTGGGTTCAATTACCAACCGGGGAAGATGGATATTTTCATTTCTATTTTCTTCGCTCTGGAAACTAGGCAAAGCACAGCGTAGAGTTCCATCACGCATTACTTAATGCAGTGATAAAGGCAAGAAGCGAGGAACGCAGTATTTTAACACTAGACTAGTCCCACCCTGCTGTAATCAGGCTAAAAAAATCGCCCTCGCCTATATTAATTTTCGCTCGTATCTTATTCTAATGTACCTATAGGCTATATAAATGGAAATTTTCGACTCGAATTTTAAGTATATAATACTAGTAGGATATAGTTCCTGCAGTTCCCTGCAATATGCGGGATAAAGCGTGAAGCTAAAAAAAAAACTAGTAGGATTAGTAGGATATATAGCATTATCATATATAGGTATATTATATATTATTTTCGATCTTACTAGAATGTTCTTGTTATATTTCAAATAAGTGGGGACGGAGTAAGCAGGGACTAAGTAAAGGAGTGTCTTAACACTAGGTTCTTATGGTTCCTGCAGTTCCCTCTGCCTACCCTGCCATGTGCGGGATAAAGCGTGAAGCTAAAAAAAAACCTACCTATACCTGTGCATGTTAAATTGCATGCAATTAAAAATATCCCTACTTAAATAATTTTTTAATTCGCACTTTATCCCTTGTTAGTATTTCTAATCTCATCTTGCTATTTCTAAGAGTTTTCAAAGATATTATTTAAACTTCAGCATAGACAAAACATTATTATTTTTGTATAGATTTTGTCGCTATAAGAAACGGCAGTGTATAATTATTAAACGTAAGCTTAAACGTTTGTTGCTCAATAACATGTCACGCTTGAATAGATAGTGTCCTGGGGCATTGTCGTGTACTTTATATAAAGTGATTAAATACAACGCAAGTTATTTTTAACAATAACAACTATATATCTTACTTAACATATATTACTTAGTGAGTTATCATGCGCATGCGCATCGTTTTAAATTTAAAAATATTTTTTGTTACAGACAGAATTGTTGAGACTGACAAAAAGCGCAAATATGTTTCATGCAAATCGAATTAGCTGACATGTAGAAATTGTTCAATTATTATTTATCAATTAAACTAATCCACCTTTTTGAGATCTATAAAATGGTGAAAAAAGTAAAATTCTAGTGTAAAATGTCCCCTTTATAAGTGTGCGCAATTAAAAGTACTTATTCCTTAAATAATATATAATGATGAAGATTAGAGTACAGTGTCGAGTGATTTAAATAATCACAACAAATATATATTTTTTTTGAAATTGTAAGAGTATTTTATAATTTAATTTATAGTAAATGTAATTTATTTAAAGCAAAACAACGTAGAAAAACAGAAAATGACAGCCGAGCAGTGGGATTTGTTAGTGATTGGATCACTTGAAGGAATTATTATACTGAAATATTTTTATTTATTTCTTCGCTCGGGTAGATATGGCGTGGTTTGGTTTTCCATATTAACGTCGCTGAGTCCTGAAAAATGCTTGGAAAGTGCGGAACAGAGTGTCTTAACAATATATTTTCTTTACCTTGCTATTTGAAAAGTAGAGTGAATCTGTTATTTTTTAATTAGCATATTAAAAATACGAAAAGCAAATACATGATACGTTGAGTTCCGCCACTAAACACGAATGCCTCGAAAAGGGCGGAAAGCAGGGACGGAGAAAGCAGAGACTAAGCAACAGAGTGTTTCAACTAGCTGGGAACCATATAACTACTCTGCCATGAGCGAGATAAAGCGCGAAGAAAAAAATAAACAAAAATAAAACGCGTCCCCCTTAGCTAGTATTATTTTTTATTATAACGTAAATTTAAATATGGATCTCATTGTTAGTAAAACTAAAGTTAAAAATGAGACGTAAATCTTCAATACATTTTTTCTTTTTAATAATATTATATTAATACATGGTAATCTGATTATGCTCGATCAAGTAGAATCAATGAACTGAATAAAAAACACATAGTAAGCTTTAAGCTTGTAACTAAAGTAACATTATAAAAAAGTTACTTACTACGTCAAAGCTTTTAAGCAAGCATAATATACGTATAAGTTTGTTATAAAAATGTAAGGTGACATAAAACAATTCAATTTGTAATTTTTAAATTTCTTCACATATATTTTTCTTATAGTATAAGTGACTTTAAATGTTGGTGAAACAAAAAATATGTATAATTTTTGTACAATAGCAATTTTTTTTTAAAGATTTTCTTTCCCTAAAAAAACGGACAAAGCAGCGCGTTACATAAGATAATTTAATGAGAAACATGGCTAAGTACATATAAAGAAATTAAAAAAGTTAAATTATATAAATAAAGTATTCACAATATTATTTCCAAACAATAACCCTTTGAAATGAATAGCAAATGACCAATAACTATCGAAGCAACTTTGTTCCGAGGCAACGTGCACTATTTGTAAAACCGGTTGGAAACCGCTTCTCCTTTTCTCCGCCAGCAAAAGTTCATATGTCTAGATATACTATACTATACTATAGTAGATTGTAGTTTGTAATACTATAGTTGGGGTATGGTATAAGTTATAAGCTCAAAATTCGTTTTCAGTAAATTAATAGGTTAATATTAGTAATAAATTATTTTTATATTTTATATAGTATTAATAATATAACTATTATATTTTGGTCCAAAGAATTGTAGTTTACGTCACAATTCGCTTTTTAAATTAATACCTATTTCTGTATATTAATTAACAACTTATGAACTCATTAAAATATTTAGTAATTTTATATTAATATATTAAACATATATATGAATAAATTTTATATGTTATGTAAGTAATATTAGAATCATTATAATTCTAAAATCCTAATTCCTAATCCTAATCCTAATTATTTGATTACTTATAAAAACAAAAAAGTATTCATAAAAAACACTTTCCTCCACAATTTAGACCATAACAAAAACAGTAGCTGTCCTCCTCAAGCGAGATATTTCTTAAGTTTCCTGGTCGCTAGGAATTACATATATTTCTATTTAATCAGCGTAACATAAGTGAGGTTTTTAGTTGACGTTATGAATAACAACATATTTTGAATAATGCCAGCAAAAATAGATATGGAATTGAAATTCAAGATCCGGAAGCTGTAAGAAAGTTATCTATTAAAAATAAACAATTATTTTAGGATTCATTCCCTTAATATCGAATATCTATGCAAAGATATTATAAAAATTCTAAGTAAACGTTATCAAAAGATAACCTTAAGCTTTTATGGTTCGATTTGCCACATTTTGTATGAAATTCACCGTGCAATTGTGCACCGTTATTATAGAAAAATGACTTGACTTGAAGTTTCCATGCGTTTCTTCATAAAATTCATCTTCCCCGAGTGGGAATTGAACCCCCAGGCCTCACCTTTATAAGCAGACGCTCTCAAATCTCTGTTGTATCTACTGTACGTGAATCCCGCTCAATATTATATTTTTATAAGAAGCGTTAAACACGTTTTATTCCTAATATATCGATGATTACAAGTTCATATCCACCTTAGGAATATTTATACTTGAATAGATATCACAAACGATTCTATATATCAATAAAATATAATATATTATGTTTTCAACATAAAATGATTCACATAAATATAAGTAAATCATTGTATACAACATATAGTGGATCGTATTTATTATTAGAATATACCAATAGATAAATATATAAACGCGTGTATTGTGCGCAAACATTGTTACAACAGTGATAACTTTGAAAGAGATAACTATAGTACTGCGTTTTATTGAACATTGTTAAGGGCAAGCGTCATTTGTATTCAATTCTCATGATGTGTTATTTTGAATGCTAGGTACATGCGTGTAGAATGTGTGGAATTAATAAAATAATATGCAATGGAAAAATGTGTAAATTCAAGTGTCGTGGACACGGGTTCGATTCCCGCTTGTTGTATTGAATTATTTTAATTTCATAGCATAAGGTACAATGATATGTGAAGTTAAATTCGGCCGCTCTATATGCAATGTCGAATTATTAGATGAAAAGCGGAGAACGGAATATCTAATCACTCTGTTTGCAAAGATTTATGTGAAAGTGACTTTATTCAAAATTTCTAATTTTACAAAATATAACCGATAATTAAATAAATAATGTAATTTTTACATTACTTATTTAATTATCAGCTTTCACATCGTATTTAATTTTTACTTATTTATAACCTAAATTGTTATTTATAATATAATTTTTATAGTATTTCATTTTTATAGGACCGTCATGGCGAAGTAGCGCTTAGTCTGCTTAAAGTGTCCTCTGTAAACGCAACGGTTTGTGGGTTCGATTTCCACTCGAGGAGGATAAGCTATTTCCATTCCATTTCTATTTAAAAAAAAAAATGTTTTATGTATACTGTACTTTTTTTAATATGATTTTGATTTAATGTTACGGCGCTTGTGAGGAGGGCGTTAATAACTGCGACACAGTTTAATACTATTGTAGTTATTATCGTATCATCTAAATTTGTAAACACTGAAACTTGAAAATAAATTATATTATTATTATTATTATTATTATTATTATTATTATTATTATTATTATTATTATTATTATTATTATTATTATTATTATTATTATTTTCTCCATTCTAGGCTAGCGCAGCGTTGAGTTACGCCACTCAACATGCAATGACTCGAAAAGAATACTGCGGAGTTCCCTCTGTCTACCCCGCTACGAACAGGATAATGCGTGAAACTAAATAAAATAAATATTTTTTACATAAATCGAATGTATACCCTTCTCGTATATAATTAAATACGTACATATTAAGTACATCACAATGAATTCCAATAAACATAACTTATATTGACCTTAAATTAAAAATTAAATACAAACAAAATGTAAATTGAAATTGCGTTATCAGAGGAAACCACACAAAGGCGTGTACGACGCTCCGTATAGCCCATAGTCTATTGAAATGATTCAGCTAGATCACTCGACCTTATTTCCACGTTCCGTTTTATTTCTACTTAGCATCACTTAAAAACTTCAAAATGCAAGTTTTTAGCTTTGCCTTGCCTTTAATTATGTGTAATAGTAAAATTTTAAGGAAAAATTGTCGAATGAAACTTGTATTCAAAAGATTAATATGTATGAAATGTTGGATTATTCTGGTTTTTTGAATAATTAAATTATAACTTATTCTCTAAGCTGAGAACGTGTAAACGATGAAAACATAACCATAAATACAAATTAAATAACTTATTTCTTTAAACGTCCTGAAATAATATTCAGGTACATTTCGTAAACTTGAATAAATTGCTTTAGAAAATTTCAATTTCTAAGAATTGTCATAAATTAAGAAGTGCCTAATACATAACCATAATATTAAATACTTCTAATATAATATTAATTATAACGACAATTTCATACTTAATCGTGAACAAAAAGTAAAAGAAAAAAAATTAATAACATCAAACTAAATACAAGAAGATTATTTTAAGCAGGCTGCCCACGTGTTGGAACAATAAAGCAAGTCAAGTACAGATATGGCACTTTATTAGTGTTTCAAGTGGTTTCCTATTGAACAAACTATCTATAATATAATATAATTTGTCCTCTACACTTTGCAGTGATTTGTAATAAAAGCTTAAATTTATAATATTAAAAGCTTATCGTCGATACATTGATTTAAATTATTATTGGAATCGATAGAGCTTTGATTTGATTAAAATTTATATCTTTTGTAAGTTCGAAGTTATTTAGAAAATATATATGAAGAACGTATGTGTTAAATTTGTTAAATAAAATTGATTGATTTTTATTTTAGCGCACTATCTCGTCTACAGACGTAGACGAGACTAGAGAATAGGTAGTCAGAGAAAATTAAGTGAAAAAATAGTGTAAAGATTCTCCGATTCTCCGTTTTTTTATTGAATTTTAGATATAGCATAGATATTGAGTGGAGTAATTCAATGCACTTTTTTTACGAGACCTTAGCGTATAAACAAAAATAAATTAAACACCGTGAGTGGGATCGAACCCCCGACGCCGTTCTGATGGTTTCCGTATCGACATTGATCTTTTAAATGCTCTTTTTAAAAGAAGTATTAGTTTTTTTTAACTTTTTTTAACTTATATAAATATTCACTCTCACTCACACTTAGATATAGATATATTCTTCACAATTCTTTATCCCGACATTAACTTAGTTATTACCATTAAGTAAAACCAACGCTACTGTTCTCGGTACTTGGTACTTGTTGTATTATAGTAATAGTATTATATAAAGCTATTCCAACGCTATATTAACTTTCCTCGCCGCGATCCGGTTGCGTCTATTTGACCGCATAATATTATGTTTTACAGCCGCGAGACCGTTGCTGAGACAATTTTATAGTGTTGCTAGTATTTATTTTATTATTATGTTATATCGATGTTTTTTGCACGTTGAAAGAATGAGGACCGTCGTGGCGCAGAGATGTAGCGTCTGCCTATAAACGCGACGGTTTGTGGGTTCGGTTCCCACTCGGGGAAGATGAATTTATCTATCTCCATTTTCTTCGCTCTGGAAACTAGGCAAAGTGTGGCGTTGAGTTCTGCCACTCAGCACACAATGCCTCGAAAAACGGCGGAAAGCTGGGACAGAGAAAGCGGGGACTAAAGCAACGGAGTGTCTTAACCAGGTTCGTATGGTTGCTGCAGATCCCTCTGCCTACCCTACCATGTACGGGATAAAGCGTGAAGCTAAAAAATAAAATAAAAAAAAGAATGTGTAATTAAGAAATGGTAAAAATTATGTATTAAGCAATAGTGAGTGGTAAGAGAGGTAAGTAGAGATCTTGCTTGACTTTTGAAAACGTAATATCAAGGATACTGGAGGAAGGTCACGCGAAAATTATGAAGACTCTCCAGAGAGCGCTAGCTATGAAGAGGTTAATGACAGTGGACGAGGCGGGAGAGGTATGAAGAGACCGCAGCACTTGGCTCCGTTCTCTCTGACTACCCCGCTAGGGATAAAGCTTGAAGTTGCTTATACTCGTTATTACTTTTTCTGTTTGTTCAGTAAACAACACCAATCTATATATGAATAACCCGTTCGGAATTAAGCGAAAAGATATAGGTATGTTGTTTGTTTACTAAAATATTAATATAATAAAGCGCTGCTTTTAGTTATGCCACTTACATTTCCTTACTTACATGTCCTTATTTTAGGAAAACCTAAAATTTAGTGTCTTATAATGATAGTATCAACAGAAATAAAAATAATTAAACATACATTATAAAGACAAATAAAATATCGATATATAATAAAAAAATAAATTAATCTACCAACATATCGATACATTTTCATCGATAAAGCAATCTCTTACACCTTTGAATTATATGAGATGTTAGATTAGAGCAGCGCACGCGCCAATGCGGTAACGCTAGTTGTAATTCAATATTATTGTATTTACTGCCTCACCTCTACCTCACTCTATGTGGTCGTGGCGGCACAGAGGGTCTGACTATAAACACAACGGCTGTGGGTTCGATTCCCGGTCAGGAAAGAAATTAGTTAATTTATTTTTATGATTTACTAAAGTGAGTTAACATATACTAAGAATAAAAAGAACTTAAAGAAAATGCATAAAAATGATATATACATTGTTTTTAATACAAAATCCCTACAGAGATGCTAATAATACAACAAATTGTATAAAGCATAATATAAGAGTTTCCATACAGTGTGATGAAGAGCGCATAGCATAGTGGTCAGATCGCTAGGTCAGTTTCTAAGAGGCTCAGGTTTATATCTCGCTAATAACTTTATGTTTCCATTTACTATTAGTTAACTTCCTTGCTCTGGTGGAAAGCTAGTGTAGCGTTCGGTAAGGTTATTGAAACTTAACTGAAATTCATTTTATATTGTTTATGAAATGAATTTCAGTTAAATTTCTATTGTTCTGTTGATTTTAGTTGATTTAGTTTGATTTTAGGTCAGGTGTTAAAACACTCTGTTTTGTATTTTCTACTTAATATAAAGATATTTTATTAGATTTCTTGATTCCATCAAACGTAATTTTTTTTTCTATTTTTTTTTTGCTTCACGCTTTATCCGACACATGGCAGGATAGAAAGAGGGAACTGCAGGAACTATAGGCGTAGTGTTTAGACACTCCGTTGCTAAGTCCCTGCTGTCTGCGTCCCCACTTTCCGCCTTTTTTAAGGCATTGCATTGCATTGGCATTACAGTGTTGAGTGGCGGAGCTCAACGCCGCGTTTTGCCTAGTTTCCAGAGCGAAGAAAATGGAAACAGCAAAATCCATCTTCGAACCCAGAAAATCGAGCCCAGAAACCGTCACGTCGCAGGCAGACGTTGCGCCTCTGCGCCACGATGAAATTTCCTTCTTTTTATTCTTTTCTTAATCTTATAATAAGACAAACGTGGCGTTGAGTTCCGTCAAACTAGAGCCCGTAAACCTGCGTAGGTGTTTATTTTAAACACTTGCAACATACTTTTCACAATGAACCACAAAAAGCACATTTAAAATTTCTCTCACTGTTATCTCTATACTAATGGCTACATAAATCATAACTTAAACGATAGTTAACTTTATTCGTTAAGTAACGGTTAAATTTAACTGTCGTAGTTTAGTTCTTAGTATACATGATTTATCGCGTACTTAGAAAGAAATCTGTAACATATTAAAATATATATTTTTTGGATTTTTATACTCATTAAGGAGCGTAACTTAACGCCGTGACTTCTAACTTTCAAACTATTGACTTCTAGGCATATATTTTAAATTAAAGATAATAACTATAACGAAAATTTTAAGGTTATTTTGTTATTTTTTAACAAATTATTTATATTCACTTGGGAAACTATATAAGTGAGCCGGAAAACCATATATTTTTTATAATTTTTCCTCCTTTCTTTAGCAATAAGTATATATAAGGTACTTGAAACGAAATATATTTACTAAGCATTATAATTATTTACACGCAAACGTTGAAAAATTTCACAACACAACTGAGATAATATTATATCTAAGAATTACCACTTAGACCGGCTATTAGAACGAATTAAGCCTAGATTATTGTTAATCATAGCCTATAACGACGTCTAGAAAATGCCAATGTAAAATGAGCTTCTTTTCTTTATAATTTTGAATGAGTTGAAGCTTTTGTATATTGGTTACCCTGATGGATAGATTTATTATTGATGTACATGTCATGTTTTGTGTAAGTATTTTAAAATTATAGTTTACAATATAATGTTTATAGTTTCTGATACGTTAAATACGTTACTAGATAGAGACTGACTGTAAAAGTGACGAAAGTGGGTTCATTCCTTGTTCAGAGTATCAAATTATTACCAGAAGGGGCACCTTTTGGTGAATGAAGTTAAGCTCGATAGCAAATATCGTGAAAATGAAATAAAAGTAAATAACTCGTGCACAATGGCGGAACTCAACGCCTCGATTTGTCTTGTTACTATAATAAATATAGTGAAAAAAAAAAATTTTCACCTAATGGTAATTGAACTCACACTCGTCGCATTGACAGTAAGACGCTGTTCAACTGCACCTCAATGACCTCATAAAAAGATTATTTCTTTTATTATCAAGTGCCATCACCATTACATTAGCGTCTGTCACAATGACGATGCGCAGACGCAACGTCGCGTGTGTTATTTGGTTCTGTAAATGTATGTTAAAACGGTAGATATAATTTGGTTCTATACATATTAATTTATTAAAGAAATGTATGTTTTTGAATTAAATAGTGATAATTACTAACAAGCAAACAAAATAAGAATAATATATTACAATATTTTTGTCTTGGATATTTACCTATATCGTATTTTCCATACAAAAAATTAGGCATTTCCATTTGATTTTGAAAGGTCGCTTATTGATGTTTAGGTTTTTAATATTGCGCCTGCTCTTCCAAAGCTAGAAAAAAATAGTTCTTTCTCTAGTAGAAATTCAAACCTACAACCATCTCGTTTATAATATGATAATAAACTGCAGCGTTGAATTTATATATTTAAGACTTAAAAAAAACTTCAAATATGAAGCAAAATAACTTAGACTCTCTCCATTACTTTTAATAATTTTACTGTACTAATAAATCAGAAAAAGCTCGTAAATAATAAACAAATAGTATTAAAACAACATAGAAGACAAACTTAAGAGCTATATAACATTTAAAGCTTACTTGTAAAAATTTTTATGGTTGCTATAGAAGCTTTTTAACCATGGATGATTTACAAACGTTAGAACTCACTTATTACAATATAATGTCAGACGTAATGGTTACGTAATAATATGGTTGTCTTAATGGCCTTGTGTTACGGCGCTAGCTTATCCTGGATATGATTTAAAATTTTTCTTTAACCTTGTTTCAAGAAAGAAGGAAATAAAAACTATTCTTTTATCCCTAGTGGGAAACGAACTCATAAGTCGCGTTTACAAGCAGACGTTGTGCGTCTGCGCCACGTTGGTTCTAATATTTTTGAACTTATAGCTTGTTATTTTCGTTTTATTTTAATATGTAAATTAACTTTAACACACGTATGTCCAGTAGATATACGTTAAAATGAGATAATGCTATATTCTTATTTTAAGCTTTTCTCGTTGGCTTTGTGTATCTTTAGTTCTTGGTTACATTGACAAGATTACCCATGTACTCATAGCTTTGTTTCGATAAATAGACTATCTAAGATAAAAATGAATATTTGTGTGAACGCAATAGTTCCTGAGATAATAGCGTCAAATGAAATATTCAATTATTAAATAATTTAAATTAAATTATTTGTTTGCAATATTCAAGTTGTAAAAGAATTTAAATATTACAAAAAAAATGCTGAACTTATTAGAGAGAATTACCCTCTAAGTTTAAACTTTTTTTTTTAGCTTCACGCTTTAACCCGCACATGGCAGGGTAGGCAGAGGGAACTGCAGGAACCATACGAACCTAGTGTTAAGACACTCCGTTACTTAGTCCTTGCTTACTCTCTCCCCGCTTTCCGCCGTTTTCTAGGCATCGCGTGTTGAGTGGCGGAACTCAACGCCGCACTTTGCCTTAGTTGCCAGAGCGAAGAAAATGGAAATAGAAAAATCCATCTTCCCCGACTGGGGATCGAACCCAGAAACCGTCGCGTAACAGGCAGATGTTGCGCCTCTACGCCACGACGGTCCTCAAGTTTAAACTTTGTTAATAAAATATTAATTTGAAATATATCATCTTGTAGAAGCTAATAACTATGTTATTTTTATTATATTTATTAAAGTTATATTTATTAAAAAAATCTTGTTATAAATCGCTCCAAGTTAAGATATTAAGAACACTAGACAGTAAAATTGAAAAAAACCAGAGAACGGAGTGTCTTAACACTAGATTACCTATGCCTATATGAAAAAAGTGCATTTGGTATTTGAACCTGCAACCCTATGCAATTCCAATATCTAAAGGATTTTGACTTTTTTTTAAAACATACATCTACTGGACTGCGAGTCCAAGAGTATGGACATTTGCAAATAGTCACGACTTAGACAGTGGCATAAGTTTTTATCTTTCAGTGCCTTACTAAAGCTTTCATTCAGCGCATTCATTTGGGCTTGATGAACTATCACGATTTTGTATGCGTGGCTCATATTTTACTTTATCTTTTTATTGTTTTGTATTACAATTGAAGTGACACGTTTTATTGAACTTAGAAATTGTGCTTAAAAGCTCTACGCTTTGATTGACATCATTAAGAAACCAAAGTCTGATGCAACAAATGAGTGCTTATTTTTTTATTCATATCTTAATTGGTACAAAATATTATCGTAAATACAAACAAATAACCAAATAAATAGAAATTAAAAAACACTGTACAAAAGGCTAACGTAAGCCTTAGTAGCCATCTCTTTTAGATAACCTTTGATTATAAAATATTTAAATCTAAAATATCTTAAATTCCTCTCTCAAGTGACATATAGCTTAGTGTTGGGCTCAAAATTTAAAAATGTAAGCTAAGGTTTCTATATATTTTAATTACTACCTAGGTAAAATCGTATCTACCTACGGTACCTACCTATTTTAACTTGGGTATATAATTAGTAAAATGATATCTACCTAAGGTACTTACATCTACCTAAGTGAAATACTTAGCAAAACAATAAAAAACATTTTCCTTTGTAAACTACTGTAATAACTTATACAATGTTGTCAATAACGCATAAGAAGCGTGCCCAAATACTAATTTCTGAACACATCAACTTTTCCCATTAAATTCCAGGACGTTTTAGAAAAAAAACTTAGCTATAGAGGATGAATTCGTTATACGTTTGCTAAATGAAGCGTGGCTGTAAGGCTTTGTACTAAACCATGGTGAATTATTTCTATGTTTTATTTTATCTCGACAGTAACAGGTTCAAATTTGAACTTTATTTTGTTCCAATAGAGATTTCATTTAAAATATAATCCGTAGTTATTTTGTTTATAAAAATCGTCTAATGTGTTGTATCGGCTGCTATATTGGATATGCATGATTTATGGCTCATTTTGATATTGACATATTACACAACACACGCTAATATTGTATTGAAGAAAAATACTGTAGTTATTTTGCATATAAAGGGACTAAAAATAATTGTCGTTTTTCTAAATGTTAATATTTTTGAATATTTTTTAATAATTTTTGAATTTATATATCTATATATAAATAATTTGACCATGAATTTGTGACATGACACTTGTATATTGCTAGTGCTTTATAAATGTCTTTCCTTTTTGACGTTATCTGAGAAGATCTAGTATGAATCTGGCATTCAAATTATGGAATAACCCTTTAAATAACGTTTAGCCCTACTTAGCTTGTACACAAATTTTGTATTATGTATTATTATTACTCAGATATAGCAATTCTTTTTAAAATTTTAATCAGAGTGTCTGGGCACTATGTTCTCTCACTCTCTTACTACCTCGTTAGAGCTAAAAATGTAAAAAAATTACACTCCAAACACATGAATATAAGCCCACAACCGTCGTCGTTATTATGAAAATGTTTCATAGTTATTTAATATGACCAACAAAAAAATCTATTGTAGAAAGTTAATCTGACGTTTTACGTACTTTGATCGATTGTCTTATACTGTACTAACTGTTATTAAATAATAGTTTTTATTACCGCGTAATAAAGCATAAAATGATTATGAAAAGATTTATTTGATGTCAATTTTGATCTTATAGAGTTACAATGGATTAGAAAAAGTGATTGAACTTTATGGTTGACTTATTTTTACTTTACACGTTCCCGTTTAAGCTTAAAACAAAGAGGTTAGTATTTTCTCTTTGTTTTTTTTTTAATCTTCTTGCTGTATACCGAATTAATCAAGGTAGGCCTACCAGGCCTGGCAGAGTGTTGTAAGAAAGGATAGGGTACCTAGTGTCAAGATATTCCGCTTTCCAACCTTAGACATAGCGTGTTGTGAGGCGGAACTAAACCCTCCTGCATTTATCCTATTATCAAAACATGGAAAGTTAAGTCTTCTAGGGTGGGATTTGAAGTCCCATCTGTTGTTATAATCATAGCTTTTTCAACGTAATTTTTATACGTACTTGTACAATTAATCTATTAATATTAATTTATAATTACTAGGTATTCAGCCCATCCGGCCTGTTAATTGAGCGAGCGCGGAAGCGGTACAATAAAGACACTTTTTGAAGCGAAGCTCTTATATGTTCACTTCGCCGTTTTTTGTAGCCTGTCCCCTCCGAGGCCGTTTGACAGAACTCGATGAAACTTTGCATGGAAATTAGGTCCAAGTGGTAGCTATATCGCATTTCATGAAATGATGTCCTTGAGGGATGAGGGGTGATAATTGTACTATAGAGTTATGCTGGGGAATTGAAATCTCTGTTTATGGCGCGCGCTAGCAAATTTCAATGGGTTTCTCAATAAATTAAGTTCACAATGTGTTTGGCCATAGAGAAAATGCACGCGCAAGCTAATCCAATGCATTTTCAATGAAAATCGAATTTTGTTGGTTTTTTCTCAATTTTTCCTCAAGGACATGTCCGATCACAGTTTTTTATATATGTTGGCACTCCTCATGACCACAGTGATCGTTTAAAACAAATCCGATCAAAATCGGTTCAGTGGTCTAGGAGGAGTTAGCGAACAAAGAATGCATAGACCCCCACTAACAGAGAGCTTCGCTCGTCGCTGCGCTCCTCACTCGCTCAATAAAATTATTATAAAATCAATAATCGTTTGTTTTTTGTTTATTTGTATTTATGAATAGTAGTTCTTGTGTTATTTACTATGAAGTTACATATGTTATACAGAAAGGTAAATAGAAATTTAGAAATATATATAAATAATAGTAAGTTATATAGAAAGGGGGTTAAGCAACGGAGTGTCTTAACACTAGGTTCCACGGTTCCTGCAGTTCCCTCTGCTTACCCTGCCACGTGCGGGATAAAGCGAGAAGCTATATAAAATAATATCACTTACTAGTTATATTTAGATAGAAAACATTTAAAATTAAGTAGATATTCGCTTTTTTTTAACCAGATGTCAACATTCTTTAAAGTAATTTTTGGAGGACTATATTAAGATTAGTTTTTTGTGTGGGATAGGCTATTTATTGAACCCAATATAGCCTATACTTTAACATACACACGTTTTTACCAATAATCTAATTTATGTCAAACACTTAATACTTATAATATATAAAAGATGTCTTTTAGTTATTTACATTTGTTAATACGAAGTACGTGAAGCAACAATTTTGGACTTCTTTACGGGATTATTGCGAGGATGGAAGAGTGTAAAAATTGGTAAACTTATAGTTTATGTATAGGAGAAGTGCGAAATGCTAATATATATCAATAATAATACCTATAAAGAACATCTAATTAATAAATAAAGCATATGACAAGTTACATTTCTGCATGACCTGATATAAATGTTGCTATGGCAACGAGAGTTAATGAGTTCGCTAGGATTTTTTTAAATTGCCAGCCAATCGTAAATTTTTTAACAAAAGAATGATTTAATTATTATATTTAGTAGTCAAAATAAATATAATTTGTTAATAATATAAATATACACATATTATGTTTATTTATCATTTCCACTTACTCACTGAGTTGTTATAAGATGCTTAGCAATCGGACTTACCTGAAAAAAAACAATTATTAATAATTATAAAATTATAATAATAATTCGAAGAGAAGGGAAGCGAGAAGATATATATAGTGTGATTTGAATTCCTATAGTGTAATTTCTTTTCTTTTTGTAAAATATCCAGTCAGCATCTTAAAGTCACATAGAATATTATAGAAATAAATATAAATTTTGTAAAATTAATTGATTGATTAACTATATAGATAGTATTCGTGATACATATAAGACTATAATATAAAATTAAATCGATTTTAAAATCGAGTTCGCCTATAAGTTACCTCTAAGAAACGACCTAATCATTCTCGGAAGGACAAGAGGAAAATCAAACGCGTTACCAAGAAAACATCGAAAATTACACTCTTCAGTCACGTATTAACAATAGTACTATAACTTAATTAAAAGAATTTCTTTTCTTTTTTGAATTGTACAAAGATATTTTATAATAAATATTTTTTCTGTATATATATATATATATATATATATATATATATATATATATATATATATATATATATATATATATATATATATATATATATATATATATATATATATATATATATATATATATATATATATATATATATAAAGCAATGATTAGTAGTGTAAATATTAAGAGTGTCAACATATTTAGCTATTTGCTTTCCACTTGATTCAATGAGTACTTAATATCTACGGAATTTTAAAACTATAAGGAAAGACAAGATTAAAATCTATATGTTATTTTTTATTTTATAGAAATAAAATTGTAAATTTCAAGAAATATAAACGCTTAACCGTATCGACGAATAACAAAGAAAATAATTACTGCCAACATAACAGACGCCAGACGGTCGCCTAAAGCGAACTAAATTGCAAATTTAAATAAAAAAAAAAACAATCATTTAATCTTCAATCGGCCAAAGAATCGGAACACCTAAATTAAGTTCATCAAAATCGGCATAATAAAAAATTACTTTAGAACAGGTTCTTGATTACTCCAAACGGCTTATGAGTGAATTGTTTACAAGAAATCATCATAAAACTGTGTATATTATATGTATACATATGTATATGTAATAACTTTCGTTTTTTTTTGTTTTCTCACCTCTTGGACATAGAATATGTAGTGTTGGGACACTCTGTTTATAAAGAATATGATATAGAAGTGAAATAATCCTGGGCCACAAATGTTATAAATCTGAAGGTTTATCTAGTTGGAACAACAATATAGCTAAGATTGAAGTTACTAATAGCAGACTTTCATAAAAAAAATACTACGCTCCTATATATATATGGCCTGCATAATATCTTCTTTTTTGCTTCACGCTTTATCCCGTTCATAGCAAGTATCACAAAGGGAACTGTAGGAATCACATCATTCCTCACTTACCGCCTTTTCAAGGCATTGCGTGTTGTGTGCCAGAACTCATCGTAGCGATTGCCTAGTTGCAAAATCGAAGAAAATAGAAATTTGGAGATATCGGAATTATGACTATGATTCTTAAAAAGTTACTGGTAAAGTTAGTAATCTTTGTTTGTTCAAATACTTTTTTAAACTGACAAAAAGAGCATGCGCATATTTTTTTTTTCAAGAAAATCCAATTAGCTTGCGAAATACAGAACTTGTTTAATCAATTATCAATTGAACTGGTCAAGTTCGAACATCGGCTATATTTTTCAGCAATCCGTCTCCGAGATCTTAAAATCGATACCAAAAGTTATTCTAGTTTGTCGTCTAAAAATCGTTCTCGAAAAATCTCTAAAAATCTCGTCTCTCTAAGTGTGCGCAATTAAAACGTTTCCACAAATAATATACAATTATGATGATGATAGGTCGCTTCAGAGCAAATTTCTTCTACCTGTAACAACAAAGAAAAACCTCGGTATTCACAAGATTATTTCTACCTTTCTGACTTTGCATATTACAAATGAAAGTTATAAAAAAAAATAATGACATCCTTAATATGTGATGATATATATATGATATGGTGATGACGATAATAATACAACTAACTGTGTACGTTTACACGAGTTCCAGAAACATTTGACTTAATTGTCAATAAAACAAAGCGCCAGTAATGAAATGCTTTTGACTTAAACACTTTTTAACATTTGTTTCTCATGCAATGATGCATGTCTGTCTTTCCCACGTAATTTGGACGATATTGATGTTATAAAATGGGATATTATAATTTGATTATGCTTTATAGTATGATATAAGAATAGTGTGCTTATTAAGTAGAATTAATTTGAATTTTTGAATGAGTAATGGCTGGTTGTGTAATTATGAAAGATTCAAGAGGACTTAATATCTTCACGCACTTTCTCTCATATAATAGAGAAATGTTAAGTCTATTGTTAAGTTTCTCGTTTCCTGCTTCCCGCCTATATTGATAGCTTCGTACTGTACCTATGTAGTGATTACTACGTAAAAAAATCACTCCTCTGAAAAAATATTGAACGCACAACCATTTCAAAATTAATCAAATTATACACCACTGCACCACAATGACTTCAACACAAAAAACACCTCAGAAAAAAAAACGAAAATAAGCACACCCATCCATTTCTAACCAAACCAACAGTGGCTTAACCAACAACAGTATTATAATAGCCCATACGCTATGACCTCTTCATATAAAGTAGTATAGTCCACAGCATAATCATAATTATCCAAGCCCAGTACAGTTTCTCGGTAATATCTTCTAATGTCTGCGTGAGCGACACTAAAGCCTTTGTCTCATAATTGCTTACACGTGCTAAGCTATACAAGCTTGTAGCATCTGGTAATACTACGTAATTATATAGTAATATTGAATAATAATTGTTGCCGTCGCAATGTAATGCAAGTATTAAAGAGTAAATGCAAAAGCTGGGGGTTCAAGTCTCGGATAAAATTATTTTAAATTTCTCGTTTTGGTAAGGTGACTAGGCGTGATGTTCTTGTTCTGGCCCTAAACACATAATATGTGAAAAATTTAGCTAAAAGTAGAAAATGGCTTCCCTAGAAGCCTTAGAGAAGGATTAGGTTTCCTCTGCGTATGCTGGTATGCTGCACCTGCCACATGAGGTTCTATCTGCCTCACGTATAATATAAATAAAATATTTGAAACTTAAACTTTACCTATCTTATTCAGTTAGTATATCCGTTCCCATTTAATTATATAAACTATTTTCGATTCCAACTCCTGGCTGCTTAAAAGAAAAAATCAAAGTGTTTAATACTAGCTGTATGAAGCGTTTTATGTTCAAAGAATATTTTGTAAGACTTACTAATTAAGTAAGACTTAACTGACTTAACTCTATTTTGTTCTATTTTAGCTTCAGGTTTTCATGTAGCAAAACTTACTTTTGCGAACTACTAACCGGCCTATTTTTTATACCTATAATATAATTGGTCGCAAGGACCGTCGTGGAGCAGAGGCGTAAGCGTCTACCTTTAAACGCGACGGTTTGGGGGTTCGATCCCCTCTCGGGGAAGATGGATTTTTCTATTTCCATTTTCTTCACTCTGGAAACTAGGCAAAGCGCGGCGTTGAGTTCCGCCACTCAACACGTAATGCCTCGAAAAAGGTGGAAAGCGCGGACGGGGAAAGCAACGGAGTGTCTTAACTCTAGGTTCATATGGTTCCTGCAGTTTCCCTGCAATATGCGGGATAAAGCGTGAAGTAAAAAAATTAAAAAAATCTACTTATGCCTTAAAAGATTCGAAATTTTGTTTGTTTTTCCGCCTTTCGTTGTATTTTGTGTTGAGTGGCGGAACCCAACGCCACACTTGCCTATAACTCGTCCTTCCCGAGTGGAAATTGAACCCATAAACCGTCGTATTTACATGCAGACGCTGCCCTTCTGCGTCACAATGTCATTAGGTTTTCTTTTGTTTTATTTTGTTATCCTCAATTTATATATCATTATTTTATATTAAAATGTTAGAGTTAAGAGAAATTATTTGAATGTAGTGGCGCCATCTATCGAACCTCTTAGGAAGCTTTTTGAAACAACTGAAATATAATTGAGTCACTGACAGACACAGCTTAACGTGGAGTTTGCCAAAATAAAGGCTCTTCAAAATTTGTTTACAGACACTGAAAGGCTTTTTTTATTAATTAGATGAACGAGAATAATTTTTTGATTTTTAATTTGAACTAAACAAAGTGATTTTGTCATCATTTCAAAAACAAGAATAATATAAAGTTTATTCGCTCTGGTAACAAGATAAACGCTAATATATATATTTATGTATATAAAAATGTAATTGTTATATTTAGATATTTATTATATATTAAGATGTTTTCACTAAAATTTCCATTCTTAACTTAAAATCCCCTCTGCCTATCTTGCTACGAGTATATGTGAAGTAGAGCATGAAGCAAGTAAAATTCTCAACTACACGCCAATAAAATCTATATTATCAATTTAAAAATAAGACATTCCTCATATATTATATACATTTATCAATGATATGAGTGTACTATGAAATATCAAATGACATACTTACCTATTAAAAAGTCTTATATGCCTTACAGAGTTTGCTGACCTTTTAATATTCAACAATATGCTATTAGTAGTCATTTGTAACAAAATAATAATATTTTTTTACATTAAATGTTTTAAACTATAGAATACGTAATAATATTTAAATATTTCCAAATAATAAGTAAATATTACAGAGAAAATGATTTGTAATCGTGACGGTTGTAAATACGATTCCCAGTTTGGGTAATGGATTATTTTTATTTCTAGTTGAGTTTCAACACTCAACCTGCAATGTTTTCTATTGGATTTTTGTTGGACGCAACGTATTGTTATAACAGTAGGCTATCTCTGCCTATCCTTCCTTATGCAGGTTACAGCGTGAAGCTAAAAAATCCATACAATAACAATTGTAGGTTTACGTTTATTGCAGGGCCGAGTAAAGAACTAAAGTATTATAACATCAATTATATGCCTTTCTGTCTCTCAGTAAATTTCAGTAATTTTGTCAAACAATTTTACTATACGATAAAATTGGCAAAAGTTTGGTACCCATATATTTTTCCGTGATAATTAATATAATAAAAATATAATATGTAATTAAGTTTTGGGAAAAAAAAGGATGATTTATAAGCAAAGGTTTTTTATAACACTCTAAAATAGAGATGAAGAATGATAAAACTGTTAATATGGAACCCTTCATATTTCAAACAACTCAAACTTAAAACTTTTATTATTCGTTTATAGTACATTTAAATATAAATATTTAAACTAACAAGCACTTAAAATAAATACACTGTACCATATTTCACACCAAAACTTAGCCAGTTACGTCTAAGACCTAGGACATAAAGCTGTAGTTAAAACCTGTTCTCAACAGGCGTTCTAGCTATCCAAGCATATTTCGTAATACCGTTATTCGCATAGTAATTTATTATGTAGCTTTGGAATACATCCCTATTATATGATGCCTTGACTTGACTAAATTATTATGTTTACGATTGTTATAATAATATAAAAGAGCTTAAACCTTGTTTATACGAGTTGGATCTTTGTTAATTTCCACTGGTAACATAAAGTTTCTTTTAAAAGCTCATAATTTTTATTAATTTCGAGCTTTAGAATTACAGGTTCCCTGCTAATATGGTATTACTATTTGAATTTTTATAACTATTTGATTTTTTTAATATATATACAAGTTTGGAGGACCGTTGTGGCGTCTGTTTGTAAACGCAACAGTTTTTGGCTGCAATTCCCACTCGGGAAAGTATGATTTTTTCATTTCCATTTTCCACGCAATGCCTCGCAAAAGGCGGAAATCAAGGAACGAATTCTTAACACTTGATTCCCTTGGTTTCTGCAGTTCCCTCTGCCTCCCTTGCCATATACGGGAAAAAGCATGAAGCTATAAAAAATCACAAGGTAAACAGAGAGTACAAAAGTGGCAAAATTCAACGCCAGGAATATTTGACAATAATAAAGTCGACTTTCAAACTGAAAAAAATGAAATCTGAATGTAAAGCAGTAATATTTCACTGTATTATCAAGAAATCTGGAAAACTTATACAACCATACTTTACAATTGAATGACCAACTTAGTTATTTCTTGACCATAAAATAGACATGTTCAAACTTGTTCTTTAGGATGATATCATTCGTTAACTTTTTATCTTTTAGGTGAGACGAATAATAATAACCGAATACGTGATAAGAAATTTGAGGGCTTTCGATATTTATATTTTTAGATATTTTTTGCTGCAAATTTGAAAGATATAGCTCTTTACGTGGTTATTCAATTTCTATATAAATAAAGTACAATTTATAATATAATGTATGTATTTACAAATATATACTTTAAATGTATACTTAATATTATATGTATTTACAAATGTATACTTTAAGATTTAGATAGATAAGAGATGTTTGTAATGTAACTAACGTAAATGGCAATTGAACCCACGACTTCTCGCTTAGTGTTCTGTAATCTTTAATTCAATTCTAAGCTAAACCAAGGAGATGTTTCAATAATTAATTTTATCTAATTCCTAATATGTAGAGTCATAGCGCAAAAAAGTAAGTAACTCTATTTATTATATCTTCATTAAAATAACAGAAGCAAAGTAAGCATGACTTATTATTATTAAATGATCATAATACAAGCACCTGTTTGAAACAACACCTGTGTTAAAATATTTTATCCCCTCACATCACTCGTGTAGAGCTTTTTTTATTATAAAAAAAAAACCAGTCAAGTGCGATTCAGTCTAGTGGACAAAGGGTTTCGTATCTACTTTTTGTACTCTTGACAATATAATACTTATATATTTCTGATACATATTTACATTGAATATGGGATTAAATTTAATAATCAAATCTAAATAATATTGTATATCGGTAATATTGTATACGGTACGGGTAATAATATTGTATACGGTAGTGGAATATTAATAAATACTTAGTATGGTTCTCTTACATTCGCTTTCTCCCTTTAAAATATTTTTATGACAATTATAAATATTATTTTTAAAGTATTTGTCTACATCGTTAAAAATTTACGCATTCCATATCACTAAAAGAAATGAGAAATTATAGATTTTTGATTTGTTTGTTTTAAGCAACTTATATATTCTGTAATAGACTAAAAACTACATTATAAAGTCAAAGTATACAGAAACATGGATTTTACTACAACCGATGACACTCTAAATAAAACTTCGTGACCTTTTAAGCTCTGTCATCAAAAGTTGTCACAATGACAAAAGCATTTAAACATTTTTTGGTCGAAGAAAAAATATTATGCCCATTGGAATTATTGAAGCGTCTCTTTCCACTTCAACTGTAATTATTGTATTTTAACCGTGACTTACTTGTAAGCTTAAACTTACCTTAAAGCTCAGCACCTTATTGTCTAAGTACAAAATGGTATAGCTTCTTATATTTCATTAGAAAATAAAAGAAAAGAAAAGCTTATTTTTTTTAACAATTATAGAGACCACACAGATTCAAAATGAGCTTTGCTTTCGATTGAAATTTGTGAAGTTCGATTCGAAATTTGAAAACTTTGTGTTTGAGAATCGTGTATTTTGAACATGTTTTATATGTATATAAGCTATATTTAAATTTTTTTTTAAAAAAAATATAATTGTATGATAAATACCTTTTATTCTTTTTATATATAATTCATTATATTATATGCTACTTGTACCATGTTTAAATGTATGGTTATGTATACATATAGTAAGGCGTAGTAAGTGAAATTTAACGTTTTCGATTTCTTTGTCCAAGTAACATTGAATAATATCGATTTTCCTTTCGAAGTCGACTCGTTTTACACTACAAAGCTTGGTTGGTTTTAAGTCAGAGGATTACTCATGTAGCCGACGGTCACTACATGATTGATTTTTGCTATTGCAACATTTTAAGGACATACTTAATATGTATATTTTTGATTTACTTGCCGTTGTTTAACTTCAAAATAAGAATAATAATTAGCAAAAAATATATAAAATATTTTTATTAATACTTAGAGAAAACTATATGTAAAATATAAAAAAGCTGTTTTCATGGCTTATTTTTTATTAAGATTATGGAGAGAAAATACAAAATATTTAATATAGATATATAAAGTATCCGCTGTAATATTGAACTTGGGCTGCCTCGTTCGTGACTTGAAACTGAACAAGTTTAGATTCGAGCTTGAACTAGTTTACGTTAGTCCTTTGGAAAGGAGTTGCACTATTGAGTTGAAGAGATTCTATTGTCATAATATGTACTATATAACATTTATATATAGAAGATTAGGATCCGAAGTACTCGATAAATGATATAGAGATCTATATATATATATATATAGATCTCTATATCATTTATCGAGTACTTCGGATCCTAATATATATATATATATATATATATATATATATATATATATATATATATATATATATATATATATATATATATATATATATATATATATATATATATATATATATATATATATATATATATATATATATATATATATATATATATATATATATATATATATATATATATATATATATATATATATATATATATATATATATATATATATATATATATATATATATATATATATATATATATATATATATATATATATATATATATATATATATATATATATATATATTATTGTATATTATATATATCAGTATTTTTCTGTTATTAATATACTAATATTTGAGCAAGTTTTATATCTGAGTAACACACTTTTTAAATTTAACTGTGATCGCAAATTTTCTTATAATTTTTATGCGTATGTAAAAAATAGAGTCGATTTAACAAGTTGCTTTTATTTTATTGTCTACTAAAGCTTCCTACAAAGACAATTTGTTTTTTTATTTAAAACAATAATTATTGCAGCGAGCATGTTTGAACAAGTTAAGACTCTCGCGTAAACAAGATATTTTAGTCTCGATTGACGAACCAACCAACCGTCTGACAGCTTACGTTAGTTTTCATATGCACTAATAAAGGGTGTATGGTAACTTCGTGTAGCAAGAAATAAACTTTTGTGTGATTCTACTAAGAATAACTTACATTATATTTTTTAATTATTAATTCGTATATATTTGATGTTATAAAAATATTATGAAGTACATTAGTTTAAACGTTGTAAAGAAAAATTTTTAGATAATTTATGACTATATATTTTTATTTTATCTTTAGCTTTCATTTCGTATATCACTGCAAAGCTTTACATTTTTATATTATGTTTATCATTTTTTAAGTTATCAATTTTATTATAATTAAAAACGAAATAATCTCATAAATTATATATTATTGTAGATCGTAGATATTGTGATTTTCCAACGTTTTTATGTATAAATATTTTAAAATAAATATAACTTAATAAAATTAAACTACATATTTGTAAAAGGCGAAGGCGTACAATGAAAAATCTCATTGTTTTGAAAAATAATAAATTTATTTCACAAGTACCTCAAAGGACATATTAGTATAACACAATTCAGTTATATATAAATGGTTACATGCGGCTTAACTATACGGGTAGAGTAAGAATTGCTTATAAAAGCATTACAAATTTAAATGCAATATTTACAAAATTATATTTTAACACTACACAAGTCATTTTACATGAAAAATTTAAATTTCTACATCTTTTTATAATTAAAACAAAATATAATTGAACAAAATTATGGTTCTAAAAAATATCAGAAGTTTATTTACAATTCTTTTAAGGTAGCGCTACAGCAGCAGCATACGTGTCGAGATCCGTAAAAGCTTTTAACGTTTTCATACAACTAATATTTGGCGTCTAATCGAATTGAAATAATAGCACAAATAAAAACCTAATTATATATAGATATGACTATGAATATTTGGAACTAATATAAAATTAGAGATCCTTTTATGTCAATTTTCTTACTATCATAATATTAAAAATTAAATGCTTTATGAATATGTTTTCACTTGAATTAAACTTGCAATAAATTAAACTAGTAGTAATTACGCTAGTTAAAATCAATAAAACAAAATAAAGAGATCAAAATGAAATAACTTAATACAAAACTTAACAACACTAAATGGTCATGAAAATATTCGAAACACAAGAATAAGTTTCAGTAGAACGTGAATTTTTGAAATTTACAAATTTATGATAGAGTTCAATTAAATGCAATAGTATTACTTACGATACGAATATTATTACATTATCCATATAAACAATTGTAGAGTCGTTTTGTCGAACTTCACTCAAATTTCGAATCGAGAAGCAAAGTTATGAAAAGCGCGATTATGTGTTAAAAATGCGGAAACAAATAAAAAATGAAGGGATTCGAGCCATTCATTTTTAATTCGTTTCAAACCACCATTTACAATTTAAGTGCAGTTTGACACAACATCTCAGATATAAAAAACAATACAAAAAAAAAAGAACTTTACGTTGGACTTAAAAATACGTAACAACTGTCCAGATCTGCTTTGCAGTATCACTGTTAACAATACTTATCTAATTGTCTTCTTTTTATCTGACCGCGTTGAAGAGAGATGAGGCGAGAGACACTTTAAGAATGGCGACTACCATAACCAAATTCACGATGTAGGTCGAATTGCATCTTAAGTGGTAAGGTGGTATATAAGGCTCTCGAGGGCACTCACCTCGCCGGTTCTCCTGAACTTCTTGGCCAGGTTGCCGTGAAACCAAGATGTGGCATAAAACCTCGTACAGCTCAGCGAGGAGCCGGTTCAATCGTGAAAAGTTCTCCTCAGCTGCCTCTCTCTCGCTCGGCAAGTTGAATGCTATAGCCATCTTTGTTTCTCACAACGCCTTTTTCTACGAAAGAAGCGTGGACAGATTGCAGGTTTGTTTTGTATGCATAAATGCTTGCGAGCGTTTGGGTTCCGACTCCTTTCTGTTTTTTATATTCCACTTTTTATGTTAAAATTCTGGATTACTGATGTCTCGTTTGGTCTTTTCACGGGAATAGGTCAAGCAACATAGAAACTTTTTTAGTTCTTGAAATTAATGATATAAGTTTAAAAAAATATTTTCTATATGTAGACTTCAATATCAGTAGGTAATAACACTTTTGCAGCGTAAAAATTTTTAAAAATTTCACAGTTCAATTTGGCTAGCAAAATGCACTTTGCAATAAAAATTCAGTTCACAATTTCACCAATAGTTTTAGTCAAAAAGAACACAGTACGAAATGTAGTCCGTGAATCACTGGCAATTTAACGATAATCGACGCTCGGTCGATGACACAATCGCGCTAACTAACGCACTATGCATCGCCCAGCTCTCCGATGTAAACAAGCTGACACTTCGACTCTACAAAGAGCTCGACTGCACGTGCGGCCTCCACGGATGCGGATCGTGTAATAAGGGATAATACTTCGTACACATCATTGCCTCGGCAAACTCTGCATGTGTGCGTGCATAATGTAAGCACTAATAGTTGAACGCACGGTAGCACGTTCCCTTCGCACTCTACCACTACAATAAACTGCGACACCGATATTTTGTCTCGCTCACACTTATTATTCGCCGTATTTTGCATCTCTTTTCAAATCGGTTACATCATTTCAACAACAGAATAACATTAAATATGCTTTCTCCGTCTGTTGTTTGGTTGAAATCCCTTAACAAGAGGGATGGAGAGTGGCTGGAGGATTTTTGTTTTCTTGTCTAGAAAGCGCGCCAAAGCGAATCGACCAATGGGGTTGGTTATATTATATGGGGTGAGGTGACGTGAGGACAGAGAGCTCGGGCACGGGGTTGGTATACGAGACCCGTTCACTCGGCTTTGAGCTTGCAAGTGTGACTCTACTTGCAGTTTGCGTGACGTAATTTAACTGCTCTTTGTTCTCGTAAGCCAAACTAATGTGAGTTTAGGACTGCAATACTGGGACAAGATTACGCGTGCGTTTTATCGTAGTAATTTGGTAATGTTTGTAGTAGAGCTCTCGTATAAACTGTTTTACGCCTGCGGTTTTGCCATCGATAGGTTTGTGCGAAGGTGTTTTTGGGTTTATTGGCGTTTAGAACCGAGTGGAAACCTTTGTTTAGACTTACTCAATATGGGTAATAAAAATGATAACTGCTTTCGAGATGTAAATGGTTTAGTAAAAATATAGTACGTTATATATGTGACTTCGTAACTGTGACGTGATTAGTTTTTTGTGACGGCCTGCGTGTAAAATATTTTTGTTTTGATTAAAGTGTAATTTAAATATAATTTTGCCTTTTTCATAAAATTTTTAAAGAAATCTTAAAATTGTTTGAAATAACGATTTTCAAGTTTATGTCCAATTAAATTTACCACAAGTTAATTTATAAAAAAATTGAGTCCGCGACTTCTTTTTATTTCGACGAAATCGTATTTAATTCAATTATCGTAGATATTTCTATATCGTATCGTGTATCGTATTGTATATCGTTTGAATTTACATCAGATTTTAACTATTGCACTAAGTTTAGTATGTTTGATTTGCAATTCATATCGGTCAGTCAATTAGTAACGGAACATTACAATATATGCTATCAGAACATATAGTGATAATTAAATAATAAAATTAGATTTGATCTTTTTATATTTCGTAAGTACTTTAATTACAATGTCGCGTAAATTAAAAGTAACAATCTATAAAATTACATATGTAATAAACCAATAGTGAAATTATATTCAATTGAATTTAATATAACTGAGAACAAATCAATACAACTCTATGAAACCATATGAAAACGTATGCTAAACTCCAAAAATGTTTTTTTTTCAGCTACATTTGTAGGTGGGTATAAATTATGTTAAATTATATAAATTATGTCAAAGGGATGATGAGAATTCTCAGTCGAAAACTAAATATATTCATTTTCCTGCTATGTAAAGGCAAAAGACGTATTGACTTCACCAAAAATCTCAAATCGAACAAAAAGCTAAAATAATATTATCTTCAAAGTAGGTTACATAAGAAGCTGAATAAACATATAATGTAAAAATATATAAATAATATATAACATAACAAAATACACTTATCATTACACGCCTAGATATTTTCAAGATACATAATTAAAAATGAACATAATATGGTCACCACAGTTATATAAAATACAAAATATAGAAATAATTTTCTTATACATATATATAGTAATATATTTTTTTATTCCTACACTAGATTATATTTTATATTTTTAAAAAACATTTCCTATACAAATAAACATACATTTTCAAAAATGTGTTCACGTCATGACATTATACATTTATTTACTTTTTTTTATTTAGTATCTGTTGTTTACACAAAACGAGTAACGTCTTAATGACTTGACTCTACTTTATCAATATAAAGCTAAGTGTCTAAAATATGACAATAATTCATAGTTTTTAAATATTTGTTTAATGCACAAGAAAAATTAATTGAAAAAGAAAAGACATGATAATAATAACAAAATTAAACAATATATTAAATAATAATTTCAACCTTTAAATTGAACTCTACAAAAACAAATTAATATGACGCAACATTGCATCTTATATACAACGATACAACGGGACATGCGCTCAGGTACGAGTACTCGTATATACGCTTTGTTGAAAGTGGAACGATGAGTAACGTAAGCGATTCCAATATTGTACTACTATTTGATAACTCTACATAGGATTTTTATTTTAATTAAATATATTATAAAAGAGTAGTTAGTGATATATCTCTCCGTTTAATTTTTTACAAATTTTTTATCGTATTTTAATATATTTGGTTACAGACGACTAAATTCGAGGTAGAAATTAACGGTGTTTTTATTTTACCAAAGCTTAAAAAGGAATTAAAACCAAAACCATGGCAATTACAATTAGATACTGTATTTCTATGTGACAAACTCTTTACATGTTTAATGTATTTCAATATGTTACTAATATAGTGCTAATAAAGACACAAGTAAAGCTTGCATATATATTCTGATATTCTAATGTATTAATTTACAATATTTTTTAAATTATAATATTGACAAAAGTTATTATTTTAATAAGTTTATAATATATTTAATTCGATCGAAGTTATAGCTCACAGTTGACTTTTATATATAATAGTAAGTTAATTCTATCTTATTCTTTTTAGTATGGTAAATATAAAGAAATATGAAAATTAAAATAATTTTACAAAACAATATAAAATAAAACACTACGAGTAAAAGTGAAAGTAACGTTGTCAATAGATGGCGCTACCAATAAGCATCGTATTTCAAATTCACTTCGGTAGCATATTAACAACCGAACTTAAAAATCTGTCTCAAACAATTAAATTAACTATAGTCATGTTTAAATATCTTTTAATATTTATGGTTTAAATAAAAATATTTTGTTTCTTTTTATGTCTCCAATTTAGCCCAAGTATCTTTATAATACGTGGTTCTATACTTTTTACCCAAATATTAGTTAGTACCTGTTAATAATGAATTGAATGAGGATTTAACCAACAATCATCGCATTCATAATCTCGCTCTCCCACTGCCTACCAAAGGCTATATATTTTACTATCTTTAGAGTCTATAATGCTTAACTTAATTAAAGTTACGTTTACTAGTTATAATATGACATATAAAAACTATAATTATTGCTTTCTTAGAAAAATTGTTAAACGTAAATGTTACTCTATAATACAATACAACAAAGCTCATACATTCGTAAATAAGCAAAATTTAAAATTCCAATACTATTATTAGCACCGTAAAATTATTATAATAGGGAAATTTGATTTATACCCTGCTAAAACATCTCATTTGACGTCAGTGTTTGCGATAATTAATTTATGGGACTTCCATTACCATAATATTCGTTTTCAATTTCACATTACAAGCGGATATGGATATATGCAAATGACTCTACATTGGCCAATTAAACTTTGTGTGAAATTGTCGGATTATTTATCAACAAATTTATAAGGTTTGTTTAATTTTAAACGATAAAAATGGTGTTGAAAATAATATTATAAAAGTAAGAAAACTAATAGTGTACATTTGTTAAGAGTTTAATTATTTATTAAATATATGTAAGTACGTGTCGCGTACTATAGTTACCAATTGAAATTCCAGCTAAATTCTTACAATTTTCACATAATTTTCGTAAGCAATCTACTATATACGTACTCTTAAATACTAACCACAATCTCTTTATTTCTCTTTTTATTATATTACTGAAACACTTATGCAAAATAATACTGAATATTTTGGCTTAAAATTACTATAATAAAATTTTAACGCATTCAGTTGTTTATAGCTTACATTAACAAAATGAAAAATGCTTTTAAAATCATAAATTCATCGTATCGTCGATTTTCCGCGCGACTGCTGAGTTAAATAGATTGTATGGAACACTATGCATTTTCAGCATATATGATAAATACATTAAATAAAAACGCTCGTAGTGTAATTACGAAGGTTGTGACTCTACATAGTGAGTGTGACTTCGATCACAACTTGAATATTTTTTTTATATACACGTATCGTTTTATACACTTTACTTTTAAATAACTTCTTGAAATTAGGTTGTCTCTATTTCCAAGGAAAGTTTTAAATGGTAAAATATCTGGTGAAATAAAATGCTATGTTGTATTTTATTCAACTACAACACTTTCTAATTTAATTACAATTGCAACAAAATTTAATTTATATTTATTAGATATTGTTCTTAGAATATATTGATATTATAATTCCAAATTTCACTTCATTATTTATGTTTATTTGCGTAATTACGGCTAAAAATAGAAAAAACACCGTTATGACAGCTACAATTTATTCACTTGAACACAGATGCGTTTAAACACTTGTCAACTTGTCTGTTCGTGATTTATGAAAAATTCAAATTTTCCATCACTGGATTGAAGCTGGCTTAAAAACTATCAAAACGTGCAATATGTAGAGAGGGGGCGCAATCGTTCGAATGCTTTTCAATATAGCGTCTGAAATGAACAGTTTTAATAGTTTACATATTAAATGTTGACAAATATTGATGAAAATACTTGTTTTTATACAAAAAGCTTGCTCTTGGCTTTGATTATTCCTTTTTATGTTTTTAATATACATTGAAGAATAATATAGCAGAGTAGAAAACGGAGCCTTGAGTTAAGATTTTTGTTAGAAAAAGTTTATTGTCCCCTTTTTGACGTGACAACGTCTTAAATTAGTTTGTGCGGCTCGGAGTCAAATATGAAAATGGTAACGTAACGATGTGTCAACTGTCACCGAACTATGATCGGTCCGCCGCGCGTATCACTTGACACATGTACAATGTTTTAGTAAACAAAATATATTTTCTATAGTAAAATTTGTGCAATTTATACTATAATTATTATTCATATCAATAAATATTCTACCGAGAAAAAGACGTTGTCACGTAAAATTTTCGCCCGTAAAACCCACTTTACAGGCAACCATTTTTTTTTATAAATGCGATGGTTTGTGGATTCTCTGTCACTCGGACGGATAGACTATTTTATTTCTATTTTCATCGTTGTGGTAATTAGGCAAGCGAATCCTTGAATTCCGCCACTCAAGATACAATGCCTCGAAAAGCAGAAAGTGGGAAATGGAGTGTTTCAACACTATGTTCCATCGGTTCCTCCTTTTGCTTACCCTGTTACGGGCGTGATAAAACGTGAAGCTAAAAAAATATAGATGATATATTAAACATATCAACTTCCGTGTATACCCGGATTATCAAGTTACAGCTTTTCTATGGAGTTGGTTAAAACGGTATTTTACATTTGCATCACGTGCATGTTAGTACACTACCCACAGCGGGGGCTTACGTCCTGCAATTCGTTGCCAGATTAGTGACAGATCCAAACTTTTTGTTGGAAAATTCAAGTTTATATAGAGTTGCGTATATTTGTTTTTATTATTATAGCTTCATGCTATATCCCGCGTATGGCAGGGTAGGCAGAGGGAACGACAGTGTTTGTTTTTTTTTAAAGTACGTATAATTTACCACTTTACTTGAAATTTTTATTTGAGCCATTGAATCTCAGAAACTGCATGTTAAGTGGCAGAACACAATTCAGCACTGGAGTTAGAAATTAATACGATTTGATTAATTTTCTGAATGGTAATACCCTCAGCTAAATGGCAATACATTTGCAATACGATGTACTCATATAATTATATACTGAGTGTCTAACCATATAATCTATAACCATAGATGTGCACTCATATCGTACTTGTTTAATTGTTTAAAAATGATATCATTTCCCTTATTTAGTTTGTTCATAGATAACATCGTTTTTGGAATTTATAATGTAACCAATAATAAAATTAGAATCGAATAAAATATTAATGTTTTACTACGATCTACTATTTGCATGGACGTTTTGGGATTAGTTAATGTAACTGTTTGTACTGTAAACGAGACTGTTTAATATCTTCACATTGGCAGACTAAGCGTCGCGTTCACTTACGTTATTCGAACACAGTGTCCAAAAATAAACGAAATTGTAGAGCAGAGCTTTTCAACTAAATTTCCTATAAAATTTTGCTTTATATATAAAATAATCCATGTTTTAACATCTCCATACATTCCATGCATAATCCACTATGTAGGAGTTATGAAGGCAGATTGTCATACAACAGCTGTTATTTCAAATTCATATTATTTACTCGGACTTTCATTAGTCGCGTCGTTGGCTGTGAGAAACGTAATGTAAAAGTTTTTGTATTTCAATGAATATATTGTTTGTGTTTTGCTTGCTAATTATGAATGTTGTAATGAATTTTATAATAATATCTTATCTATCATGAATATTTTTATTACCTATATATGTAAATATATTTATAAAAAATCTTTTATATCTTTAAGTAACTAGTTACGTTGTATTTCTAATAGCAGATCAAAAGAAAACTAAAATTATAAGACACTCCGTTTTTTAGTGATTATTTTAAGTAAATCAATTTATATATTTTTTTTTACATGAAAACATAAATATGCTTTCATATCTCACATAGCAGGTTAAATGAAACATAGTTTTAAAATTCTCCGTTTTTTACTTATATTAACCCAACACTGTAGTGGGTCCGCAGCTTTGAAATAATAATAATTAATTCATGTTACAACCTACAACATCTTGCTTGGAGTCATAATGTCTCTACAATTCCTCACTCTATTTTTGTAGTTATGATAATAAAAACATCATCAAATTTTAAAGTTGCAAAGAAACAAAAATTTCTTATCTGCATGATGAGATGAGACGCACTTTATATTTACTTAGCCCATCATTTCACTCATGCTTTAAATACTTTGACTACTTCAAATTAGAGTGTGAATGCGGATAGCATTTCTGTTCTCAGCTGGGGGTGAAGAAAAAACACAGAAAAAGTAAACCTTTTGTTCGAAACCTACAAAAAAAGGCACGTATTTGCTACGAATGGACAAGCTTGTACAAGCTTTAGACGTATTTTAAGGTAAAAAAAGTTAAACTATAGGCTAATATTGATTCAGTTACTTATAATTATTTTTTTAGTTTCACAATTTATTGTGCTTATAGCAGGGTACGCAGACGAAATGTAACGCAGGAACATTAAGAACCTTAAGTTATAATGTTTTCTTTATAAAATAAAAATTCATGATTAATTTTTTGAACATAAGAAACATTACCACCATTTCACTAAAGTTAATTCCTCAGACTTAAGAGAACTGGCGTAAGAAATTCAGTAGACTTTTTTAATATGACCATATGTTAATAAAAATGATGCTGCGGTACCGCAGTGTTACAGTTTCGACCAGTAAATCGTCTCAAAATAAGTTGTAGGTTTAATACCCACTCAACGACATTACATTATTTTCATTGCCTCGCAGTAATATTTCTGATAATAAGTAAAAGTACATTGTTCGAGTTTTCGCTTCACGCTTTACTCAATATTTACTCGTTACTCAATATTTAATATATAAAAAAGGCATAATTTTAGTAACAGAGTGTTTTGACACTAATATTCCTTTGCCTACCTTGCTATATGCAGGTTAAAACGTTAAGCTAAAAAATATAAAACAAAATGATCGAGAAATGGTATAGAACTTTTTTTATCTCAAATGTCATAAGTTAATAAAATATTTATTTAACTATTCACTTATTATTTAAAAAAATAAAGCCAGACGTAGCTACTATACTGTACAATTTGGTAAGTTTGTGTTTACAAATAGCACTTCTTGCCTTTAAGGGTCGGGTATAAAGAGCAACGGATGGTTAATCTTCGCAGCTGAGTATTATAAAAAATGTAAACACTTTTTTTAGCCCAGTTCAGGTTTGGACAAGCCGTGGACAAAAATTAGGGTAGGTGTGACTATTAAGTTTGATTTAAGAAATGCATAAAAATTTTTGTTTCACATTTTTTTATAATATTATTGGTAGCTTATAAATAAATTTATTTATTACATATATGTTTTATATGCATGTCTATCTCTGTTATTTATGTTTGAACGTGGTTTAGTCATTATAATATTTCTGAATTATAATGTAAATTTTCAAATCGTAAATAAAAAAAATCATTTTATAGATAAATAATAAAAGAAAATCGGGATCTTTTAATTGCAACAAAAATCAACAAAATAAAAAACATTCTTCAAATATAACAAAAAGTCAAAAGTAGGCCCCTTTACCCTACAACTACAGCCTACTGCGTAAATATCACTACGACAAAAAAAACTGACCTGTGTTTAGGATTTTGTATGAAAAAACAAATTGTTAGAAAAAATATTGGTAACTTTGTAAAGCTATTAACAGATAAAGGCAGCCCCCATTAGAGGCGAGATAAGTTTCTATTATTAAAAAAAAAACAATATGTACTTCCTTATGTATTTGTTTATGATAGTGGCTAATGAAGATTTCACTTTGACTCGTAATTTAAGTGTTTTTTGCAACAATACTAAAATGTATGGAAATACATATGTAATATATAAATGAGTGTAAATACTTTTTACTTTTTTAATGTTCTTTTTTAAATCATATTTAAAAATAAAATATTGTAAGAAACATATAAAAAAAATTGTCTTAGACGTTATATGCCTTACTTGAATAGCGTTTAATTTTAAACATGATGACTACGTGTTCGATTCTCATTCAAGGACTAACATTATTTTCATTATTGAGAAAAGCTGAGGAAAGCTAAACATAGAAGCATTGGTTTAAACGACATAAACTTAACAGTAAATATCGAACGAAAATTGAACGCGTTCAATAAAATACTTACTATATGTGCTACTTAGAACACTATGTTATATCAAAATTGTATGTAAAATATCATTATTTTATAAATAGATCAATTTTGTTATTATAATCAATGAGTTTTAGATATAGAACAAAGGAATATTAAAGTCTAAAATCTAGGTTGATTGGAGAGCCTTAATCTAGATTTTAAAACGTTTACATTATTAATGTAATAAACTTTGTAATGGTTTTTGCAGTGGAATTTGCTTGGACGCCCTAATTTTGGTGTTTTGATAATGTTCTCTAATACAAAGAACGATTCATGTACGTATAAATTTAAACTTATAGTGTATTTTATACACTGTGTGAGTTATTTCTTCTTTTTTATAACTATTCAAGGTCGTTTCTGCTGCACAGCCAGACCTGGTCTAAGACCATGTCATCCTATTATAGCTTATTTAAGCTAAGTGAATTATCTATGAATATTATCTATGAGACTCTGAAAGCATTGCACTAGGTAAAAACCGACTCAGTACAAAAATTGAATAACGCAACAGACTTTAAATAACAGTATTTTTATTTGTTTTATTTATATAAAATCTTTAACCTTCTGATGTTGTACGTGTCTATATAAAATACAAAACTATTTAACTAAATTCAGTATTATTAAATTATATCGAAACATCAGTTTCATGCTTTAACCCGCATCTCGATTCACGTGTCCCGCTTATAGCGGGTTAGTAAGACAGAAGCTAGTATTCATAAGACAATCTGTTTCCCGCTTTTTTCATACATCGCGCGTTGAGTGGCGAAACTTTTCGTTTCATCTTGCTACCATAACGATAAAAATATAATAATTTTTTCCCTCAAATGATAATCAAACCCACAACCTTAAGATACTACGCTGCTGCGTCGCGACGTCATATAATTTTCATATTAATAGTGATTTTGTATACACTGTTCAAAAATAGCTTGTAATCTCTATGCATTTTAAATATAATATGTATTTTAGATTTTAATCTACCAAAATGCCCTCACAAATTACACAGCATATAGCGATTTTTAGAAAGATATCAATTTAGTTTTGAAAAATGTCTGTATTTGTACTTTAGGCTAATTGCGATTTTACGATGAAATTCATGTTGAACACATATTTTGTTTTTTTTATAGTTGTGGGTTTGATTTTCGTCTGGGGGATATTTTTGGAGAATATTATATTTTATATAATAGGATTTCCTTAAGTAACATCATATAGTTCGTAATTCCTTTAATTAGACAATAATTGTCAAATAATAAATGTAAATAAAAAATGTTGTAAATATCTTTTTTGCCTCACGCTTTATTCCGCACATGGCAGGGTAAGCAGAGGGAATTCCAGGAACCATAGGAATATAGTGTTAAAACACTCCGTTTCCCGCTTTCCGCCTTTTTTTGAGGCATTGCGTGTTGAGTGGCGGAACTAATTATTATTTTGTATGCTTAAAAATAAAAATGATCATTACAATAAGGTAAATATGATAAAAAATAATTTGGGTACATATCCTACATATTTATAATTGAGCCGCTCAGTGCACACATCGATTAACTCCATAAAACAAAAAATTGAGAAACACGATGATGTAATGTATATTGATTTTTAAAATTCCTCTGATAATATGAATTCAAATGTATAATGTAGAATGCATAATAACAGATATAGCTTTCATCTAACGGTGTATAAAATTAATAAGAAAGAATAGTGTACAAATAATCGTCAGTAATGTTATAGTTTTTATGTGAATGGTGGAGTTAATCGATTTGGCAACTGAATAAAGTAATAACGTTAAATTTAATTTTAACATTTTTAAGTTTTTTACTACAGTAAATATTAGTTATTATGTATTTTTTATCACAGCTATTCCGTAAAAATGAATGTTGGCAGTTCTGGTATTATATAATTTTTATAATTAATTCATAGCAGCGTTGTTAGCGGCATTGTTCTTTGGGATTATTCAGCAATATTATAAATGTCTTCTTCATATGAGCTGTATGCGAGGATTCGTCCTTTCGATTTGTCAAGCTATAATTGTAATTGTGATTAACAGGAGGAATAAATTTTAGCAGGTCCATCATGTCTCTCCATATTTCGCTTGTCACAGTTCTTTCTACCTTTAGAATATAATAAAAGCTGGTCTATATTTTTCAAACTTTGCGGTCTATCCACTAAAGATTTTCTTATATTAATGGCTTGAAATCCGTCGTGTCGACGTCGTCGTCGTGTGTCTTCATTATAATAAAGACAGACTATAGTCACATTCTATTTGTTTGAGATAGGGTTTGACCTTTCCAAATTTATCCAGCGTATTTAGAGCCAATTTTCTGATCACTGCTATACTAACTACCGTTTAAATTGCGCTTCTTCTTATGTGTTTACCGATGCGATTTAGTTACGATTACGGAGAGTGAGTGAGAGAGCATCTTCAGATGTTTGAAAACCAATAAGCGTCAATGCAAGGCCCGAACAGATAAAGCGTTACTGAAACGCTTTACATTAGAATATGGAGTTAATCGAAATGGCTTCTGAAATAAATTACTTATTTTTCAATGGCCAAAAAAAATTGCCATTTTGCGGTACTTATATTTATTATTCAGAAAAGTTATTATAAATATAAAAAGTTATGACTATACCAAGTGCTTTGACACTAATATTTAAGATTTTTCGAAAAGTGGAGTTAATCGATGTGTGCACTGAGCGGCTCAATTATCGGTATAATTTGCGTAAAAATTTAAATAAATAAACTGCTTTTACTTCGCAAAACATTGCATATACACTATCATTCTCTAAAACCATTTTAACTGCTAGTTTAAAAGCTATATATAGCCTAGGATTAGTGAATAAATTTTACTACTACATGCTTGCTGTACAAAACCAAATGGATCAGGTTTGGACAAAGTTAAAGTAAACCTGTAAATGTGCTATAATGTGATTTTTGCGTGTTCTAACAATACTTTTGTAAATACAATGTTTTTGTATGTTCAGTGAAATTGAAAATTTGATTGTTTCTATGTTGATGTTAGATTTGCTCATCAATTAATAGATTAGTTCCTTTAAAAGCGATGGTTATAGATTCAATTTCGATTGTGAGACTTATATAAATACACGTATGTATATCTGTTTCGTAATTCGATATGTCAATCATCCCATACAAAATACAACCTCATATATTTCGTTTATACAAAAATATGTTAAATTTAATAACATATTATTTTTTGCTGTACAATTATTCTTTTATAACAGTATATACCTAATAAATAAATATAAAAATCTTATTTTCAAAGTCCTTTCTCCTTTTAGAATAGAATAATACATTTCAATTTAAATTCTTGTTAAGTGTGTCTGCCTTCGATGCAGATAAATAAAAAGTTTAGCTTCACAGTTAGAGGGAACTGCAGGAACCATACAAACCTAGTGTTAGGACATTCCGTTGCTTAGCCCCTCGCTTTTTCAATCCCCGCTTTCCGCCTTTTCGGTACATTGCGTGTTGAGTGGCGGAACTCAACGCCGCGCTTTGCCTAGTTTCCAGAGCGAAAAAAAAGGAAATTAGAAAAATCCATCTTCCCCGAGTGGGAATCGAACCCTCAAACTGTCGCGTTTACAGGCAGAAACTTACACCTCTGCGCCATGACAATTTAATGTCATAAATCTATGTACGATTGGAATTAAACCCACGACCCTCCCATCGTATTTAAATTCGAACTCTGCCCCACTGAGTAACTAAAATATAATCAATATAACCTGTTAAAACAACAAATCATTCTACAAAGCACAATGTAAGTACTTAACTTTCTCGACAGGATATGAGGACGCATTTAGCTAACGACTCATTAGATACAATGTGTAACTGAATTCTATTTTATCGGCAAAGTAATAATTATATCCGGTTCATTTTGTTGCTATTGTTTATTATTTGAACGGTGGGGTATGGGGTAAATAAGGAAATGTAAAGATGGATCAGCACAATGTCTGACTCAGACATAAGGATTTTTCTAAAAATAGGTTTTTCCATTTTAAAAGCAATATTTTAAATATTGCGATTGAATATTTAGAACATACTATGCGTAAAGGACAAAAAAGTTTTTATCTTTTGAACACAATCTTTAATGTGTTGGTAAATTATCATATAATAAATGTTTTCTACAAGGAAAAACATGTTATCAAAACATCTTATAGCTATTTTTGTTCTAAGTTAGTGACATCTCTAAGTATAACAGTCACCTTGAGACTAAATATAATGTAACTAAATATAAAGCAGGAAAGCGCTGCCATAATTATTATAGTGTATATAAACATATTTTTAAATATACATTATTGCAAAAAACACATTAAAGACAGCGTTGAGTTCCGCCATTCCACACACAATATCTTGAAAGGCAAAAAACGTGTAAAGGAATATCTAACAGTAGGTCTACCCTGCTATAAACTATATAGTATAACCTGCTATATAGTAAATACATCGTGAGACTTATAAGAAATTCTTATAACTTTTAATTTCAATTTTACTTATTGAAATTCTATTAACAATTAAACACCGATTGTCCAAATCGGAATTTATAAATAAAGATAAAATATTTTTTGTTTTTTTTTTGTTTTCTTTTTTTTTTAGCTTCACGCTTTATCCCGCACATGGCAGGGTAGGCAGAGGGAACTACAGGAACCATACGAACCTAGTGTTAAGACACTCCGTTACTTAGTCCAACCTCAGTAAGCAAACAAATAATATTAAAAGCATAATTCTATATAACGACAGGACACAGTTAATAATTATATTGCATGGAACATTCGATTATGGGACATCGTTAATCTAACGATCCATGGTTTCGTTATGGAATCATTTAGGTTTTTCCCATGGAGGTGTCATTAGATGCCGTGTGTGTAGATTTTGATATTAATATATAATATTTTTAAGGCAAACATACTGGTGTTAAGACGTTGCATTCGTCAATTTTTACTTTATTTTCAAGATATTGCATATTGAGTGACAGAACTCAAGGTTGAGCTGACTAATTATTACATATATAAAGAAAATATTGATAAGTCATACATAGAAGTGAAGTAATCAAGTACTCTACTAGATTTCCTAGTTTACTTTGCTATTAAACGAGAAAGGCATTCAGCTGTATATTTATTTTAATACTTAAAACTTCTAGGATGTTGTGTCGTGACAGTTAGAGATTCAATTTCCATTCGGCAAAGCAAAAAAAAAATAATTAAATGGCTTATTTTGCTAGAGCTTAGAGAATTTTTAAAACATAAATAAATTAAATATAAGGCCCATGAAGACGCTGCGTAGAGTTCACTTATAAAAAGAAATAAAAATTACATTTTTTATTTACCAGAAGGCAAAAAATAGAGTTTTAACACTAGTTTCTCTCTGCTTTTATATGAAAGGGATATATAAAATAAAACATAATAAAGATCCACCTACCCACTTTATCACAAGATAATATTACACACAATTTAACATTCAAAATGACAATATTATTATACATACACGTTCTCAACACATTGTTTATGTGTTAACTTATTTTTAGTTTTATGTGTTTGCTGAGCAATAAAGGGATCAAGTTGGCTATAAGTATGACATAGTGTCCGTATTGATACTTAAGCTCCTTCTTTTAAACAACTTAATCGTAAAAGCTTAAAAACCTTATAAGCTTTCTGAAGCTAAATTCATATATTTTTTAATTCTTAATTTAAAATAATATGTAGGATAGAAAATAATATGTAGGAACCTAGTGTTATGACATTTTGTTCCTCACGAACAGTGTTAAGAAGAAGAATAGTATTAAGCCATTGTGTTTTGAGTGGTGTAACTCCACGTTGTGTCTAGAAGAACAAATTAATAAAAATAATTTATACTAAATGGGAATCGAACCCATAATCATTCCAACCCAAATCAAACCCACAATTTACAGAAAACATGTTTTATTTAATCAGAAGGCTTTGTGTGAAGGGTTAATAGAATAAATTGGAACCAACACCTAAGGAACTAAAAGCCAAATAAATGTAATGAAGTCTGAGAAGATTTACTCTAAGATTCGTGTGATTTTAAATGCTTCCTAAATATGTATATAAATATAATAGTGAAGTAATATTTGTATTTAAACGTCACTTAATTTGTATTTGCATCACCTGAGCTTCGTCTCATATAGTCATTCAATATACAGACGTCTCTACATATTTACATTTACATTTTTCTACTCTTTTTATTCGACAAAAAGGCATATTAAAGATTAAGGGACCGTCGTGGAGCAGAGGCGCAGCAACGGATTATGGGTTCAATTCCCACTCGGGTAAGATTAATTTTCCATTTCCATTTTCTTCGCTCTGGAAATTAAACAAGCAGGGGGTTGAGTTCCGCCACTCAATACTCGAAAATGCAAAAAATATGGAAAGGAGTGTCTTAACACAAAGTTTTTCCTCTGCTTAAGGAAATGGAAAAAAAAATACTTTCCCCACTTTCCTCCTCATTAGTTAAATAAGGTAAGTTAAGCAAGAAATAGCATAAAATGAAAAATCGTCATTAATATTTAATACCATAACAAGTTATAGTGTAATATAATTAAGCTATTGTCTCAAGCGAAGTAAGTATCATAAATTGTTGACCGAGTGTCGTTTAAGACGGTATATTCAAAATAGTAACATAAAAACGTTCTATGTATTTGTGTATGTATATGTATTTCACCTAGAACGTTGACCTGTCAAAGTTGAGAGGCGCAAACTTAAGACTGTCTTAAGACAATGATTGATAAATAAAATCTATTTAAAAAAAATAAATAAAAAGACAGTTGAAAATTGATAATTAAACTTATATACTATTATTCCCAAGTCGGGGAAGATGGATTATTCTATTTCCATTTTCTTCGCTCTGGCAAACTAGGCAAAACGCAGCTTTGAGTTCCGCCACTCAACAAGCAATTCCTCGAAAAAGGCGGAAACCGGGGACGGAGAAAGCAGGGACTAAGCAACGGAGTGTCTTAACACTAGGCTAGGTAGACTCCGTGTTATGATTATAAACATATCGTTCCTAATTTTCCACCCAATCTCTTTCGCTCAAGTTCCTTATTTTTTAATTAAAGTAAAGATTTAAATTAGAGTAAGTTTTTTAAGTAAGTATAGCTTCAAAACAAAACATCACCTACCCCTTTTCAATTCACCAGATTGATAAATGATTTTTATTTAGTAAAAATAGTAGGTAATTATTAAAATAATATAAAGTTTGTACTCAACTCAAAGAGAACCCACCATCTGTGGGATCAATTTATAATGGTAGGCAAGGTATCAAAAAACAGGGTATCATTGATCTAGCTACTTGAACGTGACGGTATTAACCATTTTATCGGCAATTAAAGTCGGTTTATTCGAGACTTAAGATAATAGGAAGCTTTACGGTGTGACATTTAACACTGCTTTTTATTATTATTACCGGTTTCGTTTATATGTATGTATATGAATTATTACTTTTATATACTATATCTGAAAGAAAACAAAATATACATATATAATACATACAAAATATATTTTTCTGAGTATACCTAATCATAATAATGTGTAATATATTATAATAATGATTAATAAGCCGATTTTAATTATCATATGTTTAATTTATTACACTTAAAGTAATTTTATTCAATTAAAACCATATTTTTGGATAACGTACCTTTTTAAAAACTTTTAATTCATCTTTATTCTGTATACAGAGAACATAGTATCGAGACACTTTCCTTCCGCGTTTCACTTTTAACTGAGATATTGTGTATTTAGTATGGAACTTAACGCTGTACTCTCTTAATACGAGTTGCCTATTTTTTAAATATAATAAATTGCTTTATTTTACAGAATCTGAGACTTTATAAGAGAATAAAGAAAAATATGCACTAAATATAATAATAGATTCAGTTCTTGCTTTGGTTAAAGACAAATTAAGTAACTAATAACTTTATTGTAAATACAAATAGAGAATCAATTGAGGTGTTTAATACTGATCAAAACTCACTTTGAAATTAATAATTTATAAAAAACGACCAAATGTTACATATATTATTTCTCACCACCTTTTGATAGTTCAAACGCCATTTGCTTTGGTAACATAGCAGCAATATATATGTCTGACACAACAATACATTCTTATGGAACTTGGAACTTTAAATTTTTATGAAACTTTTTACCCTTTAGTAAGAAAATTTTCTATACATTGTATATACCTCTACCAACCTATATGGGTATATGAGGGAAAAAATTCTTGGCGCTACTTCAGAATGCCCATAAGATTTAATGTGCTCATAATATTATTTAATTTGTTTGTATTTATATGGCCACTGGTGATTGATTTTAAAGCCCATACGATTTACTATGTATAAAGTTGAAATGAAGACAAAGGAATTCTAATTTTGGTAGTTTACGTTCTAAAACTTCGACTGTTGGAGGAAACTGGTGTACAGTTTTATCACAGTCGTTTATTACGTTGGATTTATTTGTTGTGACATTTAATTTATCATCCAGATTATTATAGCAGGCATTTAAATGATTATTAGTTAATATTTGTTTAAAGGGATATACATTTTAATGATTTGAAATAGTTTTTAAATTTTGGTTACTTGGTTTGAATCCTGATTAAATGGTGCATCGATGTGAAATGAAATGACACATCAGAAGAATCATATGTTATTTTATTGAAAATATCAGAAAATATCAATTTAAAATAATTAATATAAATGCAAACTAACTTTTATTTAAATATAGACTAGCAAACTGTTTCAATGATTTGGTTTTGGAATAAATAAAAAAAATGTACTATTATAACTATTTGTTTGTGTAATGATAATAAACAATTAAACGCATTTTAGGTTCAATTCCCACTTTGGGAATGTATTTATTATCATTCTTCGACTTAAGTAAGGTAGAGCCGACATTAAGGTCAAAATATTGATAAGGGATATGGTATAAAGATTATTTGTTATGTTTGTTATACTGTTGCTTAAAGAGCCACTAAGTGAAAGAAAATTTAGGCAGAGAACGGAGAGTGGAGTGTTTTAACACTAAATTCTTTTGCTTACGCTGAAGCTGAAACATACTAACTATAAATATTTATAATAATCCATATAACTATTTCGTAACATAGCAATCATAGTATTTAACCTGAACCAAAGCAAGCCATAACTGCGTTCTAATCTATATTGGATTTTGACAAGCAATAAACCCAATTAGGCGATAGATTTCGTAAGATAATTAATCCAACGATTACAAAGACAGACTAGTTGGTAACAAAGACTTTGAAAGTCACTATTTTGACTTAAACTAAGTATAAATATAAGCTTTGTGTTTAATAAAAGCTCCAGGTCAGCTTTTTTGGTTAAAAGAGTATTTTTTTATTTAAAATCTGCAGAGAAAATGTGCAATAAAATAAAAAACGTGCAATATTTCTTAGAGAGGTTACCCTTAGTTCTACTATATAATCAAATTTAGTTTTATTGATTTACCATTAGTAATTTTCTGTTTATTTCCATTCTCCGTTTTTTAGTAGTAACATATAGCGACACGAAATATAAATTTATGACATATAAAATATATTGTGACTTTGGTAGTGCAGTGGTATAGCTTTAGGCTGTAATCGTGATTAATGAGTTTGGTTCCCACTCAGGGGATTTATTAATACTTAAATTATTTTCATATTATATTGGCGATGCGTTATGTCAAAAGTAAGCAAAAGGAAATAACAGAGGACTAACAATAATTGTCCTCTGCCTACCCTGCTCTAGAGGAAAAAAACTTTAAAGCTGTTTTATGTATTTATTACATATATTTAAGTTATACTTATTTTAAGTCTGTAATTATGAATAATGAAATCAAACCATACAAACGATCACATATCATGTTAATATTTAATTTTCTTTGGTTCAACGATATACAATTTGCAGAAACCTCAAAATTAGTATGCATTTAATAAAAAAAACTATAAACATTACAAAAAGTATCTATTACAAGAGAAACTAATTTGAGCTCTATAGTTTTTGTAATAAAGCTTATAATAGCAGAATTGTAAGCTTTTCCTTTGAAGTATTTCACTTTTTTATCACAAGTCAGGTCAAGTTCATATTTGCAGTTAATTCAAGCGTGAAGTTCAAGATACACATAAAAGAGTTACAGTTATAAGGAATTATTATGAACAGTACTGTAAAAAATATGTTAATTTTCAATTCTGTATGTGTGTCTGTTTTTTTTAGTTGAGATTTTAAAGATAATAAAGAACCAACCCTATATATATATATATATATATATATATATATATATATATATATATATATATATATATATATATATATATATATATATATATATATATATATATATATATATATATATATATATATATATATATATATATATATATATATATATATATATATATATATATATATATATATATATATATATATATATATATATATATATATATATATATATATATATATATATATATATATATATATATATATATATATATATATATATATATATATATATATAATATATATATATATATATATATATATATATATATATATATATATATATATATATATATATATATATATATATATATATATATATATATATATATATATATATATATATATATATATATATATATATATATATATATATATATATATATATATATATATATATATATATATATATATATATATATATGTAGGGGGATTGCTTCTTCCCTAACTATTTTCGAAGTTTCTTGAATATATTAAAAGACTTGTTGATGCTTCAGGTGGAATGATTTTATTTAAAAATTCACAGGTATATATACAAAAATGATAATTATAAATAACCAATAAACAATATTTACATAAATTCGTCTCCAATGAAAAGTCTTACATTATAACCAATGAAATTGGATTATAATTGTTAAAGTTAAAGTTACAATTTAATTATTAGTTTACCAATGAAAAGGGCTACATTAAAAATAAAAATCTTTTAGAAAATTGTTAACAAATCAAAACATTGGTTTTTCTACCAATGGCGAGTGAGTGTGCAAAACAATAACTATTTCCATGAAATTGTACAAGAGGTGAGGGGCGCACCGTCGCCGCGGGGGGTGCCATATAAATATACGCCTGTTGCGTTCATATAAAAATCGACGTTCGTGCTTCTTCCCATCAAAACGAAGACGAAGAAGAAGAAGACGTGCTTCTTCGTTTTATTCATCGCGCGCCTTCGGCTCACGACGGTCATATGCTTTATTTTATGTATGGACGCTGCGTGTGGTAATGTAGGTCCCACATATATATATATATATATATATATATATATATATATATATATATATATATATATATATATATATATATATATATATATATATATATATATATATATATATATATATATATATATATATATATATATATATATATATATATATATATATATATATATATATATATATATATATATATATATATATATATATATATATATATATATATATATATATATATATATATATATATATATAACGCCGGTAGATAAAAAATAAACACTGCATATGATATTAAACTTATTTAATCACTGTTTCACAACTTAATATGATGACTTATGCAACGAAAGTAACCCGAATCACTACACCGCCGCCTATTTTATATTACTCTCCTCTCCTCTCCACAACGCACCACCCGTCCTCGCCCCTCCTCGACAACAACTCCCCTCTCTAGTCAACACACCATCTGTTTTTTTCGTTACAGTCGGCCATCCTGAAACAATTGCACCGCAATTGGTGCAAACATAAGATTTTAGCTCTCCAATAAATCAATTAAATCATCCCTAGTAACTATGTCGTCATCGCTACTAGTCTCACTACACTCAGGGGCACTTCGATAGGTACGGAGAGAATCGGCAGCCACAATACCAGAGAACTTTTTGTAACCACGCATGCCTTTCACACTTCTAATTTCGTAACGGGCATTATTCAAGACTTTTTGTACAATGTAAGGCCCAGAATAAAGCACTCGCAATTTATTATTCACGTTCTTAACTTCACCCCCTGACGGTGCTTGTTTCCAGAGTACTAAGTCCCCCTTTTTGAACATTTTCTCAGGTTTATGGCGTTTGTCATAATTTCGCTTCATATTTTCAGCTTGGCGCTCTAAACGTTTTGATGCATTTTTACGTTTTTCTCCTACAGATGTTGACTCTTCATTGCCGATTAAATTTGGCATAAGTCGACCTTTATGACTAAACATAATTTCGTATGGATGATAACCGAGACTTTCATTAATTGTATTATTCATCCCCCATACAATGTCTGGCAGACATTCTGTCCACATATTAGGGTCGACATTGCGAGTACGTAAGGCATCTAATAGTGAACGATTGTACCGCTCGACTTGGCCATTGGCCCTGGGACAAGCTATTGCGTTCAATGTGTGGTGAAATTGATGTTTCATTGAGAACTCCTTAAAAACTCTACTAGTAAAGGCTAAATTTCTATCAGATATTACTTTCTTAGGGAAACCAAATAAACTAAACATGTCCTTGAGGACTGTAACAGTCTCCACAGAATTAATTGTTCTGGTGGGACGAGCTAATAGAAATTTTGAAAATGAGTCAACGATCATTAAAATGTATTGATAACCTTTTTTTGTCTTACAAAAGGGGCCAAGATGATCAATATGAACGAGTTCCATTGGAACACTAGGCTTAGGGATAGGGTGCAATTCACCACTCGGCTTTCCATAATTACCTTTTGCTTAAGCGCACTCTAAACAATTATTTATATACTTTTTAATAAAACGAGTCATTCTGGGAAACCAATAATCAGATTTAATTAATTCTTCGCACCGTTTAAAACCTACATGACCTATTTGGTCGTGAAACTTTTGCATGAACTTCCACCTAGCGAATGTCGGAACGACTAATCTATCCCCATTTAAAGTTATTCTATATAATCGGTCATTTTTAATTTTGTAATTATTTTTGATATCACTACACGGGTTTCCTTCAGATAACTGCTTTATAATATTTTGTAACTTGTCATCTTGTAATTGTATTGTTAAATACCAATCATCGCTGGATATCATATTAACATTGACAATATTCACAAAGGATTTTAATTGATCGATATTATTTTGCATTGCTTTATCAGTTGATGGATTACGGCTCAAGGCATCGACATGCTTCATATGATCTCCAGGTCTATATTCGATTAAAATATCAAATTCCTGAATCGTAAGCCACCAACGTGCTATACGAGGCACTAAATCTTTTTTCAATAAAGTGTATCTCACAGCGGAACAATCTGTAACTACTTTAACTGAATGTCCTAGTATATAAACTCGAAAATGTTTCAATGAATCCACAACCGCTAGAGTCTCTAATTCGTAACTATGATACATTGATTCTTCGCGCGAAGTTACTCTGCTAAAATAGAATACAGGCTTTAATTCTTTTTCGTTTTGGTACTGAAATAAAATACCGGCTATACCGTTTTTACTCGCGTCTGTATGAATTTCACAAGGCAAGGAGGGATCATATAAGGCAAGAACCGGTCGTGAACATAATTTTTGTTTTAATTCATTGAAACATTCGTTTTGTCTTTCACCCCATACCCATTCCGATGACTTCTTTGTCAAATCGGTTAATGGTTTTGCAATAATCGCAAATTTATTTATATATTTTCTAAAGTAACTACATAACCCTAAGAACTGACGCAACTGATGTAAATTGGTAGGTTTAGGAAAATTAAGTACCGCGTTTATTTTTTGGTTACCCGGCCTTATACCATCCGCACTAATTTCATGACCAAGAAAGGATACACTAGATTTAAGAAATGCGCACTTTTTCATATTTAACTTTAAATCAGCTTCTTTTAATTGAATAAGAACTCTTTCTAGTAATTTTAGACCGTCTGTCACATTAGAAGTGGATAACAACATATCATCCATAAAAGTAATAATTTCATTACTACCCACAAGTTTTACTAATTTTTGAATAACGCGCATAAATACTGATGGAGCGTTGGCTAACCCAAATGGTACTCTTAGATATTCATATAGTCCGTCTGGTGTGACGAAAGCCGTCTTATTGATAGAGTCGGAATGAACCTTTATATGATGATAGCCAGAAAACAAGTCTAAACTTGTAAAACAATTTTTACCCGATAATTTAGACAATTGGTCATCAATGTGTGGCATAGGAAACCGATCCTTTACTGTAATTGCATTTAGATCCCTATAATCAACACATAGTCTATAATCACCATTTTTCTTACGCACAAGTATTATTGGAGATGCATACTCTGAATTTGACTCCCTAACTATACCACCACTAATTAAGTCGTCAACTAATTTAGATACTACTTGTCTCTCCGTATGAGCTAATCTATAGGGTTTTCGAACTACTGGTTTACTGGTATTAAGTTCAATCCTCATTTCACCTAAATTTGTACAACCTATCGCCTCGTTCGTACTAGCAAAACAATTTTTGTATGATTTTAATAGTTCAGTTAACTCAATTTTATAATTTTCGTCAACATCTCCCACATCAATATTTGCCAATTCCTGATTAAAGTTAATACTCATCTCATCTCTCCTCAAAATTAAATGATTTGAACTCACCTCTAACTAAGTTGTACACTCCTCGGCTCTGGCAATCGTCATCCCCTTTTTCCAAACAATGGAGTCGGATCCAATATTGCAGACCCTCACATAGCCTTCACCGTCCTTGAGTACTGTGCTCGCTATAGCGTAAACAACTTTGCCCATGCTGTATCGTCTCGGCTTCGTGTAAAAATTACCTAAATCCGCTCCATTCACTTTTACCCTCACCAGGTTGTCGCCAATGGGTACAACTGTATCTTCTATTAGTTCAACTCTGAAACAGCTCGCTTCATCACACATATCGATATTCATTAAGTCGTTAGGTATATTTGGTACTTTAGATAAGGTGACCCCGTATTTAGAAACGCATAACATAACATCTTCTCGATTAATAATAGTTTGTCCTATTATTAAAACAAAATTTCCAAAATCAACATCGGTGACTACGGCAGAAGTTTTAATAGTCACGTTGTCGACTAAAAGATCGAACTCAACTTCTCCAATAGCACGAACAGAGCTATTATTAAAACCCTTTAAAACAGTATTTGTAGTCTTTACCTTTAGTTTAAGTGCGTCCGATGCCTTCTTGTTGATAACATTTAACTCGCTCCCTGTATCGATGTAAGCTTTCATGTGTACATCATTTACACGAACATTTTTCTTGTATACATCGTTTAAATTTGATAATAGCTGTACCTTCTTATAAGTTACCTGTTCACTATCAGCAGTGCACGTGCTCGCCACATGACCTAGTTTACCACATCTAAAACATTTACGTCTATCAGGCAACTTACAGGTAGTGGCAACGTGTCCTATCTCATTGCAGCGATAGCAGACCGGTGATTTTCTTGTATTGGTATTATCCAACTGGCTGGTAGACCTTTCAGCGTTCAAAGCTTTCGAAAACCCAACAGTTTTGACAGGATAGTTTTGCGTTCTCTGTGAATTGTTTTGATAAGAATCAAAGGCAGATAGAAAACCTTCATACAGCTCGTCTGGAGTATGACATTGAAATGCTTGTGCATTTGCTCGAAGTTCTTGAGGCAGCCCACGTACAATGCAGGATACAGCGGCTTGATCACTCAATTGGCACCTGTAGCACATGGCTAACTTTTCCTGAAAATACTTTGTCATAGATTCAGTTGGGAGTTTCTTTCTAGACATGAGCTCATCTAACAGAGATGCGTAATCATGATGACGTGGAAAAGCCCTTATAATCATAGATTTCCATTCTTCCCACGAATAATCATACGAATCCAATCTATTAAACCATTGTCTAGCCTGTCCTTGTAGCTTTGATTGCAAAATAAATGATTTAGTTTCGTCATTCCAATTATAAATTACGCCTAATTGCTCAATTTTCTTAATCCAACTTTTTATATTTAAATCACGATTATCAGGATCGTAATCAGGAACTAATTTTTCTGTACTTTGTAATTTTGTAGATCTGATATTTAATTCACTATTTAAACGTTGATTTACTGCTTTATCTACCCTCCTTTTTATCAATTCTTTAACAGGCATAGATTTCTTACTAGATTCACTTACTTGTGAGTCGCGGTGCCTTTTTATTCGTAAAGAATATCCAGGGTCCTCACGGGTTCTCTTCATTTTGCGGTAATCCCTCTTCTGATATATAACGCCGGTAGATAAAAAATAAACACTGCATATGATATTAAACTTATTTAATCACTGGTTCACAACTTAATATGATGAGTTATGCAACGAAAGTAACCCGAATCACTACACCGCCGCCTATTTTATATTACTCTCCTCTCCTCTCCACAACGCACCACCCGTCCTCGCCCCTCCTCGACAACAACTCCCCTCTCTAGTCAACACACCATCTGTTTTTTTCGTTACATATATATATATATATATATATATATATATATATATATATATATATATATATATATATATATATATATATATATATATATATATATATATATATATATATATATATATATATATATATATATATATATATATATATATATATATATATATACATATATATATATATATATATATATATATATATATATATATATATATATATATATATATATATATATATATATATATATATATATATATATATATATATATATATATATATATATATATATATATATATATATATATATATATATATATATATATATATATATATATATATATATATATATATATATATATATATATATATATATATATATATATATATATATATACATATATATATGTTATACAACAGTACCTACTTTGTTAAAGGAAATTACTTGTCGATAATCCGAGTTCCGGTTATTATATAGTTAATTATATTTAAGAAATAAAATTGATTTGGTACAAATTTGAGAAAGTATGCGTAATTTTGTAATACTTGGAAAATTTACTAGTTCACACAAAACAGGTTGAGAAGATCTATGCTATGACGTCATTTCGAGATATTACTGAATGACAGTTGTGTGTTCAATTCTTATTTGAGGGAATCGTTAATAATTATTTTAATTATTTCTCCGTAAATAATATTTTGAATTTGGACAAAATATATAGAATTTGGACAAAATTCAGAGAACTTATGACGAAACAAAAATACATTAATCGAGTACTACTTTTAATCTGTCATTGAAACATTTAATAAAAAAATATTAAAAAAACTTATAAAATTTTTACAACTTCATACATTTTTGCAATCAAGAAAGCGGCAAGTTCCATACTTAGGTGGGCACGGACCTTATGATTCATAATACAATTACTATTTCTTGCTTTCCCTCATACAGTTAGTTGTACAAGAATTTTCCCACGCTTATTGTTTTCAATAAAAACTTTACACATGCCGTTTCTTCTAATTACAATGTTAACTTTAACAGTGCTCTAATATATTGGTACAGAATTATAATCCTTAATGTTAAGTGTTTATGGATTTTTACTATTTTCAAAGCGAATTTTAATATTTTTGTAATTTGTTAATGAATTCTACGTATATTAATCATGACACGCGCTATATCCGCATCGCTTTAGACTGTCTACTGCTCAATAGTTCCAATTAGTTGTGAAGGTTTTGAAGAAATATTTGTGATGTTAAGTTCTATGATATGTCAATCGATAGTGTATTCCTATATGTATATGTATTTTTAATTTAAATCTTATATAATAATATATATAACATATACATATATGTATGTATATAAATAACTCGTCAAAATACTAGTAAAAATATGTTACTGGTCTGGTCATTTGTTAAATATGTAGATAACAAAGTTTTATTTGCATAAAATATTTTTTTCCAACTTTAAACTAAAGTTTCGTGATTCATATTTTACCTTTGCCTATTGTCAAGTGCAAGCAATTTCGGGTTTTATCTTCGCATCTGCATGTTAAAATATATTAAATATTATAAGCTAGTTAAGTTTATAATTACATAGACAAGAAAAATAAAAATAAATGACATATAAATAAATCTTTTAATATCAAATATACACAGATAATACTATCTGTGTATATTTGTGTTTTATACAAAACGACATTAATAAAATATTTAATATATTTTATATACAAAACTTTGTTTGTCAAATTAACACTTAGATTTACATCCTTGCATAAGGGTGAGCATATTGCATCGAATAATTCTCGCTAAACCATCTTAATGTCAAATTGTACACAAAATTCCTCTGAAAGAATTACAATTACCGTTCCCTTTATTGCTGAATGAGAAATTTTTGTATACATTTTTATGGTTACATCCGAATAGGCCTTTTTAGCGTCCCCTTAAAAGTGTAAAAGCTTAAGGCTTTATCGTTAAAATTAATGTAACGATACATGGTGTCGTTTGAACGCCGTTATTGGGATGTATATCAGAGAATTGTTGCTTGTATTATATAGGGACGGTTTAATTGTGGACAAATTATTATAGGTTTTTTAAGAAAAAACTAATTTACAAAAAGTCATTCTATCGGTAATAACAGTAATGAGTGAGAATCCTAATTCTACTTAGAATAGAGCATTTTAAGTTCTGATCTGGAATAAACTGTAGAGTTGTTAATTGATTATATATTGAAATTATTTCCATATAAAATCATAGTATTGAAGAGAGATAGCGTTTGGATAAAATATCAAGAAGATGGAAGGAATAACATTAACACACGCACGCAAAATAGAGAGTGGTGTTGAATTCCGTCCTTTGACACATGACGTCTCTAATATCGATAGAAAATGAAGGAGTGCCTTGAAATTAAAAACTCTCTGCTCATTCAGAAACTTGAAGAAAAAAAAACAAGTGATTCTGTTCTCCATTTTTTTCTAAACATATAATTTTCCAAATTATATTCCAAAACTTAAGCAAAATACAAAACACGTGCAAACAAACGTGACAAAATATAAATCACTATTTACAATCCTACGCTGCACCGGTCCCCCTACAAATGACCGGGTATAATGACCCAACTATTGTGCTCGCCCTACGCGATACTCATTTATTTTTACAACTCTATGGTTTTTTAACAGGAAAGTGAAATGATGGACATTGAGTATAGTGAAATGTCCCGTAAATATGGGGATGATTCATTTTTTTGGGTGATTTTTTTTAAAGAAATTTTTGACAACGTTAATAATAGAATATATATGTGGAAGTATTTTGAGGGAAGTGCTGAAGTTCCTAATGGATCTACAAATTTAAAAAAAAAATAAGAATGAATTTGAAATAATCCTTTATAGGATTTTTAATAAACTTACATAACCTATATCATAAATAGGTTATATATTTTAAGTCTATCTTAATAATTACCACCACTTAACAATGTAACGAAATCAACGGAGTGTTTTAACACTTAAATTTCTAGTCTACGTCAGAAATTTCTTTCTCTTTTTGTCTACATTTCTGAAAAATGCTGTTGAATTGCGGCGTTTAAATCCGCCATTAAAAGAGAGAACAGTCATAATTGTCGACTGCTCCTGCTTTATCTGTCTATGGAACAAGCGTTACACTGCTATCGATTACGTTATATACGTGTATATATACGCCATCGACTGCAAATCAGGTTTTTTTTAGCTTCACGCTTTATCCCGCACATGGCAGTGTAGGCAGAGGAAACTGCAGGGAACCGTGGAAGACCTAGTGTTAAGACACTCCGTTGCTTAGTCACTACTTTATCCGTCCCCATTTTCCGCCTTTTCCGAGGCATTGCGTGTTGAGTGGCGGAACTCAACGCCGCGCTTTGCCTAGCTTGCCAAAGCGAAGAAAATGGAAACAGAAAAATCCATCTTCTCCGACTGGGGATCGAACCCAGAAACCGTCACGTTACAGGCAGACTTTGCGCCTGTGCACCACGACGGTCTTCAGTTTTAATATATTTAATAATAATGATATTAGTTTTTGTAAAGTAACATAATATAATATGACATAAAAAAACAAAAAGCAAGTATAATATACTTGAATCTTCACAAAAACTCGAGAGGCCCCAACCCAATTACCCCCGTGCACGAGCTGATATTCTGCAGCGGACTTGGATGGCCTCTCAAATTTTGCATAACCAATTAGTTAGTGCAGAGCAAACTAAAACAGTCATCTTTTTATTATTATGTAGAGATAATTTGTGTAGAGGCGATTTGTTCTTAGATCATTTTTATTTTTATAATGTTTATTATTACATAGCTTAAATTCCAAAGCTTAAAAGCTCAAAGCTAAAGGTATAGCTACTAATTTTGTGTTCATGGACTATAAAACGTAAAATATACCCTTTTTCTTCGTCTTCTTCCCTATAATTTCAACTCTTAGAACTGCTCTACACTATTCCTTTTCTTTCTGTGACTTGTATTTAGGATATACGTTAATTAATACGTCATAGCTGTTAGTTTACAAATATTATTTTAATTTATATTTAATTTAATATTTTTAATATATTTAAAAATACCTACGTTTTATATATATTGTTTATAAAAACTATTCATACGAAATATGAAACGATGGATAAGAAGAAAAAAGGATTACGGCTATATTATGGTAAAAATTTACATAAAAAACACTTCTTTTCCAATTTGTGATTAACACATTAGAGCTCTCAGGATTAGCCTTTGTAGCTAAACAAGCAAGCAAGCTAAATTATATTCTATTCCCTTAGCTTAGAGTTCATTATCATTTATGCCATGTAACATGAAAGATAATACCAGCCGCATATTGTTTGCATATGCAAAGTGGAGTAAGTGTTTTTACTATTGATTAAGCGGTAGTGGTAGCACGTTCGCGTAGACAAGTGTTAAATATTAATTTGAAAGTTCTAAGTAACGTTATTTTAAGGTAGAAGCTAATTTTAGCTTGTTTCACAACATATATTATAGATTAATTGTTATATGTATGTGGAATGATATATAGAATTGGAGCTATCGTGGTACAGCGGTTAAAAAACCTATTGTAATAGGTTCGATGCCTACTCTAGTATTTTTTCTCCAAATGACTTATTTTTCATCATTTTATTTTATTCATATTCTTATATCTTCGTTATTTTTAAATAATTTAATCTAGACAGAATGAAACATATTTATTTGCCTGTCTTAAATTCTACTACTAAAAAATATTTTCTTTACACTGAATACTTTTTTAAAAGTGCTATATGTGGAATAAAGTGTTAAATTAAAACGAAATCTTATAAAAGGATCATATATTGAAATTATTCTAGTACATGGAATTGAGTGAATATCCCGTTCACTCATTGGCGTAAGTAAAAACATTTTCCATAGGAAGCCTGGTCCCATGGAGTTAAGAATTTGACATATCGAATATTAACTTGATCTTACAAAACCAGAAAGTTGAGCAGCAGGCGATTCATGAACTCTGAAACCATCTTCTTTGCCACATGTTTTTGTAACAAAAAAAACATTAATATTTGTATACGCAACTGTCAGCTTCATTTAATTCAACCTATGCTTATACAAGCCGAACTATTGCCCAATAAGCTTAGCAAGTTACAAACTTTACAGAAGGGTCGTTTTGCTGTCAATTAAATAGTTATTTCAGTAAATTGTTTTCATACTAAATATTGTTATTGGAATTGGATATTGCGATGGAAATATATACTATTGGATTTCTAGGTAAGTATATATTTAATATGTATGTATGAATAAGGTGAAAGAGGTGCATTCGCCCCGCCTAGTATTACATGGTGTTATATACATATATGTACATATTTATAACAAAAATAAATACTGTAGGTCTTTGTTTCTTTTTTTGTGAGGTTCAGTTAGAAATTAAGAATTCATGAATAGTTGTAAAAATATATATTACTTGGGATTTTTACTAGGTAACATTAAAAATTATTAAATATATTATTGAGGGTTTTATTTATTTTTATTTCTCATAATTTAAATGAGCAGTGTTAAATATAAATAATACTCAGCATGATGTTGGTTTATGTATAACGGAATAATATATCACCAACTCTCCTATCTCCACCTCGTCTAGGATGCTTATGTACTGCAAATATTATTGTTAAAAAACCAAATAGAAAAATAAATTAATAAGTAACTATATATTTCATAAATTCAACATCCAATTTTAAAAGGATGTTCTGATAAAATTGACCAAAGTCACGTTCACGATTTATATAAAGCATAATTTACCGTTAAAGAACATTAATGTAATGCGAGAAAACAAATAAAACAAGCTCAGGCACAATATTTTCAATCATCTAATAAATTTGGTGTATAATCCAATGTTGAGTTTAGTTACAAGCTAAAGCGATTCCTATAATGTCTTATATAGCGGAAACGTCATAATTTTCAGAAAACTGCCGTTATTTTAACCAAAATTTTGGTTTGTAAATGAATAATAGTAGTGATGTGTCATTGAGTTATCTCTCTCTCTCTCTCTCTCTCTCTCTCTCTCTCTTTCACTCTCTCTTTTTCCCTATTGTATGGACATGTAAGTGTAAATTATTTAAGTGTATTATACAAAAATATAGTAACTCTTTAGTTTAGGTTAGGACTGTGTCTCTCTTCTTCTACTCTTTTTTCAAAATAGACATTTTTTCTGTATATATCTATAGCTGATATAGAATAATATTACTTTAATTTTTTCTTCGTACTATTAAATTATTTTTTTTACTAGCTTCACGCTTTATTCCGCACATGGCAGGGTAGGCAGAAGGAACTGCAGGAACCATACGAACCTAGTGTTAAGACATTCCGTTCCTTAGTCCTTACTTTTTTCCGTCCCCGCTTTCCGCCTTTTTTGAGGCATTGCGTGTTGAGTGGCGGAACTCAACGCCGCGCTTTGCCTAGTTTCCAGAGCGAAGAAAATGGAAATAGAAAAATCCATCTTCCTCGAGTAGGAATTGAATCCAGAAACCGTCACGTTTACAGGCAGACGCTTACGACCCTGCGCCACAACGGTCCTCTTAAATTAATATCCCCTTCAAATATTAAGTTTGCTGTTATTATAATGAAAAAAGTGTTTTGTTTCTAACATAAATTGTATAGCAGCACAATTTAAAATAATGCTACAGCGATTTTGTAACTATTTTAGGTAATTATAAGCAATAAATCTTATTATCCTTAAGAAATCATCGTGTAACGGTGAAGCTCTTCTCCAGTCCAGATTGACATTAACACTATGTATCCTCTTTTTATAAGTGATAACTCTGTACATATTTTCTTTTCGAAGTATTATTTAAGTTATATGTTCTTGTGCACAATATATTGTTGTTAAAGCGCCTTAATTAAACGTCTGTAGCCATGAAAATTAATCCTGGGCTTTGCTTAAGGTCACTAATTAATTTAAGTTCAAAATCAATATCAATAAGAATCAGAATATGTAGACATCATCTAGTATTAAGATACTCTTCTCCTATTCATGTCAAAATATGAAAAAAATATTTTTGTTCTCAACGCTGCAGAGTTAACTTTTTAGAGTGGAAAAGTACATTTTCCTGATTAGGATCGAACACACTATCATCGTGTATCATCGTGTCTTAAAATAAAGGGCTCTTATTGGTAAAATGTAAAAAATAAATATTTAACAAAGAAATTGACAAACTGACAGTGAATAATTAATTTAAGAAACTTTTTTAGGGACAGCTTTTACTTAATTTTCCAATTTCAAATATATTAACTTTTGTGAAATTCATAAACAAAATTACACGTTAACTATATTATTATGTCGAATTAAAAAATGAGGTTAGCTATTGAATTTTTATATAAAGCGATCGTTCTTACTTTGAAGTTTTGAAAAGTTTTCACCTTTAATATGATCACATCAATTTCAATTTAAACGACAAAGTTTAAAAGTAATGGAAGATACTTGAAAATTCAAACAAAATATGTAATTTGGCGGTTTAGTAAGTAATTTTAAAAATATTTATCATTTAAAGCACTTCTTCTGTAGGTTTTTATTTTTTGTACTGTGTTATACTGACTTAGTGAGATCATAGTTACATGACGGTCATACATTCATTTCCCGCTGGTAGCAAATAAGTAATAAAAAAATTTATTCACAAATATATATAAACTTTTATTTGACCCATTCTCTATTTTGCTCGAAGAAAATCAAATCAAATATTACACCATAATAACAGTGCAAGTCCTTTATAAAGCAACATTGTGAGTTTATATGAAATAGAAGAATATTACAACATTTTTATTGCAAAAGTATGCATATTATTATATTAAAACGTTTATTGTGGACTTTTATGTACTTTAATATTCTTGAAATATTATGAAAACGCTGTACAATTTTTATATGTAAAGGATCAACGTCGACTTTGGAGCTGCTGTAGAGTTTTATTTATTTAAGAGATGACTATTGGTTCAAATCAGAATAAGACAATTTAGTTCAGTTTAGTTCTTTATATATGTTACTTGTATATATCAATTCACGAATGTCATATTGCTTTGAGAGCATACAGAGGTTGTATGGTGAAATAATGAATAATACTTCTTCAACATATAGTAGGGTAGAAATAGGTAATATTAGATGTTTTTTATTTTATTAGAATGGACTCAACGCCACAGTTGGTTATCTCAAAATAGCGAGAAAATTTAATAATTCAATTCCATGAGTGGGAATCCAACTAATCACCCTTGCGTTTACAGTCAAATGCTATACCGATATATACAAAAATATGTCTATATAAAATTACATACATTTCCATAAAGGGCTTTACAATCACACACATTAAATAACTAATAATTTTAAAAGGAAGAAAAAACTTTAAACGCAAAATGACCCTATTATTAAATCTTCAGTTTAGTTGCGGGAAATACAATTCGGATATTCAACATACAACATTTCAACTCAAGACTCCAAGACATTAGTTTAAAGTATATAGAAAAATAAAGCAAAAAGTCTATCGTGTCACAGTGCCTGCAAACCATAATTGGGATTCGATGCCCATTTATCAGAATATTTGTATTTTCATTTCTTATTTTGGTAGGACAACATCTGGCAATGAATTTTGTCATATGAATTGAATATGCCTTGGGAATTGAGCAAAGCACGGGGCCTGTGCCCAATAGTATCTTAACACTAGGTGTCTTCTTCCATTCCTCTGAATGATAACAAGCGTGAAGTGAATAATTAGTTTCCATACTTTTATTAATAAGTAAAATATTTAAAATTTAATTTATACTAAGATTAACAAAATACACTCTAGAATTCATTAATTTCACTTGGACAGCGAGATTTTAGTGTCAGTACACTCCGTTCTCCACTTTCTACCTAAATTCAAGACATAACGTGTTGCATGGACAAACGTAATCATTAAAATCTTTCTAAAATTAGAAATAAATCCAAATTAAAAATAAGGAAAGTGAATATATGGTATAAATACAAAACATTTTATAACAAGAAGGTATTAAACTAAAAATTGTCTACTAAAAAAACAAGTTTAAAATCAACACTTAAACGTAGTAGCGACCGTAATTCCATATTATCAGAGCATTGTAAGTGTATAACGTCGGTTGTAATAAGTATACTTTTGTGACGTATATAAAGCTTAGTCCACAGTGCAATATTTTTTTGAATTTTTTTGTATACTTTTTAAGGCGCGATAGTTTTCACAAAGGATAAATAGAATGAGTGAGTAAGAATGGTAAAAAGATATACTAAGCAAAAGTGAGTGGGAAAGAGTTAAGAAAGACCTCGGTTGACTATCGAAAACACAGTATCAAAGATACTGAAGAAAGGTCACATAAAAAGCATGAGGACTTCCCGGAGAGAGTGTATGAAGAAGCTAACGACAGTGGACGAGGCGAAAGAGGTATACAGGGACCGCAGCGTTTAGCACTCCGTTCTCTCTGACTATCCTGCTGTATCCTGGATACAGCGTGAATGTATGTAATATAATGAGAAGCCTTTTCACGTTTATTCACGTTTACTATATACTTGTAGTATATGGTGAATATATACTTGTAGTATATGGTTACACTAATTTATATTTAAATTTCAGATCTGCTATATATTCTTATGTTTTTTTTAACCAAACACTTATTGAGTATCTTATTTCTAACTCCAAGATGTAAAGTAAAAAATAAATTGAAGTAAGATATTATTTTTACAATATTAGTCTGCTACTGTACTAATCATAAATCTATAAAACCCTAATCTCCCTAAACAATAAACAAAACAACATTTTTTCATATTAAATTGCCATACATCTATTGCATCGTATATTTATAACCAATTATTATATTACGCTATTGGTTATTACCTTTAATAAAGCCTATTAGCTTTTGATTGACAACGGTTTGAAGGCTTTTTTCTCTTCATAACAAGAGCTTGGATCGAATTAAAATAATAACGCACTGTCATGGAGTGATTTACGTGCGTTTATACCTCGATCTTTAGCTATAGGTATGCCACATACTTCATAATTGTACCGTGACTATGCTTTTCTTAATTTATCTTTTAAGTATAGTAATATAATTTATAATCAAAAGGTAACGAGAATGGTTGAAGTGTTAATTTCCACCACTTCACATGTCTCTGGCGCTATGTTCTCCATTATATGTGTACCATATATGTGAGATAAAATGTAAAAGTAAAAAATATATTATGTACATGATAAAAATACTAAGATATTAGCAACGCGTCGTCAAAGTAACTAGTAACAATTTTGTCACGTAATAAGTGTTAAAAGCTTTATCCTATCTCTTTCCTATCTCGTCAATAGTAACTATTGTCAATCAAACATTTGCCATATAAACTATATTTTATTAAACGTATCAAGCAATAAAATTATTAATTTATATTAATATTAATTCTATATAATACAATATGAAAAACATAACAATCACTGCTGCTTACATATGACATGATGATTCCCAGAGCATTTCCACCAAAGGACTGAATTATTCTTACTAACTTTCTTGATAGTGGAGAATAAAGTGTTACAACAATAGGGTTGTAACACTTTATTCTCCACACATACTCTATTCTCAATCTATATATACACATTGCGGTTTCTTGAAATAAAAACAAAGACATAAATAAAATATATATATTTAATAATAAAAAATATTTAATTTAAAGTTTCCAAGTAAACGTGTCCTTACAGTGCAGCTGCGCTAGCTACCAGTTCTCGACTCCTGCGCATCGATCGACTCAACTAGCATTTTCTTATTACGATCAACATAATGATTGTTGATATGAGATTTTGGCTTACAGTACTTTATACTGTATTATTTTATTCGGAATATTTTATTGGATTAAATAGTTATTTATTTAAAATATTATTTGTTTACATTTACATTATATACATATTACGCTCTGTAGATAACTTTTATTTAATAAATATATATTAAATTGTAGCGAAACCTAAATTGCCTTAAATGGAGTTCGAATCTGTAATTATATCCCTTAGATACAAATTACATATACATTATTATTGATAACATAATAAATGTATTTATTAAAATAATATTAATATATGTATGCTTTATAATTTTTTATGATAACAGTTAATACTTTAAGAAGACTCGTCGTTACGCAGCGGCAAATTCAGTAAATGAATGAATGCCAATAAATGCGACATTTTGTAGGTTCAATGCCCACTCGGGGAGGATGATTGTTTAATTATCGTTTTCCTCACTCTGGCAACTAGACGCGATATTAAGTTCCGCCACTCAACACGCAATGTCTCGTGTCGTGGCTGAAAGCTAAGTGTCTTAACACTAGGTTTCTCAGTTTTTACGGTTTCCATTCCAAATGACATATGCAAAATTAAGTTTCGTAACACGTACCTTTGGCTCTTCATTCTCTTCACGCCAGTTTTTTTTTTCTTTTTCTTTCAAAATTTTCAAATAAGAACTAAAAGAACAAATAGTGGAAGTAATAAGACACTGTTTACATTTGTAATAACATGTATGTAGTATTTTACGTTTACTACTAGAAGTTGTTGTTCATAGTACGTAGGTACATCAAGATATTGCAGACAGCCAGTCCACAGCAAGCTCCTTAATTAATTGCTTAAGCTACGTGACTTTGTACGCGTACACGTTTTATATATTATAAAGTCATTTACATATGTATAAACGCTATGTTTATATAAAGAAAAATTGGGTTATAATTAATATAAGTTATTTTATATACATTATTATTAATAATAATTTGTATTATTAATTATAATTTATATTATTATTAATATTAATTTATATAAATTATTTTTCTTGATTCTTATGGATGTACTAGTTCATATTTTTATATATATTTTTGTGTTGTGTTTTAATTTCTAGTTAAAACGATGTAAGATGTGACAGCTAGTGACTTAAATCGTAACTGTATTAATTAATTTTTTCGTGATTTATAAACTATAATTATTATTATAATATGCTATAATAACAAATATAGCAACTTCATTCGTCAAATATTTGTAAACATTTGGTAAATTTTATTTTTATGTACGTAAGATTTTCTGCCTTTATCATTTGTACGAAATCAATTGCTGCGTACTTTCGTCACTTTAGCATTATGTAGTTTAAGTAAAGAAAATTCGTTACTTGATTGATGAGTTATTAAGTGGTGGAACTAAACACCGCTCTTTGTTCCACCTCAGAGGAAATATAAAAAATAATTAATTACTCAAATGAGGATTAGATTCATAATAATTTTACTAGTAATGTAAATAATTGTTTATTTATGAACTTTTATTTTTTTAGCTTCACGCTTTATCCCGCTCATAGCAGGATAGGCAGAGAGAACCGCAGGAACCGACGAAATTTGTTGTTATGACACTACCTTCCCTGCTTTCTGCCTTTCAAGGCCCTGCGTGTTAAGTTGCAAAATAATATGAATTCTAATAAAATAAAAAATATCATTAAATTACCTTCTAAAATAATTGTGAGATGTTTAAATACTTAATTTACTTAATTAACTATCCAAAAAATGCGCTTTACATACAAAAAACGTACAAAAAACTTAAATATAGTACGCTAGAATAACCTGTTACAAGAACTATAGGTCGTATAGATATAGACCTAATAGTAGTGTAGAGTTAAATACTCCGCAAGAGGCACAACGTGCATCGCGATTCTAAATTTAAATATCAACGTGCGAGCGAGACGGACACTGTGCTCGTGCGCATCGATGTCATAGTTTGGACTGGAAGTGATATATTTTTAGTCAATTTCTTATGTTTTTTGCATTAATAGTGAAGAAAATAATGTAAATTGTTTATTATTTAAGATAATTAAGTGGAACTAATATTAATATATTTATAGAAGTACAGAAAATTGGTAGAGAATGAAAAATTAGGTTTTTCATAGTTGTAGAACTATCAAATTGTGTTTAATCGATTAGGTACATTTTAATTTTAATTTTAAATTAATGTTAGATTGGTATTTAAAGAAAAGCAGTTACTTACTTGGTAGAATAGCAAAGTAAAAATAAAAACCATTTTATTTTATATACTGAATTAAATAACACACACATTCTTCAATATATCATATATACGTAATATATTAAAAACTTAGTATTTAAGCTTATCATTCTAGAACATTTTACATCAACTACAAACAGGCTTGTCCCTCTTCCCCCTCTCTACAACCCGCGTGCGTAAATGCGACCTCGCGTTTGAACTCAACGCAGCAAGTTTCCTTTTATCTTTTATTTATATATATTTATATATGTTATTTTATTGTGATTCGGTAGCTGATTGGACTTTTTATACGCTTTGTTATTAGATTGATATTAATTTTTCTTGTTAATTGTATACGATGTAATAATAAGTGGCAGGCGTATGATGTCTGTCTGTAACCACGAACGTTGTGGGTTCAATTTTTACTTTAGGGCATGGTAATTAATGATACTATTTAAAATTTCATTTTTCCTTTGTAAAAAGACAATGTACGTTGATTGATCACTTAACAAGAAGTGAATCAGAAACTAGGTGAAAAGTATAGAACGGAGTGTTTTAGTACAAATCTCCAGAATGTAAGAGAAATTGTATACTTACACAATACAATCTCTCTTACATTCGGGATATTTGCGAAGATAAAATAATATATATATTTCTACAAGCGACAGTAGTGGTTTCAATTCCAATTTATACTGTTACGATATTTTATTAATAGCTTGTTATATGTAGTGTAATGAATAATCTAATGTTTAAAATTTGTTTAATTATAATTAAGTAAATAGCGACCTATACCATTTTTTAGCCTAGTGAAGTAACTACATACTTATACGTATTTATTTTCCAATAAACTTTTAAATGGGCATATCTTATAATCAAAAATAATAATTCACATTAGAAAAATATATTTGATAAGAGCAGAAGTGGTTATAAAGTGACAGTAAAGATAAGCTATTTTTTAAATACACTTTTAACATGAAGTCATTAAAAATTTCTCGAATAGTTACCAATGGTTAGGTCATCGAGTAGTAGCATTATGTCCGACTGAATACAACGGTTGCTCGTTCAATTTTCCAATAAAAAAAATAATGGATAATGTTTTTTTTTTTTTTTTTTTTTTTTTTCAGCTTCACGCTTTATCCCGCACAGGGCAGGGTAGGCAGAGGGAACTGCAGGAACCATACGAACCTAGTGTTAAGACACTCCGTTACTTAGTCCCTGCTTACTCCGTCCCCATAACGTCCCCGTCGTCCGGATAATGTGAAAATGATTTTTTTAATACTTGAACTCTGTCTTCTTTGTAGAATACATTATTAGATTCCTGTCAATATACCAAGTGTCGTCGTTAAAAAATGACATCAAACAGTTGCCATAGTTACAAATCTAGACGGTTATTATTGTCAAAATTTTAAGTGAGTAAATTTTCACGTGTCATTTACCAATGAAATAATATAATAAATTATTAGTACTTCCAAATAAAAATATGAAATATTTTACATTGAATGAACTGAAAACGTATATCAGTTTATGCGACATTAACAGATAATATCTAAAAAAGCCATTCAATACGTGAAACTGTTCATAGATACATTTTTAATAACCAGGTAAGCAGATATTTGATATCGCTGAGTTATTGTACAGTATAGATTCACTTTGACTAACCGCATCACAGTTATACATCCTAACCAACTCCATCATACATATAATATATATATATATATATATATATATATATATATATATATATATATATATATATATATATATATATATATATATATATATATATATATATATATATATATATATATATATATATATATATATATATATATAATGTAACTTAATATTACAGATTGAATCATGGAGCAAATTTTTATGTTTGAAGTATTTGTAAAGAAAATTGTATTAAAAATCGAACCACCAGAAAAAGATGAATATGAACTCCGCATGGAAGAAGAAGAGAGAAGGCGTGAAGCAGAGGCCTTAGCTGCCGCTGAAGCTGCCAAAAAAGGTAAAAAAGGTAAACCTCCAAAGCCTAAGAAAGCTAAGAAAGGTAAGAAAGGTAAAGAACCACCTATGCCATCAGAGGAAGAAATGAAATTCATGCAAACATGCACTATGCAAGTAAACTGTTTACCCATATTTGATTTTTATGTTGCCCACGATAACTTTGTAGAACCTCCCCCACCACCTCCACCGGGAAAAAAAGGTAAGAAAGCCCCAAAACCTAAAAAAGGTAAAAAAGGTAAAAAAGGGATTGCATTTAAATTACCACTCCCATCAGAACCTTTACCACAACCACCTTACTTTGGAGTTGGAAATGCAATAATGTTTTTATCGAGACCTTCTAAATTGGAAGAAGTGCTTAGAAAAACTCCTATTTATATAACCGTTTGGAACAGAGATCAAGAAATGAACTGCGTAGGTTTCTGTATAGTTGAATGGCATGAATCATTTTTCAATTGCCTTCAACAAGCTTCTGAATTAAATCCAGTAAATATGGACCAAGCAGAATTTAGAGACACTACACGGCCGGAAATGGTAACGAATACAGTAGAATTGACCCGACCACTGCAGTGTGAGGAAGATTTGAAAGCATCAGGTGAAATCGAATTTTTCATCCGATTGACATGTATGGGCAATAGGGTCATAAGTTATTTTGTGGCGCTGCCAGAAATGGAGAGACTGCCTGGTCGTAAATATTTGTCAGATGACCTGAAATTGAAAGACGTTGAGGTTGTTAGACATTGGCAACAGACCACTATAGATGCTGTTCCACCCGTCGCCTATTTCTTCGGAGCCCCAGACATAGTTCGTGAACCAATAAGGCCCGTTGAAGAACCTAAGGTTTATGATGATTTCGTCGCACCTTATACAGCTAGCGAGCTAGCTATACTTGCAATGGGATTCCCCAAAGGACCTTGTGGTGGTACCAACTGTCCTAAGCGAATGGATTACAGAGGCAGTCAGCACCAGTTCATATTTGGGGAGATGGTTAAAGGTAAATATCAGCATGGGCAATTCGTAAACAAAAGAGACGTTCACGGTCCGTGTGGTAGGTTAGATTGTCCTTTGGCAAAGAAAATCCGCGCTTATCTCTGTTCTGAGGGTAGCTATAAACCTTGCAAGAAACCGTGTTTTAAAGATTATTACTAATTTAAAAAAGTCGATTCAAAATATTGTTTAAAAAATTGTGGCAGTAAAAATTGGAATTTTATAATATAAAAATGTAAATAAACAACAGGCAAAACAGAATAAGCTTTCTCTTTCTAAAGTCACCTTAAATAACCAGGTCAACATTTTAATTTGAAATTAATTTAGGTAGTAAATGATTCACGAGTGCATTATTCTGAATATTACGCATGAAACGGTAAGTGATATATCACGAGTCTGGCATAATTTATTCTTTTGTTGCGTCTCGACGGTTGCTAATTAAATGCATTTCAACGAAACATAATATACATACTCATTAACCAAAAACTGTACAAGAACAGAAAAATATAATGTTTAGTTTAGCAATTTTAGCTCTAAATTATGATAACTACTAAAATAAAAAAATGCCTATATTAAATCTAAAACTGTACTTTCTACCTAACTAAGCCTTTGCTTGCAATAATTTTTTAAGCGATATAAAACAGATTACGTACAGAATAAGCCTTTAAGGTTGAAAAACAAGCAGAGAAAACAATTCTGGGAAGAGATCATCATTTGCGATATTCGCTTAACACTCCTTTCCACATTGCATGTCACGTGGCCAACACTTACGTGTTTTACTAAAATGAACTTTATCATAAGGTACTAAGTTCGAAATAAAATTCTTTTAAATTATAATGATTTTCAAACACAATCATTGTAATTATTAGTGCGGTTTTGACATTCGTAATTTACACGTTATGGTCCATGAGCGTGAATAAGTAATGTTATCAGGACTTTAAAAAGGATCTTGTATAGTTCGTGTATTGTTCTGTCTTTTTTTATGGGTACAATCCTTTCAATTTTGTTAAAGACATGATTATGTTATTTTTGTTAAGGAAATGTGTAAACTCTAACGCAAACTCTACTTCTGTTAAGATAAATGTAGCACATCGTGAAAAATATTGTAAAATTATGAAGACCCAACAAGTCTTGAAAAAATTGGCAGGCGGAAGAGTTTGTCTTAATATTACTTTTCCTCCTACTAATTGTAAAAATTGTGATTATTCAATTGTAATTTTCCCAAATTTCACATTGAAAATATAAAATATTTAAATTGGAAATATGACAATTTTGGTTTCGGATACCATTCCAATTCATTTTCCTGTTTTTGATAACAAGAAAAAACGCGGCGTTAGGTTCCGCCATTTTTCAATATAAGCACTTATGGAACATGAGTCTTATCAATAGTTTCATTCTTCATAACTTGCTATATGTGAGATATACTATATGATATTAAGAATATTATTTTATCTATAGTAGAATTGCATTAACTTAATCCAATAACTTTAACGTTCTATTAATAATTGATTGCTAAAACATAATATTACTAATAAATCCATTCTTTTATAATAAAATAATTTAATTTAATAGAATAACAACGATTTACGACTCTGCATGTATTTGGTTAATGTATTCAAATTGATGCAAACAACGCTAGAGTTTATCTGCAACACGATATGTTGCAAGGTCTTTCTGATAAAACCTAACAAATCCTTGTAATGACAGTAAAATGCTATCATAGTGCAATATTAATTCAAATTCTATAGTAAATATTGGCAAAATAATTTAAATTTGCGTATTTCAGACATAGTAGATTGGTGGGTGATGAATCTAATCGATATCTCCTGTAATGGAAAATAGCATGTTGGGTTATTAAATCACAAAAAATATCAAATTTTAAATTATAAATGTGTTGTATTATGATATTGAAACAACGCCTTATAAAAGTTGGTGAGCATTTTCTTCGTTTTGTGCGCTAAAGCCTTAAGAACTATATCTTCTTACACAAATACATGTTCATAAAAATGTATATTATTTTTAATAATCTTAGACGCCATCGTGACGTAGTCGTATTTACTTAATTTAATATTTGAGTTGTGAGTAATCACAATTACAGTAAAAAGGCATTTTTACTATATAATATATATCAAGATGTATGTATTATAATTAATATTTATATTTAATAATTTTCTCACTGTTTCCCACTAAGAGGTTTTTAGGAACAGAAAAATTTTGTAGTATTAAAACATTTCGATAACCTTTTAAATACTCACGTTTACTCGAAATATATGTTTAAAACTTTATTACATACCTAAAAAAATAAACATAAGATTAATAAAAATTGTGATATGCATCTTCCAAAATTAAGGAATAAGAATAAACTTGACGTGCTCAAATGTAGGCTCCATAATAGAAGTAATACTTTAGCAGGCCACTATATGTATACGTATGTACACACTGCCTGGTAACATGCTATACTTCACACAAGAAATTTAAGAACTTTATTAAATGTAAATTGTATAATAAAGCGTACTACAGTATCAAAGACTTTAATGCTGACCAAGTAAGTAATACGAATTGTTCAAAAAGTTGAACTTAATTGTATTAGACATATACATAAGTTACATTTTTAAAAAAGTCATTTTAAGTTTCTTGTGTGTTCCTCTTAGACTCGTTGCCCTTTATATATGGTAAATTCTTTTAAAATAAGTTATTTGACGTTTTAATACAAACGATCATTTATTCAGTAAAAGAGTAGAAGTAGTTTAGATTTTTTTAGGCTTTCTGCCATATGCCTTAAATGTTTACTGATTGGCAGAACTCAAAGCAATAAATAAAAATAATTCATTCTCCAGAATAAAAATTTAACCGGAAATTGTCCTTTTTAATATTAGACACATGTCTATTAAGAGGGGATAGAGAAAGCAGGAACTAAGCTACGGAGTATCTTAACACTAGATTCCACGGTTCCTGCAGTTCCCTCTTCCTAACCTGCCATGTGCTGGATAAAGCGTGAAGTTAAAAAAAACTATTAATAAGCAAACATCAAAAGTCACAAATAACACAATTTTAATTACAAGAAACCACCACTATTTTTTTTAAACTAACGATAAAAATATAAAATGATATAACAAAATTTCATATTAAGTAATAAAATGAGTCACTTCACAATCGTTGACTATCGTTTGATGAATCATTATAGGAAACCTGGGTGCGGCTTTTTAAATTTAACATTCGAATAGATTTTGTTGATGACAAATTGTAGTCGAGTATTATAGTTTTATTTAAATATGTCACTAATGGCCATTTTATTATAACAAAAGAAAGAATTTAGCATAATTTATTTGTATCAAAGTTCAAAATATATTCTCCTTACTTAATTAAGTGTTTAATTAAAAAAGTAGCTTTAGAGTAAACTAAGAGAATATAGTGTTACGTCACTCTATTAAATTTTTCTACGAAATAGTTTGAATTTAGAGAATTTATTATAATTGTTTTGCTATATTTTTATATGTTAGCTAAAAAACTAATGTGAGATAATGCAAATTTCATTTTGTTAAAATTTTTTTTAGCTTAGCTTAACACATGTTACACGATATTTTTAGAAATATATCTTTTGAAAGGTTAAACTCATCCTTGCGCTTTATTGACGTGACAACGTCTTAAATTAGGTTGCGGCTCGGAGTCACATATGAAAAAGGTAACGTAACGATGTGTCAACTGTCACCGAACTATGATCGATCCGCCGCGCGTATCACTTGACACATGTACAATGTTTTAGTAAACAACATATATTTTCTATAGTTAAAATTTCTGCAATTTATATTATAATTATTATTCATATCAATAAATATTCTACCGAGAAAAAGACGTTGTCACGTAAAATTTTCGCCCGTAAAACCCACTTTACAGGCAACCATTTTTTTTAACGTTCTTAACGTTATATACTAAATACCTATATAAATATATAACTGCTCATTTTATGTGTTTATTACACAAACTACGAACACCAATGTAGTACCTAATTGATGATAACGAACGATATACGATAACGAACTAGACGAAAAAGGATTGCCCATCTCGTAAAATGGGGTCCATTTTAAATATAGCAATAAAATTATTTACTCTCCTTTCTTTTATAAACATTACAACTTATAGTATGTTGTTTTTTTTTTTTTTTTTAGTTCGTTTTAGGCTTGCCTTAAATTGACAAAAATTTTTTTCATAATGGATTGTTGAATTATTGAATAAAGTTATAACCATTTATATCATCAATTAAACTAATTACTTTATTGTAAGAATTTCTATCCTCGGAAACTAATAATATGTATGTCACGTTATTCTTAATTACATTCTCTTGAATAGATAAAGCTACAATTTAAACTTAGTATAGTATATTTTTCTCTTTCAAACTACGTATAAACTTTTAACAAGACAACATTACTCATTCAAATGTTAATTCTACTAAAGCTTTATTAGCTTTTTTAAAAGCACACAAACTAATTTAATTACTATTTAAGCTCCATCGATACATCGCAACTCAAAAGCTTTCCACTGAACAAACATATCATGACGTACAAATGGTCCCTTTAAATATTTGAACAAGTGTTGCTGACATATGTCCTGTACAAGCACAATTAGCTTTGTAAGAGATGAGATCGTTTTATGTAGAGTGGGATCGATAATGTCTCAAGGTGCAGGTTTGAATCCTGAAATGACCAAAAAATTTTTTATAAGATAAATGTACTACGCATTGAATTAGCAGGGTAGAGTGTGAACTTCATAACAATAAGATTCTATTGTACCATACAGTATATCTTCAATCAACATAAGCTAAACAAAATTAAGAATAGATTATATATTTCTTCTTATATTATTTAAATGGTTTCACTTTGGTATAAAAGTAAAAAGAGTATTTTTTATCTTCTTTCTCTTAGAAAAAATATCCCTGACTTTAAAAATTTATTATATTAATATAAACAGCTAGGTTATCCTCTGAGAGGCCTAAGCAGAAATGGCAAGAGCCAGGATATTCACTATCAGTAACATAATTAACAGTCTATATGACAAATTTGTAATATAAAAGAATAAATGAAAAATATAGAAATTATAAAAATATTAAACAATTTGTCCCTCATTCCCATAATGATACATTCGCTTCATCTTTCTATTCTATTTAAAACACCTTTCGATTTATTTATCTCGATTGTAATAAATAAAATGTTTTAAGTACATAGTTAAACTACCAATGTATATAATAAAGTAAATATTTTTGTTAAATTGTAAATTCTGAGTAACTTGTTAATATAAACCGCAAACTGCTCCAAGTAACCGCAATAGACTTGTTAATATTTGTTAAAACCAAAACAGGTATTTTTAATAATTATTTATAATAAATCTTACCGTTACGGACTGTCGTGGCTTAGAGGTGCAGCGTCTGCCTATAAACACTATGGTTTGTGGGTTCGATTCCCACTCGGGGACGATGAATAAAGCGTGGCATTGAGTTTCAATATTCTACACACAATGCCTGGAAAAGTGGAAATTGGTGATCGTAGGATTTAAGCACTAGGTTTCTTATACCTATAGTTTCTCCTGCATACCCTGCGATGTGCACATAGTAGAGTATAACGTGAATGTAAAAATAAATACAAATTGAATAGTACGGTACTATCATAATCATAATGCAACGGAGTTTCAACTGTATAAATATTGAATAAATATTTCATTTAGTAGTAACACACAGTAGGTATTAGGTTCTGCTGTACACTCTTTGGAGATCAATGAGAATAGTATAATTCCTTTTCATATCCAGTGCAAAGTCACGGGTCAAGACACGTTTAAACATAAAACCTTAGAATAAGTAATTATTTAAAATATCAGAAATTTAACTTATTACAATTATTTGATATACACACAAATTAAGTACAAGAAGATCGTCGTGGTACAGAGGCTTAAGCCTGTAAACGTGACGGTTTGTGGGTGCGATTCCCACTCAGGCAAGATGGATTTTTCTATTACCATTTTCTACGCTCTGGAAACTAGGCAAAACGCAGCGTTGAATTCCGAACTCAACATGCAATGAAAATGTCTCGAAAAAGGCGGAAAGCGAGAACGGAGAAACAGGGACTAAGCAATGTAGAGTAGAGAGAACACTATGGTTCATAAAAAAACATTAAAAAAAGAAAACATTAATTAATATCCAATATTAATACAATGAACATGCGCATAAATAGTCTGTCAATGCTTAAATATTTTTTTTTCATGTGAGTGAGTGACTCATGCGCCGGCGCCGTTACGTAGGCTAGCCATGGGCTGATGAAATTATACTAACAATGTTACGTGATACAGGTTGTTTATTACAGGTTATAGGGAAATTATGTTTTTTTTTTATAAAAATGTAATTAACACAAACAAAATTATACTATATGTTCTTATCATACATATTAATTATATTATTATTACATTACCATTCTTTACATTTTTTCATATATTTATTGTTACTTAGAACTAAGGCTATGGCTGATAAAATAATTTAATAAATTTATGTACTCTCTTTTTAACGTTAGAATAAAATTAAATGGTACAATAAATGGGGTCACTTGTCGGTGGGGTCACACAATAATGGCAAAAAGTGAGCTTTAATACGTCTTATAGCTTAAATATTCGATTAGTATATATCATAATATGTCTATACAGAAAATTATTATTAAAAATATATTTACTTTTAACTAGTTTAAGATAACTAATGAAAATACTTTAAATAGAATAAAGTTTTATATATTCCATTTTGGTAACAACGTTTTTATTTATGAATAATTACTTTATTTAAATCTTAGAAATCATCTATGGGGCAGAACTGTATTCGATCGAACTACGTCTTAAACGCTTCTAAAATAATATCTTAAAATATTGAATTAAATGAACTACGTACTATATATGTATACTCTATTTGACCATAATTTGTAAGTATAGCTTCAATTAGTATAAAATTCTATAGAACAATTTTAATTATTTACTATCTGGACTGTAGTAAACTGTAACATTTACGGTTAGTTGACACAGACACACTGACAGGTCTAGACATTGTGTGCTCGGGTTAAATTAGAAGAGTGCATCTGCTTTGTTTACAATGTAATTTACCTTTTATATGTAACTGGAATGTTTCTTAATTTGCTATAAATATAGATTTTAAGTTATTAGTAATTAGTTTCTAGTATCTTTGGATTTTTATTTTATCTTATCTTTTTATTGAATATGATTATCTTTAATATTAATAATAAAAATTAAAACTTTTTTTATAAAGTAAAAGTTATCATTATTGGTAAAAATTACAATATAAAATAATCAAAGCCACAAAGAAAAACAAAATAAAAATTAAATAAATATCTGTACATTTTCACCGTACATATAAGTGATTAGTCCTTACATATAGATAATTTTTAATATCATTTTATTTGTATACCTTAAAAAAGTACTGTATGGCTTGAAAATTGAATAGAAAAGATTAGCTGACCTACAATAAATAATGTAAAAAATATACACATATTAAATCAACTTACTTAGTCATAAACACTACACTGTACAACACTAGAAAAAAGCTCAATTACACAACCCCTAAAAGCTTAATTATTCAAGCCCCAAGTCTAGATGAGACAATGAGACGTAGTCATCATTTTGAGCTTTCATCTTAATACTATACACATAAGTTTAGTAACAGCCTAGTAACAGTGACTCATGGTGTAATCTGATGAGAGATAAGGTACAATTTTTTTCACTGTGCCTTCCCGTGCCAAGCACTGCGTGAGTCATCACGATAGCGCCGGATGGTGAGATGCTAGTTAGAATATTAAGCTAGATATTTGTATATTGAGAGCTTTTTTGAACTTTTGTCTACTTACTTATATTTTTTCATTATTAAATTTATATTAATAATTTGGTTTCATTCAATTAAAATCGTCATTTTTTTGTTAAAAAAATAGTAATTTTAAATAATTACTTTGAAAATAAATAATGGAAAACACTTCGTAATTGTGATTTTATTAATAAATAGATTTATTTTTTACTTTTAAATTTTAATCCTCTTGATTTGTGTTACTTGAAAAAAGGAAACTGTTCATTTAAATTATTTTAAATCCTCTTTGAACAAAACTTATTTTTAAACTTTTTTTTACAAGTTTAGTAAAATTGTTTCTAAAATTTCTAGTTATAATCGACTCTACAGAGCTTTTGCTCTTTCACTGCGTTGACCAAACTCCAGACGATGTCTTCAAACAATTTTTTTCTCTATTTTGTACCGAAAATATTTTACATTTAAACCATTCATTTTATAATTAGGACCATTTGAACGTAATGATTTGTTAACAATCGACGTTCTTTATTTGTATGTCACGTTACCGTTGTAACTCAGTGGTACTACATTTACCCTATAACACGATGACTACAGATTGAATTCCTTTAAGAAAAAAAAATAATTTAGTATTCTAATTAAGAGAAGAAAACGGACTGTCTAAGTTTCTAATTCTAATTAAGTTTTTAATTCTAATTAAGAGAAGAAAACAGACTGTCTAAGTTTTGATTGACTTATTATTCTGTTAATCGCGGTAATGTGTGAAGCTAAAAAGGTGGAAGTACTCTACTGGAATATTTACGTCATAGCTGAATCACATACATATGTATAACGATTTCCTTACAATTGAATCATTAATTAATATATTGTATCTAATTTATCATTACTTTATTTCTAAAATTTTTCGACGTTGCATTGGGTTATGCTACTTGATGCAAAAATAGCAATTCAATAGTTTCAATTATTTATAAAAGGGATGCTTTAATATGAGATACAAACAAAATAATTTGTTAAATAATTATTACATATTAATATTACATATTATTATGTGTACAAACGTATACAAAGTAAGTCAATTTGTTTACAAAAATGGTCACTCATTGATGTAAAAAATTTAAATTATGATATTAATCATTTCATTCACCTATTATAGTTAAAAAACCAAAGTATAATGTATATCGTAGAAATACATTCTTAGTTTATTGTTATTGTGACGTGACAAAGTAGAAAATAAATCAATTGTGACATAGCTTGGACGTATCAAAGAAGTCAAGTCACTGAGCACGATGAGTATGAGTTCAAATATTATATTTTCAATTCTATAATAGAAAGTACGAAATAGTAAAATGACACGCTTATATTTATTATGATTTCATCTACGTCATTGGTTATTATAGATAAAATATAAAATGATATTTTACGCAGATTTTGTTTAAAGATATTTAAAATTATTTTATATTATTGTTAAGAAATTTTTATTACTACTTTTAATAGGCCATTTTGGCTAGTTGGTTGTAAATGAGACGGTTATAGGTTTGATTCCCGTTCAAGAAAATGAATAACTGTGCAAGAAATGGAGAACAAAGTATCGTGATTTTAGATTCTCTCTGAATACTCTGCTGCAAAAGGGCTGCTGAAAAACTAAGTTAAATTATAATATTTAAGTATTTTAAATTTTATGTCACTTATTTTGCTTTGAACGACAATATCTGCGTTTTCCGTCCAATTTTCAAGATTTCAAAATTTCTCAAATGGAATGGAAGTGGATTAGAACCCACTATCCTAGCGCTTACTGCAATATTTTCTGCTATATAGTACTGCTAACAAATATTTTTAACATTTAAAACACAGGGATAGATCACTTCTCACCCTAATATAATAAAAATAAAGATTACTATACATACATTATAAAACTTGCAATAACTAAATCAGTTATTACTAACTACAAAATAACGGTCCATACGTGACTTTTTATAATGCCTTATTTAACGATTCAAAATGTCAATTCATAATAGTGTCACTTTATAGCTCTTAAATCTTTTTGACGTAAATTTTGACAGACTCACACTGTCTGATGGGAAATGACTGACTTTCTTAGTTACAAAGTATTTTATTATTTTCATTCTTTTAAAACTTTTTATGCATTACCTTCTTACATTTATATTTTAAATAGGCTAAGCTTTTATTGAGCTTTAAAAGCTCTATTATATGAAGTTGTAAATCAAAATATTTTGTGTGTAGTTTTAATGAAATGAATGAAATTATGTAATGCAATTTTATTAGCTTAACGCTTTTAAGAGATGGTAAAGTCATAAATCTTTTAAAAGTACACGTAAATGTTTTTCAAACACAACCAATCGACAAATATGTAGAAACAATGATCAAATGAACTGTACAAGTTCGAATATCGGCTATATTTTCCACCAATTCGCCGTTTTTAAATGTTTAAAACGGTACCAAAAATAGAAATCTAGATAAAATCTCGCACCTTAAAGTGTGTAGTTTCTAATATAAAAGTGTATGTAGTATCGTAATTTCTAAGGGTAAAGGAATAGAATAAAATATTAAATTTAATTTAATTTGTTATATTTTACATAAAATGTGCATACATTTCACGAAAAAATATACTAAAAATAAAAGATTTTATGTTTTTGTAATTTAATATTTTTATTTTATTTTATTTACGCCACTTTTCTCCATTGATATAATCTGTGAGTACAAACTACCCAGAAGAAAATAGAACCTACAGTCATCATATGTGATAAGATATAATATATTTTTACGCTTTATTTTACCAACAGGCCATTAGTAATGCAATTTTTGTAATTTTAGCTAATAATTTTCTATGAGGCTGAAACGTTTTTACTGTTTTATAACTCAAAACATTTGATTTAAATATTACATCTTTACTGATACACATACATTTACAACCTACAACTTATAATCTTACAAATTTTAGGTAAAAAAATTTAATCTAAAGCATTTACAATATTATAGGTATATATCTTTTTTTGTAGCTTCACGCTTTATCCCGCACATGGCAGGGTAGGCAGAGGGAACTACAGGGACTGTGGGAACCTAGTGTTAAAACACTCAGTTGCTTAGTCCCTGCTTTCTCCGTCCCCACTTTCCGCCTTTTTCAAGGCATTGCGTGTTGAGTGGCGGAACTCAACGCCGCGAAGAAAATGGAAATAGAAAAATCCATCTTCCTCGACTGAGGATCGAAACCAGAAACCGTCGCGTTACAGGCAGACGTTGCGCCTCTGCGCCACGACGGTCCTCATTATTATATATTCATTTATATTTTTAAAAACTCCAAAAAAACCTTCAATTTTTTATGAAAATCTATGTACATATTAATAAAAAAAAGTGTAATAGTACATTAATCCCAGCACTATCTATAACTTTCCCACTTACACAGCATTGAGTGAGCAATTATTATAAAAAGCTATGTCATAAGGATATCGACCGATAATATTCAAGCTCGATGCAACTAAACAAAAGATCTGTTATCATTAATGAAGTATGACGAAAGACGTCAAGTGTCCACAAACCGGTTGATATATACCAAATGTTTGCTGAAGATAAGAGTAGGGTTTGGTCCAAAATATTATTATCTATAATTTTTTTTAGCTTCACGCTTTATCTCGCACATGGCAGGGTAGGCGAAGAAGACTGCAGGAAACATACGAATTTAGTGTTAAGACTCTCCGTTGCTTTAGTCCCTGCTTTCCGTCTCCGCTTTTCATATAAAGCATATGTTCTATTATATTCCATATAAGGCAAAGTAGTTAAAGTTAAATACTTAGAAACTCCGTTGTTTTAGGACACTGAGTTGAGTAGCGGAATTCAAAATTGCGGCATATAGTCATTTTTGTGAACTTTGTTTAAATATTTAAAAAAATATTATTGTTGTCCATTCTATTTTATTTTTGTATTATATAAACATTTAGTAATAATCTTCTACTTAAATTTTACAAGAATCTACTGTTTTATCATATTTTTTTAGCTTCACGCTTTATCCCGCAAATGGCAGGGTAGGCAGAGAAACCTAGTGTTAAGTCGCTCTGTTGCTTAGTCCCTACTTTCTCCGTCCCCGTTTATCATATAATTTACATAATATAGCTTGTGACTTAGACCACAGTGTAAATAGGTAAACTCTGTCGAATTTTATTAAAAACTTCTTTGTATGTTATTTTTATGGCGACAGCTCGTTAATGTGTAGAAATATTTTGATAAGAAGCTTTTGTTTTATTTAGAGCTTATTAACATTGCATCATAAGCTTGAATCATCTAATGCGTATTTTGAGGAATTGATATCGATTTGAAATAGATCATTTTCAGGTATTATTTAAATATTTGATACTGATAGCTTTGTTATTATAAAAAGCTATACTGCTGCTGATAGAGTATTGCTAGTTGATAGAGTAAAGTATGTAAATTTTGCCACAATGGCGTAGATGCATTATTATAAGTGCGATAGTTGTGGGTTTAAGTTTCCACTGAAGTTAGTTGCTTAATTAGAAAATTTTGTCATTAAATACGCAATGCCTAGAAAACTTTAAACAAATTTAGCTCTAGATTAGCTTTTTAATATTGTTAATGTAATGTAATGTAATATTTATTTTATATATAATATTTCAAAACTAGTAAATTATAAATTTAGAAATTAAAATAAATGCAAAATCAAAAGTTGTGGTTTTATATCTGTATGGAATACAATACCATATATTTATAAGATATTTCTATGATAAGTATGGTTAAATAAATGTGTATGTAGAGTTTTGTAACGCATGTAGGTATATGCACTTATGATACATAACTAATAAGTAAAAGTTTTATGGCAAAGTTGACAGTATACGCCCATATTGCAGAGATTCAGTGTGGGATTACAAGCCTGGATAGTCAAATCAATTTTGTTTTAATATGGCCAACACACTAAATCTGAATAAAAAATGAAAACAAAATATCTGTATATCATGTGCTCTGTATCTACCCTGCTTTATGTCAACTTACACAAATAAAACATATTATATAATATACAATTATAAACTGATCAGAAAATTAATAAGCTGTCGTACTTCAGTAAAAGGAATTTATTTAAAAAACAATCTCTAAGATATAACGCTATGTAAAACTTTTATCAGTGTATTATTTTGCTTCTTTCCTCGAAAGAGGAGAGAAGAAGAGAACAGAGTGTTTTGACACTAGACTCTATCTGCATTTTCTTCTATATATGGGATACATACAGCCAGAAATAACGAAAAAAAGATCGTCAAAAAATCCAAGAACAAAATATGATCAGGTATTGTTTTAATGGAACAATAGTACACTATTTTAATCTCTTCCATTACATTTATAACAACTCAGAAGTTAATTACTGTAAAGTGCTTATGATTCACAGACACTGTCCTTAGTATATGTGCTATTAGCATATATTAAGTTATATCAGTCACCATTAAGCAAATATGTTAAGATAATGCGTGGAGGTGTGGTTTGAAGTTATAGCTATTACTTGTGTTATAATTATTTTTAAAAACCAAGCGAGCTTTATATTTCCGCCTGCTTTGAAAAAAAAAAGCATCAAAATAAATAATTTTTATATAAATATTGTAAATTGAGACACGCCTTCGTCTTTTTCGTTCTTTTTATATGCCTTGAAAAGCACATATTATAAACAATGTCTCGCTTTTGGCTTCTTCGTTTGTTTTTCAATAAATACACACTGTGTGTTGTGGCGTAAGTTAACGCTGTTTTATCGTATTATAGTAAGTAATTGAGTTCGGGATGTGAAACCCAAACCCCTGTGAATATTTAGACACTGTTCCACTGCGACACCTAACGTGGTCGACCCAAAAAATATCTTGCTCGACGTAAAAAATCAAAGTAATATAACATTAAATGCTTTGTTTCACGTCGCATAAAGATTTATTTATTCCTAAAAGTACTTATGAGATCTTGACTTTTGGATCTATTGAGAAGAGCATACTATTGATAAGAAGCATATATAAAAGAAATTAAAATATTTATATATTATATAATTGAATATCGTAATATATATTACTCAAATGACTATTGAAATAACACATTTAAGTGTTTTGTGATGACTTTGACAGCAAAAATAAATTATAGACTTTCTCTAAAAAAATCTTTACTGCTTGAAATTTTCATTTAAACAAGTAGTTCCTGAGATATGCATGCATAATCAAACAGAAGATCTATATTCAGTAGGAATAGAACTTGTGACTTTTACTTATATAATCAGTCGTTAGCTAGATGGCTATGGCTATTCAAGTCAATTGTAGATAACGTAAATATTACAAGGTAAAACGGTTCTTCACTATCACAACATTGTGAAATCATATACATACACAAATGCTTTTGACTTCCATACAAACTTTAAATATCCAGTGGCAATTAAAAATTTACTTTACAAATTTCACTTGTAAAATTTAATTTATAATTTTTTCCAAAAAAATATAATTTGTTTTGTGATTTAATTCTAAGTTAAGTAGTTACTAACTATTTTTTTGATAAAAAAAATTCTTTCTTATTTTACTTTATATTGTATCGCGCATACAGCAAATTTTTTATCCCGCACATGGTAGGGTAGGCAGAGGGAACTACAGGAACCGGGGAACCTAGTGTTAAGACACTCCGTTGCTTAGTCTCTGCTTTTTTCCGTCCCCGCTTTCCGCCGTTTTTAAGGCATTGCGTGTTGAATGACGGAACTTAACGCCACGCTTTTGCCTGGTTCCTAGAGCGAAGACAATGGAAATAGAAAAATCTTCCCCGATTGGGAATCGAACCCAGAAACCCTCACGTTACAGGCAGACCTTACGCCTCTGCGCCACGACGGTCCACTACAGCAAAATGAACAGTATTATAACAACAATCCTTATTTCCTTTAATCTAAGACGCTGGCTATTCAATTGTATATATATAAACATATATTATATAGATATATAAATGTTCAACATAAAATATTCCCAACATATTAACAATATGCAACGTATGGTAGAAACACGTGGATGTAGTATGGAAAAATTGTTATCCATGAATATATGTGCATAGTAGTGCAAGGTCAATTCTAGTTCAATAGAATATATACATTTGTTGTGTAGAATCGAAGGTCGTTATTGTTCATACAATATACATCATATGCGGGCTTATGCGTTATAAACGTGAATACGGGTAGAAATTATATAATATATATGTATAAAATCAGGAAAATATTAATAAATAATACTTAATTATTTACTACAATATTTAATTTTTTCATAAAATTGTATAAATAGAAACATATCTGTCTGCACGGTGCTTGACAAATGTTAACAAAATATTCTACAATTTTGTCTTACGATTCTGCTTTCAAAAGTTGGTACTGTATAAAATTGTGATATTTTTATCGTGTGTATTTATGTTTGTTACAGAAATTACAACTTTAAATAAAAATATAACAATTTAAATATTAAATAAATATAAAAAATGTAATTAATGAAAAATAAATATAATTTATATTTAGTTTTTATTAATTGATCTCTCTTTATAATAAGTAAATAATTTACGTTTTTACTACAACTTCTTAATTCAAAGTAGTGAGAGACCAACGTTAAGGCACTTCCCGGCCTTATTCGAGTTATTTACTTAGTTCTTGTCAATTTTATGTACCATATATCATCATACTGTACCACCATAGAGCAAAACAAACCTAAAAGCCTTATATGTAATAACTTTTAGAACACGCAATTATTATTCGAATAATGACATTTTGGCTTTCAAATTAGCTTAGTAATCCTTATCACAACTTAAAAAAAAGTATTACACAACATAAAAGCTCGAATAAATTAAGCTTTCGGGTGACAATAGTATACACACAATAAGTCTAAAACACGTACGTTTGGAAAAAAAGCACAATCACCCGAACACCTGCGATTGATTTCAATACCCTTCAATATTGATTAGTATTCATTTAAAAAAGCATGGAAATTTGGACTTTATTATATTTGTCAGTAGGAACGAAATTAGTTTAGCTAAAGTATTTAAGAACAAAATTTTTGCCCGAAGCGAAAGGGTTTAAATGCAAAAACTAAATAACCTTAGTATTATTCAATGAGATACGTTTCGTATTTTTGTATACAAATTTCGAAGATCCTGATAAGCGTGAGGAGCATAATGACGAAGTGAAAAAATATAAATTGAACTTAAAAAGAAGAATTGAAACAAAATAATTATAACGGACACAAAAACGATACGATTTAGTACATATGGTAGAGTATTTTTTTTAGTTCCACGCTTTATCCCGTTCATAGCAGGGTAGGCAGAGGAAACCACAGGAACCGTGGAAACCTAGTGTTAAGACACTCTGTCCTTTGCTTTCCGCCTTTTCGAGACATTGTGTGTTCAGTGGCGGAAGTTAACGCCGCGGTTTGCGTGATTGCCTGAGCGAAGAAAATGGAAGTGAAAATATCCTTCATCCTCGAAGCCACAAACTGTCGCGTTTACAGATAGACGCTACACCTCTGCCCCACTGATCCATCCAATGTGTACCTATTATAATTTTAGATTGAGTATATTTGATATTTGAAAAAAAAATCAAATCAAACTTCTGTAATCATTAGTTAGATGAACTAATAAAATTACTACACAAACTGGACAACAACACAATAACATTTAAAAGACAGGGAAAGCAAAGAACATAGTGATAAACGAGTGATCAAGCTTCCGTAAAACTAGTTAGTAATTGTCACAATATTAAAAGTAGGCACATATATTTGTACGATATTTTTAATGTTCGAAAAAATGAAATGTAAGTATGTACCTAAATAACTCGACTTAGTGAACATTGATGCATGCAGGGTGAAATACAGGACGTTGACATTCGGGGTCATATTTACAGGACTTTCAAGATTTTCTTTTTATTTGTATAGGAAATTACCTAGTATATACATTTTAATGCTAATTCTGATACAGATATTCCATGTATGACACGGACACGTGTATGACCCAGAGAAAAAATGTTTCATGAATACTGCATTGGATGCACAATCGTTATCCTTCGATAGTATAATGTGCAAAGCAATGTCATATTTATATCAAGTAGAAATGCTATGAATGTATAAGAATTATATTTATGAGATTTAAATAATTAATAAATATAGTTCTATTAATTTATCAATATAATAATAATAATTTTATATATGTACATGGTTACTAAAAAAGTAGGATTTTTTGGTAAAATTAACAAAATTTAATGCCAACGGTCAATATCATATCATCAATATATAGTAGTTAAAAATTGTGTTTGAAACCATTAATTTTTTTTATATAGAACTTCATTATATTAATATATATATATATATATATATATATATATATATATATATATATATATATATATATATATATATATATATATATATATATATATATATATATATATATATATATATATATATATATATATATATATATATATATATATATATATATATATATATATATAATATTATTAAAATTTTATAAACTCAAATACACTTAAATACATATTTTATAATAATAATTGAGCTTTTACTAAATTTTTTAAAAAAGCTATTTCCTGATTTGCCATTCATACAAGTAAAGTCCAAGTTTCCACCGTATATCATTTCTCTAACCACTTTCCACTAGTATTTTACTTGAAGAAAACTATTAAATAATAAAAACGTACTAAAAACAAAAATTTAAATATAAAAAAGCCACTAAGCATTAACTGTGAGAAACAATAATCATTAAATTGCTAAGCGCTTGCCACAGGCGCTATTGTCTCACTATTGTTTGAAATTTGCATTTTAGTTGAGAAATGGTACGCCGTTTATGAAGCTTTTAGTCGGTTGCAGTTGCACCATTAATACTACTTATTACGATCGCATGTTACTTTAATATATTTGTGTTAAGTTTATATTTCTGCCTGTACGTTAGCTATATTCTATTTGCGGTAAAAATATATATGTCATGTAGACCCTAAAGATGGCTGTGGGTTCGAATCTACGTACGGCACAAGATAATGTACAGCGTTAATTTCTGCCAATCAAAACACAATGTCTATTAAGGCAGCGGGGGTTAAGAAGCGTCTTAACTAGCTTAAATAAAATAATAACAAACATGCTTATATATGTAAAAATCAAAGTGCCAACTTATATAAATGATGAATATGAACTTATATTTAGATATTTAAATATTTAATAAAATAAAATTGAATTAAATTCACTTTGGGAAGTATTTACAAAAAGAATTCTCACATTTGTTCTTTTTAAATAATGATAATGTTTCATTTACATACGTCAATAGGCACCAGCGATTTACATAACACATTGAGAATCAATATGACAAATATAAGACATCAGGTACACAATTGTCGAAGGAAATATTATATATTCAAATTATCACGAAACTGATGCGCATACGCATGCAAATTTAATACGCGAATCTCGCTTGATCAGTGCCTAAATGACAATTTTATACAAATTGCTAGTTACATCAAATTTTTATTTGACGTCTCCGTGAGAAAAATATTATAAGACCATTTATCATAGAAATATTTAAGTTTTAAAATAATTTCGGGTAAAAGTTGAAGATTTCTCTTATGGTTAGTATTATTATATATAGAAAGCTAAATAATAGAAATATTTTGAGCAAGTGTATTATTTGCGCACACTTAGAAAGCTGAGATTTTAACTTAGAATTTTATTTTTGGTACCGTTTTAAAGATCTCGTAAATGCGGATTATTGAAATATAAAGCTGATGTTTAAACTTGAACAATTCAATTAATAATTAACAAATTGTACATATTCGACAATTAGATTTACATGAAAATCACTTTCACGAGCTTTTGTAAGTCTCAAAAATAATGACTTTTAACGAAAAAGAACCTTATTTTACCGTCCTTAAAAAGTATTAAGCTAATAAAACGATACGCATGTACATGTACGTGGAACCTACTAGTATACGTTTAAAGTATATTTTTAATTAATTTTGCAATAATGTTAGATATTAGGACGAAATCAAAATGCATCTTAAAATAAGCCACGAATAAGTTATAATTTGAAGTCTATAATTACCAAAATCTCTCACCCCTTAAACGAATTAAGTTTAAATTTAAAAAAATAATTGACATTATCATTCGCTTGGAGTAAATTAAAACCGCGATAACTCAATTAGCAACAAAAATAGTCAACACAAAAGGGGCGGTTTGTGTCCGTGACGTATATATTTAATTAAATTCAGCAGTTTTCAGCTTTAGCCTTTCAGTGGAATCAACTGAAAATTACTGACTTCATAGATGCCATTAATCATTGGTTACACGGACGGTCCTGAACAAAGCGGGTGTATAGCAGGGTTGCTGCAGTACCTAGTGTTTCTAAATAGGTATTAATAAGTTTTACAATTTATTGAAGGATTGAGCTCCGAGATCTGTGGGTTCGATTCCCACTTGGGGAGAATGAAGAGATTCTTTTTCATTTCTATTTTCTTCGCACTGGCAACTAGGCAAAGCGTGGCGTTGAGTTCCGCCACTTTACATGCAAAACCTCGAAAGAAGGCGGAAAGCAGGAAACGGAGTGCCTTAACACTAGGCTTCCGTGGTTCCTGCGGTTCCTTCTGCCTATCTTGGAATATGTGGGATAAAGAGAAAAGCTAAAAAAATATTTAATTATAAAAAAATCTTATACGTATTATAAGATTCTTTTATAATTTAAACCTTTAAAATTTGGCTAGTTGAAATCGACACAATCGAACAAATTAAAAAATTATGAACAAATTTATATAAATTCCATTTGGGTAAACTATTAATAAATATTATCCTACTATATGGGTAGATATAGCGTAGTGCAAAGAAGTATATGACTAATGTTAATTTTCTTGTTTTCACTAAAATCTAATCTACAAATCTACTTTAACCTAAATATCACTTTTAATAGATTCTTATATATATTATAAATATATTTTAAATTTGCATTCGTAATATCATGTATCATACATAGTTTGTGTATGATTCACACAGTCACGGCCGTACGCTCTGCTTAGCTTTCTCCGTTGACTACAGTGTATATATGTACATATTTATTGTTCATTTATGTAATATACAACGGTGTCAAGATCAGATGAATCATAAGTTACGAATTAATATCTGTGCCAATATGTAATTTGAATTTGGCAAGAGCATGTTTATAGTCCGCCTAAACGTCGTGGCGCAGTGGCGCAACGTCTGCCTGTAACGCGACGGTTTGTGGGTTCGATCCCCAGTCGGAGAAGATGGATTTTTCTATTTCCATTTTCCTCGCTCTGGCAAACTAGGCAAAGCGCGGCGTTTAGTTCCGCCACTCAACACGTAATGCCTCGAAAACGGCGAAAAGCGGGGACGGAGAAAGCAGGGACTAAGTAACGGAGTGTCTTGACACTAGGTTCCCACGGTCCCTGCAGTTCCCTCTGCCTACCCTGCCTTGTGCGGGATAAAGCGTGAAGCTAAAAAAAAATATAGTCCAATTTAGTATTCGTGTTTTTTACTGTTGCATTTTTATATATGTTACCAATTGAATTATAGATTTTGATAATTTAAGTTCAAATTTAATATAAATATTTTTTAATTTTCATACATATTGTCTTTTGCTAAAAATGTAGATAATTAACGTTTTTGTTTCTTTAATTATAAATATTTTTTTCTTTGTGCCTTAAAAAAACGATTCTTTTATACCTAATCACACCAGCCCTATATTAACAATAAACAAACCTTAGTACAATAGCATCAACTTGCAGTGTTGGCTCGTATTAATAGCGTCTGCTAATGAATATTGCAGGCGAATGCAAGTTGACGGATAGTTCGTGTATTGTTTAGACTTTGCAAGTGTTATTGTAATGTGACAAAGTTACTTTAGTGCATTTTATATTTTTTCAGACGATGCTAATGACGTTTAATAAAAAAATTGCATAGTAAATCTGTTTAAGATTTCTGCTCACCTTATATAGCGAAGAGAAGATCCTAGAGAAATAGAATATATTTCTCATATCCCTGCCTCGAGATAAAATTTCCATAAAAAAAACGTATGAGGATCGTCATGGTGACGTCTGCCTATAAAAACGACTTGAGGATTCGATTACGACTCGGATCATGAAAACAAAACAAAGGGCGGCGTTGAGTTCCGCTACTCAACACGCAATGCCTCGAATGGCTAAGTGGAAAGCAGGGTATCTTAATACTAGGTCCTTTAAACTTACAGTTCATACCTTGCTATAATCGGGATATAATGTGAAGGTATGTAAAAATAATAAAAAAAACAAATCTTAGTGAGATTTGTTGACAAAACACTAATCGTTAATATTATTAACAAATTTAAAAATAATCATATTCAAAACACACCCTTACTATTTTGCATTGCAATTTTTCAACTCGTTGACTATATTAGAATATTTTACACGGTCAATTTGACAGGTAAGTAAAGTAAAGTTAACATAAATATATTGTAAGAATAATAAAAATTATTTATACATCGAAAGCTTTTATTTACATTTTATTCAATTACCATATGATGTGAGAGCGATAGTGGTGGTTAAATTGAATGTAAATTGATGAAGATTGATAATTTTTAAGTTTGTTTGGAGAAGAAACTAGTTTTGAAATATAATTGTTTGTAATTGATGATTTTTTGGGTGTTTTGGGTTCGAATTTTATAAGGTGAAATGTTGTGTATAATACATATAATATATGTATATAGGTACAAAGTAAGGATATTTATATACAAGATAACTTACTGGAATTTATTCGATAGCTTAATTGAAATGCTTAAAAGACCTTTCTCATAGCAAAAAAAGGAAAAAATAAAAATTTTAACCTTAGAATGTTACTTTTTTCATCTCAAATAATTAATGTTATTATTTTAATTACGTTTCAAACTATATTCACCCTAATTTTAGTTGAAGTCGTTGAAAAAATTAATATTTCCTTATTTTTACTATATTAAGTAAATAAATTAAACTAAATAAATTAAAAGCTGTTATTTCAATAACTAATTTGAACCTGTAACCCATATCAAAGAAAGTAAAGCTGCCAAAGGACTACACCATGCAATATCTTTCGAAGTTCATGTATAATTTTTCAATAATACAAACAATCTGATGCCTCATTTAAATATTCTCGTGGTCAATTTGACAGGTAACCACAAAAGGGAAGGTGACGACTTAAATTGTTTGTATATCGATTTTTGATTCAAATTTCGCGAATTTTAAGTGTGAGAAATATAGAAAACGTTAATATTATTTTGCATATTGCAGATTCAAACGTGGGGAATAACTGGTTTTATTATAATAATTGTATGGAGAAATGTTCTTTTTTTATAAGGATTTTATTTTAAAAAAAAGATTTTTATTTAGATTTTTTTACTTAACTGTTATTTATTTTTTGCGCATACAACTGTCTTTTTAAGTAGTGGATAACGATTTTTTTAAACTAACGTATGAACCTAAACCAATCGAATGTATGGAGTGTATTTAAGATTTTACTCCTATTTTACATCTTACAAATGTACTATACATTGAATAACTTATTTCAATAATAAAAGCAAAAATTTTATATTAAAACTATCCAGAAAGAGAAAGAGGTATCCGGCCCATTTTAAAGGCAGGGTGTCAGAAGTTTTGTTTTTAAAATAATTCATTCCACCGAGTGAGAATCGAACCCACAACCATCATATTTAGACGCTATTCAGCTTCACTATGCGAAACCAGTATATCTTACAAAATTAATATTGAACAGTGACTACGTATAAGCAAACTTTAATAATAATTATATTTGCACTTTCCTATAAAACTAAAAACATATTCAGGTCAAACCTGCTACGTTAAGCTAAAATCAGTCGATGACGTCCAAACGGAAGTAGCGAGCATTCTTTTAACGTTGTTCTCTCATTCGTTGCTTGGTGTGTGTGTATGTGTAATTTTTTTAGGTACTTCATATTATAACATTATTATAATTAACGTTTTATATTTCTTAATTTTTTTTATATAAAAAAAGTAACAAAAGCTTTAGAGCTTTTCCACGACGCGCTGCCTCAAGCAATACTGCCTTTTGTATTTAGTTCTTGGACACAGCACATGGTGGAACCATGAACCAACGTTGGTGAACCAACAACTACTTTAACATTTTACATTAGTCTTAATATTTATATCTTTTATATCTACTTTTTTAGTTATTTTTAAATTTCACCAGTAAGTTTTATTTCAAATTTATTAAGGACCGTCGTGGCGCAGAGGCGTAAGTGTCTGCCAGTAAACGCGACAGTTTGAGGTTTCGATTACCACAAGGGGAAGATGGAATTTTCTATTTCTATTTTCTTCGCTCTGGATACTAGGCAAAGCGTGGCGTTGAGTTCTGCCACTCAACACGCAATGCCTCGAAAAAGGCAGAAAGCGGGGACGGAGAAAGCAAGGACTAAGCAACGGAGTGTCTTAACACTGCCAAGTGCGGAACAAAGCGTGAAGCTAAATATTAAATCAACACAGTCGCACTCAGTATTAATTTTGTATTTGAAGGTTAGTGGAAAATACAAATAACTTATATTTATAAGTAAATATCTACTAAAAAAGTATAATATAAATAAATAAATAATGAAAAGTAAATAAAAATAACTATATGCCAATTGTATTACAATCTGTAAAATATTTATAAGTCTAAATAAGAATTCAAGCAAACGTAAAACGTTTTCGAATCCATAACAAAAGTATAATAAATTAAGTAACGGCATTTTATTCGGACTGTAGACTTTTCAAGTAACCGGTTCACTTCTTTTTTATTACAAGACAAAGTTACACTGGGTCAGTAAGTTATTTCCTTTTGATATCGATTGAATATGAGTCACGTTTGTTTATTTTGAAACTACTACCTGACTGCGACTCTGTCTTAGAGAGCCTTAACTTAAAGGCACACACAGACATACACTGTATATTATAAAACTATTATAAAATAAAAACAGCTAATTATTAAATTTTCATAGCAATTAAATTAAAACCTCGCGAAATCATCAGTCCTTATTTACTAAACATCCTATATTCACAATAAAAAATCTTTTCGTTTAAAATTATGCTTTAAATCAAAGAATTACAGTATATTTTCGTGTAACAACTATATCAGATATAAGCTTTTACAATGTCTATACTGTAGAAAAGGGCACCCAAAGCTCAATCGCGCAGGTGTCCTATGAACAAAAGAGCGTGGATTTGATACCCGTCTGTATAGCGATTTGTGGAAAAATAATACGCGGATTTTATGATACAATACATTCTAAATGGGTTCTGTACATTTTTTTGTTTTTTTTTTTTTTTTGTACTTAAAGTGAATATCTTTGTTCTTGTATGTACGATTCGTAGATTATTAAACTCGTAGATTATTAAACTACTTTTCATATTAAATTAAGCTTAAATAAATGCATGTCTTATGAGCAATTATGATTTTTGTTTAGCTATGTAGATAGAAAATATAACGTTGGGATATTCCTTCTCTATTCTTCTCTCTTCTCCGCGCGTTTTGAGATAATTATAGATCTAAAGTTAATTTAGTTTTTAAATTCTCAACTTAAAGTCGATACCTTTATTCCTACAATGTTTTAAGTTGTAGATAATGAATGTATTTTCCAAAAAATAAACTCTCTCGTCTACTAAAAAATAAAGACTGAAACAAAAAAATTTCTCTGCCCATCAATTGAGATCAAGATTAAATATATGAAAAAAGAATTGAACCCCAAAAAGCTTAAAAAGCTCATGTTCATTGTACCTATATAAAAATCACTGTCTTCAATCAACTGCATGTTTTACTAGTACCTATTTATCTAATCTAGTCTAGTCACTTTACAATCTCCTTTAGTGTTTAAAAATTGAAAACAGTCTTCTCCTGCCTGATATTTTCCAGATGCAGTATTATCTCTGGCAAAACATTTTGTTCTACGTAAAAAGATCTTTGATCTTCGATGAAGCAGTGTTCTCTATCAGCAGGAATCTAGAGCAGCAACCGAGGCAACTAGCTAATTCGTAATATTGTAAATTTAACAGTGATACTTAATACTGTAATAACGTCTTTTTAAGTAGGAAAATCTAATAATTTAGATGTAAGTTAACCTATATGAATTCATAGCCATAGGATGATCTTATTACCAGAGCGAAGAAAATGAAAATATTTCATTCTCCCCGAGTGGGAATCAAACCGACTAACCACCTAATTTACAGGTAGTTTGTCTCTGCGTTACAACGGCTATTACGCTTATATCATATTAATTATTGTTTCCGACAAACTTATTTTACATATAGACAGTGTAACCTTAATTTTAAAATAATAGCGTCTACAGAGCGCACAGAGTAATTACGCGCTAGATCTTAAATAACTTAATTATTATTTCTTTATTTTTATCTTAATTTTAAGCAATATTTTGAATTAAAGAATTTTAAATGTCTTCGTGCTTTATGTTGGAGTGGAAATTGAACCCATAAACCATCGCGCTTACATGTAGACGCTACGCCTCTGCGCCACGGTCCTCATATTTATTATTCTTTAAATAATAAATAGATTTAATCTTAATCACTATTGTGACGTTGATAATACGCTCTACACTTTTATTATTTTTTATCACAGTAGGCACTAGATGTCTTCTCTAGTGGATACATACTTTGTTCCCTGTGATAAAACTCAACGCCCCATTTTTGTTATTAGTATTGGAAAATTCTATTTTATCTTTACATACATACATTTATTTAAGCGTTAAAGAAAAATTATACTAACTTTGTGTACGTGACCAATGAATTCCCTCTATATTTTGATTAATCTATGCATATGCTATTCGTCATACTAACAATCGCTTTCCGATATCGCTTTACTGTACCAAGAACGATTTGCGGTTTGAAGAAACAAAGATAATTACAGATGCTTTATAATATTGGAAATAGGAATAGACGGAATTTTATATGACAAAAACTTTTTTCCGAAGTAATTATTACTTTATATGATATATTATATATATATATATATATATATATATATATATATATATATATATATATATATATATATATATATATATATATATATATATATATATATATATATATATATATATATATATATATATATATATATATATATATATATATATATATATATATATATATATATATATATATATATATATATATATATATATATATACCATGGCGTACATATATATGTGTATACGCGTATATAAAGAAAAACAATACCTAAAACCTTATATTACCAGACAAGACACTATAAGCTTACTAAAGCTGACTGGCAAATAACATGTAATAAACATAAACAAAAGCGAGGCGTCTCCAAGTCGCTTCTCTTACATTAATTGAATGTAGCACTTCCTTAGACAATCGTTAATATGAGACTGTCACCTTGTACTTGTATTTATGGAGGTAATTGACAATTTAAAACTTTTATGGTTATAAACACATTTTCACGCCATATTCCGCATATTGTTAAGACGTGTTAGCCGGTGAAGCTTCTTTTTACATCTTAGTACCAAAGCGCGGAAATGAAATTATGCATTCTCTCCAACGGGAAGTTGCATACGTGAAGTGCATCTGGAAAATATCAGGCAGGAGAAGACTGTTTTCAATTTTTAAACACTAAAGGACATTGTAAAGTGCCTAGACTAGATTAGATAAATAGGTACTGGTTTAAAACATGCAGTCGATTGAAGACAGTGATTTTCATGTAGGTACAATGAAAATGAGCTTTTTAAGCTTTTTGGGGTTCAATTCTTTTTTTATATATTTTTTCTTCATCTTAATTAACCGACTAACTAACGACTAATAATTAATTGATGGGCAGAGAGTATTTAATAATATTTTAATATTTCTGTCTTTATTTTTTAGCAGACGAGAGAGTTTATTTTCTCTCCGACATTCTCTCCGACGGGAAGTTGCACCTAAAACTGTCGCGTTGACAGTCATATTACGCTGTACCGCTGTTCCATGACGGTCTATACTATATAGTGTAATATTGTTGTATAAAATGATTTATATGTAATATAATATTTTAAGCTGAAGATTTTATTTGGTTGACTAACTAAATCTAGGACCGAGTAGGTATAGGTAGAGGTAAGTTTAGTATATAGCCTACTTATTGAGAAAGGCTATAAGCTATATTGCTATTTGCCACAGGCGACCTAAAAATACAGGTATTCTAGCGTAGACAGAAGAAACTTAGTGGCGGAACTTTGTCTACTAGAGGGAAGGAACGAGACTTATTTAAATATATTAATTTAACTGACCAAGCTATATCGGTATATGCACCTAAAATTAGAAAAAACAAAGTGTTCGGATCACTTAAATAAATAAAAATAACACTAGTATAATTTCTCAGAATATTAATAATATAATATTAAATGCTCAACTAAAATGATTGAATCACACGATTCTTATCAGTTCTGGCTGCGAAGTGTAGATAAAGCTTCGTCTCTTATTACAATTGAATACAACAGAAGCTTATTTGTTTGAGTTTTAAATTACAAGTAATATTTATTGTATAGTACATTAACTGAAGTCATCGTGGTGCAGTACGACCAAAAAGAACGAATTATTTTTAATTCTATTTAGACGAAGTTCAGAGTAAAATTCCGTGGATTAGTACGTAATGTAATATTTTTTTAGTTTCACGCCTTTGTCGTACATATTGCAGGATAGGCAGAGGGTACTACAGGGACCATATAAACCTAGTGCTAAAACACTCCATTGCTTAGTCCCTGCTTTCTCGGTCCCCGCTTTCCGCCTTTTTCGAGGCATTGCGTGTTGAGTGGTGAAAATCAACGTCGCGCTTTTTACCTAGTTTCCAGATCGAAGAAAATAGAAATAGAAAAATCCATCTTTCCCGAGTGGGAATCGAACACACAAACCATTGCGTTTACAGATAGACGCTTACGCCTCTGCGCCACGACGGTCCTCGATGTAGATTTTGATAAAGTAAATAGTGTATAAATTATTTCAATGGTTACAAGTTTCCATCATATAATGTAAATAATTCATGACATTAAGAACATTATTGATTAATATTAATAACAGCAAATTTCGTTTGGTACATGGTTTTTTATTCTTAATTTATTTAGCTTCACGCATTAACTCACTGATAGCAAAGTAAGTGTTAAGACACTCTGTTCTCCGCTTTTTGTCTTTCGAGGTATGGTGTGTTAAGTGGTGGAACTTAAAATTTGCCTAGTTGTTGAAACGAGGCAAATAGATACAACATAATCCATCTTTCTCGAATGGGAATCGAATCAACAAACCGTTGCGTTTGTACACAGACTGCACTTCTACGCAACGCCGGTCCTCTACAAATATATTTCATTTTATTTAGAAAATTCAAATGAAAACATTAACTCCAAAAATTATACATAAAATAAAAATAAAATTTACTATAAATAAAGTTATAAATACAAATAAAATTATTAAAAAAACATTTAAACAAAAAAAAGCAACATGTATAGAAAGAGAAGAGAAATGACATAAAGAAATAGAAAACTGTATAAAACAAAGCACACAATCATCTAAAGTAATAAATCATGAAAAAAACGGAGAAAGCAATATTTTTACATTAGAATCTCTCTGCTTTCCTTGCTATATAGTAAAAAGAATGATGTAAAAAAGAGATAAACCCAAACCATACTAAAATAAAAAGCTGGGCCTAGGCCAACTGAAGTTCGATTAATGCACTATGACGTCAATATATTGTAATACATATAATATGAAACTTGTATGAAACTATGTAAAAAACAACTAATTTTGATATAAAAATTCATCGTAATAGCAATATTACATGTACTATATTACGATTAAATTAACTTTAATTCGATATGGGTCTGACTCAACGGTCAATGTATCTAGACAATGGCGTCTGGGTTTACGGGAAGTTAGTATAAGTATAATGTCACGGCATGCGATATTGTGATAAAAGGGATATTATTATGTTTTGGAAAATTATTATGGAAAGGAAATTGAATTTCTGAAAGTTTATGTTATGTGTTGTTTTTAATTTATTTTAACACGCTTTATTCCGCATAGAAATTCCGCAAGTGGTCAGAGATAACTTGATGATTAGACACTACTCTCTCCGCTTTCCTTTTAAATTAAATATATTGTTCAGTGACGAAACTCTCTTTACAATAGCACAATGTCTACCAATTTTATATGTCAACAGTTAAATGCTGTACCACTTCCATACAACGATCTTTATAACAATTTTAAAGGATTTTATAGTACAAAAATCTTTTTCATAATTTTTTTTGTACTTGAACTTTAAAATTTAGTTTAAGATAGAGTGGGTTAATATGTACTCTACATATCGTGTGAATAATCAAAAAAAACTCTGTATTAATTTTGAAGTAGACACGTTTCTTACGTAATATGTAACCTGACTTACATCTTTCTATCTATAATAAAATTGCAACCGATCATTGTATGAATTTAATAGGAGGTTAATAATATTTTTTTTTAATTTTTGTCTGATTTTTTGTGCATTTGTTTACCCAAATCTGTAACAGCTCTATCAATCGTCGATCAAGTAGATGAAGCCGCAAACGAATCACTAGTATTATAACAAAACCTTTTTCCCTGTTTCCGTTGCCATAATGTCTCTAAAAAATCTACCGGTCAATTATAGTTCCGGAAGTAGTAAAATTTTTACTGAGTCATATTTTAGGTAAATTTTACGATTTTTAATTTAACGACCTTTTTATTAGTAATTAAATTACAAAAACTGTATCATTATCATTTAGAAATAAAATATATGTATTGTAAGACTACCACACGTGTATTTCACACGAAAGATAAGAATCGTTAAGTTTAGTAGTTTTCGTCTATGGAACAAATAAAAACAATATCTATTATATTATGCGATATTATGATTTTAAGACATTTATATTGACTAAGCGGGAGATACTTATTCTTCCCAAAACGATTGTTAAGTAGGCTGAAGTGATTTTTAGTTTACTGTTATATTCTAAATATAGCAGAGTATATTAGAGACCTAGTCCATTTAATTTGACCTTAAAAAAAAAGGCTTATTTAAAGGAATTGAACCCAAAACCGACAGGTTCATAGTCAGACGCTGTGTCGATGGGCCGCGGCTGATTGCGAACGCCTCAGTAGTATTGTTAAGTTTGACAGCTGGTGTAGTTACAAGAGCCTATTACAATTAGTTAATAAGCTTCCAGTGTACGTAAGTACAATCTGATGCTAAATGTTATTTGCTACTAATAAATACTTAGGTACAACTACATAACCAATAGAAGTTGTTATTAAATTTAAAAAATAAATTAGCAGGTTAGATAAAAGGTATTGAACCTTTAACCATCAAGTTAATAGTTAGAATATAAAAAATATTGGCAAGAAAATATCGATGTTTATATAATTTTTCAATATATATCTCGTAAACGATACGAGGTGGTAAAATACATTGAAAACATCAAAAATATTAATTATAAAAACACGATATATATTATTTATTCTATAAGTTAGAGAACTCTCTAAATTAAAATTCTTCAATACACAGTTTCAACAAAAAAATATTGGTGTTGTACGAAGGTTTTAAGCTTATATCTTATTCTGGCAAGCTTATAAATTCTTACTGCACGTCTTTATTACAAATCAGAATTTACCATATAAAATGAAAAGCTTAAAGCTACAACAAAAGCTCTTACTATATAGTGTAATTTCCTGAGAACACACATTACATTTAAATGTTACACGAACATTGCTATGGGAAATGTTTTCTATGAAATTTGTATTCAAATGTTTTAGGATTTGATTAAACTATGAATATTTGAAGGTTTATGACGTCATTCACTCGTAAATGGTACATGGTGGACTGTCATGGCGCAGAGGCGTAGCGTCTGCCTGTAAACGCGACGGTTTGCTGGTTCCATTCCCACTCAGGTACGATGGATTTTTCTAAGTCCATCTTTGTTCTGGCACTTAGGTAAAAGAGCGGCGTTGAGTTCCGCCACTCAACACGTAATGCCTCAAAAAGGCAGAAAGCAGGGTTAGCACTAGGTACCCGGTTCCTGCAGTTCCCTCTGCCTACCTTGCTAGCGGAATAAAGCGTGAAGCTGTGTGTATGTGTGTGAGTATCTGTCAATTGCCATGTTATAGTGAAGGACTTGTGTAATTTTGCCCAAATAATAGTTTTTAATTTTTCATATAATGACGATGGTATCAAAAATCATTATTTCCTATGTCATGTAATCTTCCATAGAGTCGACTTCCTTTCTCCACATTAAAGTACTGTCAACGTAAACTAAGCTCACCGCGATTGCTACTAAGTATTACTGTAGGGCTCAATTAGTATCATTTACTGAGTATTCTAAGGAATACAAAAAGATGATATTTATACCTCTCTTTAATTACTAAAGCTTCGTTGCTGCCCCGTCACAGAACAAGCAATAGAAATTATATTTTGATAGTTAAATTGTATATTTAAATTTATAAAAATAATCAATGTCACTTTGATTTATTCGGGACCAGAATAAAAAAAATAGTGTCTCTACACTATAGATTAATAGGTCAATTCAATTTCGTATATTATTTTTTCCCAATCGAATCAGCAAACACTGTACTACGATGACCAAAATTCAATTAAATTCAATTCAATTTTGTAATAAATAGCGTAATTTTATTATTAAAATTATTAAGAATAGTTATTTCACTATCAAACTAACATAATATAAAATATTCATACATTTTAAGTAACATAATCGTGTTTAAGATGTTTTTTTAATTTATGAGTCCAAATATCCTACATGAGGATGTTGTATTATTAATGAAAATCTTTTAAAGTTAAAAAAATTAACAACGTTATACAGAATTCAGATTCCGTTATGAAACGAATAATAGTGTAACTAATATAATTTTATATACCAGGGCTTAATTAAGTATATAATATTCTCGTTCAAAATAAATTATAATCACAACAAAAATCATAGGTATTTATATCCATTGCAATTGAGTTCTGTAATAGCACCACTGATTGAAATAGTTTATCTCTCAAAGAGCTGTGCTAGTAACAATTTTCTGTCATTACGATTCAAGTACAAAAGTAGTAACGAAGCTTTAAAAGCTGTCAAAGGAGAAAAATATTTCCAATATGCGTGTTTTAAATATTTTTTAATGGAATAAAAATGAAAATAAGCTAAGCTAAATGACAATAATTTTACAAAATAGCTTTTTTGACTTAATTTGTGTGTTAATATCATAGCTTTAGATTAGCTCTTCTGTAGTATATATATTCAAGCTTTGAATATAACAGGATTTTTTTATTACATCATAAAATAGTCCACGTAGTAAGCCAAACTTCTTGGACAAAGTCCACTATCATATTTAATCAATACAAGTGACTCATATGTAATATAAGTTACAGTTGGCTTATTACCTTTCTTTCTGAGAATTTCACATGTAAAACTTCAAAACGTTAGTAATGCATTAGAAATATAAAATATTAATATGTTTCATAGAAAATGCAATATTGGTCTAATCTATATTAATATTATAAAACTACAGTATTTGTGGTTAAATGCACTAATAAATCATAAGAAGTTTTGAATAGATTATTTTTTGTATTGTTTACTTCATTTCAAAGAGTCTAGTTTAGTCCAGTCCAGACCAGAGACGTAAGAAGTATGGGGAATAAAAGAGGAAGCTCATGTAAAAAGCATAAGTTTTCTCAATTGTGGTATGAAGAAGTGTTGGACGAGGCGAAAGAGATGTGCATTGACCTAGCGTCTGGTCTATTCTTCATGACTACGTGTGATTGAAGCGTAAAGCAATACATATATATATATATATATATATATATATATATATATATATATATATATATATATATATATATATATATATATATATATATATATATATATATATATATATATATATATATATATATATATATATATATATATATATATATATATATATATATATATATATATATATATATATATATATATATTATAGAGGAAGGTATAATATAGGCTACATGTCATAACATCATTTTGGACATTTGACTGTAATCGACTATTCTTTCTGAATATATTATATGTTCTAAAAATCTTTTCATTATGTCTATTTACCGCTTGAAGCAACACGTGAAAAATCTTCAACATAATCGAAAAATTATATATTTTTTAATTTTAATAAGAACGTTGTGAGTTCCAATGACTTAAACGAGTTAAAGATCGAACTTACAATACGCATACTCAAAAATTGATTACATATATACACTGCTATATTCATTCTAAAACGTCGCTTCAAATTTCATTAGGAAATAATTTATAAATTCACATGCAAATAATACATTACTATGTAATTAAATTTTATAAAAAATTGTTTTTAGTTGATTTTACTTTAGAGATACGCTACTTTTCCTTTGCTTTATCCTGCAGGAACCGTGGGAACTTAGTGTTAAGACACTCTGTTCCCCTCTTTCCACCTTTCGATGCATTGCGTGATGAGTGGCGGAACTCAACGCTGCGCTTGTTTTTTGTTCCTTTTTTATAATATAATCAATCTCTAATATAAAGAAGTGTCGAAATACTACTTCATAATTACTCGTTTACTGTCAGTAAGTATACATATTATATTATATATTAACAAGTTATAATAAATAATGTTGAACTCCAACATAGAGGTCCATTAATTAATTTATAAAATGACTGTAGTTAAAACCATCGTATGTTGCGTCCGCTCGCTAAGTGGCAGGCAATCTTTCTTTTGCCTACACACAATTCTGGATATGTTCTTAAATACTATTATTAAAATATTCTTAAAAAACCCATTATTAATAGAATTTAGTGTAATATTATTATAATAGATTTTAACATAATAGCTTTATCTTTTTTATTGAATTATTGCTAATATCAAATAATTTTAGCGTTACATTTTATATCACATAGAAAAATAAAGAAAGAACTCAGTGCCGAAACTCTCCGTATTTCGTTTCCCACACAAATTTCACATATAAATAATACATGAACCAAATAATTTAACAGTTGTCTAAAGTGTTCGTAACTTTAAAATTATTTTTAAATCAAATAAAGCCTATCTAGTTAGTACAATGGTAATAAAGCGTTACATATCGTGTTTAAGCGTCATAAATTAGTTAAAAAATGTATGTAGAACGGCTCTTAACTACGATTACGAGTTCAAATATACCGTATTATACTTAGCTGTGATTAAGTTAAATTGATTTTGTGCGGGCGTTTCATGTATGTTATTACATTTTAAATATTATAGTTAGTTTTTGATATGAATGACTGAGTGATTTGACAGCTACTTTTTTTTGATACATTACTTTGCATAAGATCATATATACAGACATATATATATACAGAGTATAAAATTGTAATGACAGTTTGAAAATACTATTTATTATTAAATTATTTATTCAACTTTAATTTTCTTTTTAGTTTCACACTTTATTCCGCATCTGGTGAAGGCAAAGAGTACTGCAGGAACCATAGGAACTCGGCATTGCGTTGCGTTGAGTGGCGGAACTCATCGCCGCGCTTTGCCTAGTCGCCGGAACGAAGAAAGTGAAATTAAAAAAACTATCTTCCCCGAGTGGGAATCGAGCCCACAGACCGTCGCGTTCACAGGCAGACGCTACGCCTCTGGGTCACTACTGTCAATTTTAAATTAAAAGATTTAATTAAAATAAAAAAATATATTGTTTTAAATTTAATGCATAAATTAATTTAAATATGTTGACGTAGAGTGTAGTGTTGAAACACTTTGCTATAATAGAAGTAGAATAGTGAAACTAAAAACTGTTCAAATAAAAGTGATTCCTTTTTCTATATTTAGGCATCGACACTACTATCGTTTGTACTTCCACACATATTACTACTGCACCAATACGTCAAACAAACAAGGAAACAAATAAAGCTATTTATTACCTATTTTCTTGATTAAACTCCTAAAAGCTGACTTTGAAAATACTAATACCATCTGGCGATAACGCGCGAGTATTTCTCACGAGCACAAAACAGCTAAAAAACCTCGTAAAGCCCAAGAATCGGTAATAAAATCGCAAAATCATCTTAAAGATTCATCAATCGATTACAATACGGCATTACTTTTTTATTACCTCTAATGAATTGAAAGGCCCGTTTAAAAAGTGTATTAAATTAAAAAAAAAGTTAATGTGTCGTATAAAAATTTGTAAACTAAGCCTTTTGTTAGATTTTTTATTATCTCCAGTTGACGTATGGGGTGAGAGATAATGGCGTGTCACGAACTTAAAAACCATAAGGATCCTTTGAGAGATCAAAATTTTGACGTATTAAATTGAACGTCAAAATAAAATGTAATTGATACCGTTAGGTACCGTTGGGTAACGCTCGGGTATTGTCAGTTTAGATAATTTTCGAGGTAGTATTTTGTAGTAGTATCTTTAGCTACCCCGCAGTAGATAAAGTGTGAAGCTGTAATGATTTTTCAATACAATACGTTTCTTTGTTTTTTAAATGTAATATTGTGTTGCTACAAATTTTAAGACATATATATCTACTTCAAGAAAAACATATTTATATGTTTTTCTTTAAGTAGGGCGAGGGTTCGAGAAATTTGAAAATTTGAACGCAGCGGGACTCGCACCCGCGCCCTCTTGCGAACCGTGCAAGCGCTCTCACCACTGAGCCATGCGTTCTTATATGCTTTATACAACTTATATCGTTGTTAGCGTCTTCGTAGGGAGATTTTTACAAGTTTCCGCTACCCAAAGATCATTACAAAGAACAATCGTTTGGCTTAAATTTAGTTTAAGTAAACTTTTTCTTTAAATATTTTTTCTATCCTCATTGTGAATTAACACTTTAAAAATCATAAAAATACATAAATATCAATATAAAAGTGTTTTTCGAGGACCAACATGGCATAGAGGCGCAGCAGCTGCCTGTTAATATGATGGCTTATGAGTTCAATTCTCAATTGGGGAGAATGAATTGTTCGTTTCCATTTACTTTGCGAGCGCAGCATTGACTTCCGCTACTCAAAACGCAATGTGCCGAAAAGCAAAAAGCACTATTGCAAACCATTGGAACAATGTCTCTGTATGTTCTGCAAAATATCAGAATATTTTAAACATATAAAATAACGCAGTAGCCTTAGTTATCTATTCAAAATTTATACATCATCGTCTTTCTATGTGGAATTCTTCATAGAAAAAATCTTATAAAATAACGAGGAAATTCACAACGTAACATATAAACAGTTATTATCAGTACAGTATTTTATATATATCGTATACTACATATATAATACAATATATATATGATATATAACTAACCTAACCCAGTCTCTAAAGTGCCTTGATTACTCCATTTATTCTATTAAAGCGGTAATTGTACGCTGAATGGCTTGCGACTACCATTAGGCGTATTGTGCTTAGGTTATTATTAACTCTATCATTATCTTAAAGGTACGGGGATGATTAAGCTATTGAAACTGATTGTGATTAAGAAATATGTATGTATATGTTTTTAATTTTTTAGTAAAACAAAGCGCAGTGTTGATTTCCACCATTTACTACGCAATTTCTCGATTTCGGTAGAAAAATGGAGAAAATACCTGCTATGCGATATATGTACAGCGTGAAATAATAAAATTTACATGTGTGGCGCCGTGGTGCAGAGGCATAGCATGTACCTGTAAACGTGACGGTTTCTGTGTTCGATTCCCACTCAAGGAAAAAAGGTGGAAAGCGGGGACGGAGAAAGCAGGGACTAAGCAACGGAGTCTCTTAATACTAAGTTCCTACGGTTCCTGCAGTTCCTTCTGTCTACCCTGTCATGTGCAGGATAAAGCGTGAAGTCATAACATAACAATATTGTATGAGAAAAAATAACATTTTATTACATCCTTTCTACGTTTAAAGTTTAAAAGAGCGAAATACGCACATTTCAACTCCCCAGAGTAAAGGATTATTTTCAAAACGTACAATTGAATAATAAAAGCCCAATATCATCATTACTGCAAAGATTGCTCAAAAAATATATTTCTCACGTATCAAAATCAATAAAAACATAAAATATTTTAACATGTACCTAATAACAAACCTACCCTTGCCCTTTAACGCCCTTTGATGCACTTTAGGGGAAAATTGGCAAAAAATACCACAAAATTGAGTTAAAATCGTTTATTGTATTGTATAATGCTATCGGCTTAGTAGTTAATATCTCTAGAATGAATAGTGGTCGTGCGTTCAGTTTCTTATTATTTTAATAAACTGGCTTTCCCGAAACACAAAATATTTAGAGCAGACGAAGTAATTTTATGTGTAGGTATATATTTATTTGATTCCCAATCGGCAAGTAAAATTATTTTCGTTTTCTTCGTTTTTATAACAAGACTATAACGGCGTTTAAATCAGCGATTTAGCTCAACACGTATTATCTTAAAAATTATACAGATATTTGCGAACGGAATATAGACAGAAAACTAGGTTTTTCTTAAAAATGTGGGAATCTAGTGGCCATTTGAGTAAATATAAATTTATAAGGCAATCATATTGTAAGACAGAGACTTTCTATTTTCCCTTCTAATAAGTCAAAGAAGTTCAATTTAAAGAAAAAAAAGTCCCGCTAAATTTCTCTATTGAATCAGTGGTAAAGTTCAACAATAAAAAGAACAAAAGACATATAATTTTATATCGATTCAAATTATTTAAATTTTGCTTTTAATTGGAAAGGCGGAGTGTTTTGACACTAACATTTCCATATCACACTTAAGCTTAAAATGACATATCTACTACAAGCTACCCGCTAAAAAAGCTAACTAAACAAGCTTAATCTTTCAGAACGTCTTAATAAGAGACCTTTGACCTAACAAGTGTTAGTAAAAGTCGGTTACATTTGACCCCAATTATTATTTGATACGCGCTAGACCGTATCTTATTTATTATAGTATAATGATTGTTATTTCAACAGGAAGCTTTTGGCTTTGAATAATTGAAAACAAGTCGTTTTGAGATACAGTTCGTAATTAATAGTTAAGTAAGGAAATGTACAATTGAGCTTTACTAATACTTCCTTCAGTTTTGGACACGGTTTTAATAGTAAATAAGTATGTTGTGTGGAAATTTTGACATCTGATTAAAATGATAGACATATTTGTTATAATTTGTTTTCTGTTATTCAACCAGAAATTATTTCCGAGATAATTCACGGAAGACCTCGGGCCTTCATCTTATTTAGCTAATAACCATAAATACTGCTTTCTAGATTTTTTTACAATTTTTATGTAATAGTTGTGATAATTGCTTTTTTTCCGTCCCCGCTTTCCGCCTATTTCGAGGCATTGCGTGTTGAGTGGCGGAACTCAACGCCGCACTTTTGCCTAGTTGCCAGAGCGAAGAAAATGGAAATTGAAAAATCCATCTTCCTCGAGTGGGAATCGAACCCAGAAACTGTCGCCTTTACAGGCAGACGCTTACGCCTTTGCGCCACAGCGGTCCTCAATTGAGATATAAAACATTATTTTATTAATATTAAATATTTAATTCAGTTTTTAGTTATATTTTTTCTGTGACTTCATAAACAACATTCACCGTCAGCCGTTATGGGTCCAGGTGATGCTAATTATCTTGTATTTAAGTTCATTTATTTTACATTATTAAATACTGAAAGGAAAAATCGAATTCATTTTATCTATACTTCTAAAAGCATACCTTACCTTCTCATAGAAATTTTTAATTTACATACTTTTACCTAAACAATAGAGAAGGCAAAGATAAGCTAGTATCAAGTGTCAAAACACTCCGTTATTTAGCTTCTTTACAAATCCGAAGCTGTGTAGTAAAGAAAAAAGAAGAGCTTTACGCTTCGTTAGACAGACCGAATCTAATAGTCCTCAGTCAATTATTTAGCTTTCAAATACCGAAGTAACGTCGTGGCGCAGAGGCGTAAGCGTCTGCCTGTAAACGCGACGGTTTGTGGGTTCGATTTCCACTCGGGGCAGATGGATTTTTTTATTTCCATTTTCTTCGCTCTAGAAACTGGGCAAAGCGTGGCGTTGAAATCCGCCACTCAACGCGCAATACTTCGACTAATAAAGGCGGAAAGCGAGGACGGAGAAAGCAGGAACTAAGCAACGGAGTGTCTTAACACAGTTCATATGGTTTCTGCTGCAATATGCGAAACGAACAAAATCGTCACCATCACTGTGCTTACAACCAACCCTGCCTCACTATACTATGAAATACAATATATTATGAAATATAGATATAAAATATCATAACACAAACATATATACATATACATATATAAATAGAAGAAACAAAGCAAAGCAAACGTGAAAGTACTTGTGAGTATATCTCAAATAGAACAAGTGCACACATGGCCAGTTAATCTCAGCGATGATAAATGACGGACCTACGCTCTGATTTAACTTTTGTTATACAGGTTGACATCGACTGTATAGATTATTAAATAAATATTATTAAATAAATATGTATATTAATATATTTGTTTATTATATTTATTCCAGTATTCAATCTTGTAGTGTTAAGACAATCTGCTTTTTATTTTACAACCGTAGAGACTTTACGTCAGACAACACAACATATTAGCAACAGTTATGTTAGCAGATTTATTTAAATTAAATTAAAAAATTATGTGTAATTACTTCTTGAGTGAGTTTTTTTATTAAACGATGCTAATTTCATAGTTCAAAATAGTATGTTCTTAGATTGCCACAATAAACCTTAAATACGAGTATCTCTGAAAGAAATAAAAGTATAATATCTATAGAAATTCATTTATCCATAACAATCATAGACGTTGCCCAGTGAATAATTAATTATTATAATTTCCTTAGCAAGTTAATGTGCGGTGTTGATTTCCGCCACTCAACACTCAATGACTCGAAAATTGGGCGGAAATTATCAAATAGAGTGTCTTAACACTATTCCTTGTACATGCTCTAATAATTTTCATATTTTTTTATTACTAATCTAATTATGATTATTAATCTGCACATAAAATAACAATTATCTCTCATATTAAAATATTTCATCAAAATAAATCATCCTATAAACAGATAGGCGTGACTTCGCGACCGGTCCACAGATTACAGCATCTCTTATAATAGGTTGCATCGATTATTGCGCATTAGCTGAAACAATTGCCTAAGGTCAGCAACCCGTGAGGCACTTTTGATGCACGTTTAATAAATCAATTTGATGAATCCAACTGATTATGATTTAAGTATAGGATAGTGAAGTATAGTTGTTTATTTTTATATTATTACTAGTTTTACTACTAGTATAATCATTTATTTTCTACGTGTCTAGTTATTTTGAAATAGTTCATGTAAAATGTTATTTTTCTGGTAATATAACCAATGGTATTAGTAAAAATTGAAATAAATTTGAAAGTTAGTTATAATAAGGTTATTTGTTAATTTTTTATTTGGATTCTATAAATACTTATAACATCACTATAAGGATTTATGGACTTTTCTACAAAATTTTTATAATTTAGACACGTTTTTAGATTTAATTCCCGCATATATGCGTTTATATTCCGCGTACTCTCCGAGTGAGAATCGAATCCACAAAGCGTCGCGTTTACAGGTAGACGCTACGCATCTGCGCCATGATGCTAATCATTATATATGTATTTATATTTTTCTTATATTAATTTTACAGAACGGTGCATCGTATCTTAAGTAATGGTATCCACGACTAACAACGCGGTTAAAGTTTTACTTCAACCTTGTCTCATTTCTAATTAAAGATAAGTCAAATCTTAACGAATTAGGCAATGTGGTAATGTCAACACACAAATCGCACATGAACAATAATTGACCAGTGGATCGCCTTAAATCAACCCTTTGACTGAGCCGAACACCGATGCAAATACGTCCGCACGCTAAGCTTCCGTACAAATATCAAAGTAAGCAAACCGATATTAAGCAGGCTTATGATACTGTTATGCGGGAAAGTGTAATTTTTTTTTTTAGCTTCACGCTTTATCCCGCACATGGCAGGGTAGGCAGAGGGAACTGCAGGAACCATAAGAACCTATTGTTAAGACACTCTGTTACTTAGTCCCTGCTTACTCCGTCCCCACTTTCCGCCGTTTTCGAGGCATTGCGTGTTGAGTGGCGGAAGTCAACGCCGCACTTTGCATTTGTCAATCCTGACATGGCCTTAAAAATATTTTTTTCCTTTACTAAATACATTTTTCTATCATAAAATTCTTCTTTTATTAATCAAATGCTATAAGACAAATAATCATAATTTTTAAATTAAAATTCAAGGTATTTCACATTATAAATTTATTTTACAAATATATACTTCTCTAATCGACAGTACATAAGCACTTATCAGCGTACAGTACGCTTGAAGCTTCTATCCATATGTTTGCAGTTACCGTATTTCAGTAGAGCTTACTTGGGACCTAGAGTTCAATATTTAACTATAATACAACTATATAGATCATTAAGTATGATTATAGCTTTTCTTAAAAAGAATCATTCTTTTTCTTGTTTTTTTTCTTCTCTTTATTTATGGCATTTCATTTCACTTCTCCAATGTCACGTTACATGGAGAATATATAAAGGAATTCTTCTTTATACGTACGATATAAGGAAGATTGCAGTTTGCTTGTAATTATGCCTATCATATTCACTTTGATCAGCAATTGTGTTAATCCATTTGTCTGTACCGATTATTAGTCATAGTGAACCGTTTCATTTACCATCCACATAATTATGCAAATACTTAATAAGGTAGTGAGTGAATCTCAAAACGCAAATAATATATTAATTTTGTTGTAAAGCAAGAAATTCAGATTTTTAATCACTTTTATATATATTTTCATGATTAATATATTATCTCACAATAAGTATAGTTCATACAGCTTCCATAGACTATATACTTGCATAGATTCACCGTACGAGTATCGGGCCCATGGCGATGTAAGAAGGGAAACTTACAGCATCGGCATGAAGAACGTATAACGAACGTACGTAAAAAGTTTGTTCTGCCCAAAAAATGTCGAAAAGAGTGAAAATCCAATCTACTACCTTCGTATTATCATTATTGTCTTTAGTTCTCTACTTTTCGCACAATTTAGTAGCATGGATTGCTTGATGGCTAATCTTAGCATCACTATTAAATACAAAGGAAATGTAATATATAATATAATATTTTAAAGCTATTGTGTAATTTTCATATGTGCATATTCTATCCACCTGCTATGTTTATTTTGATCATAGGGAGAGAGGATTAAGCAAGACGCTGTTGATTCAGTTAATGCACCTCATATCGCCGCTGGCTTGTAAACAAGGTACAAGCTACATACTAACTTTATATGTTAAAATAAGCTTATTAGAATTTCTTAATTATACCAGTTTTCTTCTAATTAAAACGTATTATTTTGTTGTGAATGTTTTTTTTTTATTTCAAGTGACAAATAGAAATTTTATTAAAAAATATAATATAAAGCTTACGAAGATTATGAAATTGATAAACAATTGACTTCACGACACAAGCTTAGTGCTTTTTTTCATTAGAAACCGCCTCATTGATATATAAAAATGTAATAAGTAATAACGCTTCTCTAATATAATATTTAAAAACTTATTTTGTATTTTAAGCTTCTCCACTTTTTTGCCTATATTTGTAAACTTTTTGCAATTTATCTTGGAGATCAAATCTAGAAATCGAACCTACTATTAAGAAAATTAAAATAATTATACGTTTTTTCACTGCGCCAGGATGGTAGACAGAAATCTTTCATATAAATTGATTTAGATACCAGGATAAAGTTCTTCACGCAGTCATCCTTAGGGGAAGTTGGGGAAAAATATGTTAAAGTAAAATGGCATTAGCAATGATTTATTTGTCAGCCTTCTTTACTAGGGTCAGTATTACTAGTCATGGCACATAATGTTGGTCGCCATACTTTTACCATGTAATGCATGGGCTTAGTAATTTAGATTTAACATTTTTGTATGCCTCATTAGATAGTTGATGTATTTCAATATATTTATTTAATAATGTCATTACTATGTAAGCTTATGGTTAATAATAATGGCTTACTTATATTTTGATTGAATTAATTATAAAATTGCATCCTTTTTACATAATTCTTGTTTTTTTTTTAATTATTATTTTATTTTATTCTTCTATTAGTCGAATTTATTATATATAAAAATAATAAAATATATATTATAAAATAACAACTGAAGTATTATTAATATATTAAAAAAATGCAAAAAATCACCTTAACACATTTGTTATTTCTTTCATTATTTAAACTTTAATTATTGAAAAAAAAAATGGCATGTACGTGTCGTTTTACATAATTTTGAACACCATTGTTTGGCTTTTGAACAAAAAATTGTAGTATAGCACCTATAAAAACAAGTCAAAAGTGCAAACGTGATTAGCGAAGAATAAAAGGACTCATGGGTGTATACAAATACTAGGAGTGACGTTAGAAACAATAATTCTTCGTTACAATTTCGACAGGGGGTGGATATAAAACGTGTTTTAGAATGTGTTGCATCGGTTTATATTTTATTCTCGACTGAAATAAAAAAAGGTCGAACCGCTTAAGCTCAATTAGTGGAGTATATTTAATTGTTTTTTTTTTCAATATTAATTTGTGACTCATTCGTCACATGCTTGAATCTTTCTGTATGCATTAAGGGAAATCTTGAAATTATCTTGCTTTTTATGTGTTTCATTTAGGATATTGTTGCTTTTTGGATTAATTTATGTAGACCAACTCTACCCCTAATACTACAATTTTATTACTTAATTTTGCATTAACCTTGCAAAATGTATATGTTAATTTAATAAAAAGTAGGATCTTATTAAAAAGATAAACCGAAAAATAAACATTATTTACGTATATGTAAGTAATTGTTATAAGTGCATCCTATTGTAACGAATGGATAACAATACAAGTGGCAGCCCATCGTATTACACAAGTTGAATGTGAACTACACAGGTGTTCGGTTTGACTTAGCTTGGGGTTGGCGTGTTTTTATGATAGCGTTAAACGCGAACCGACTCTAATAGTGACTATTTAGTTTGTATTATGTATTTTATATAATCGGTAAGCTTTATAATGACTTAAGCTTTACATGTAATGTAAATAATCTGATAAAAGGATATTTTTTTATATTTGTTAAATAAATATTAAATAATAAATATGTTAAAAAGTATACGAAACCGCCAACAACCATAAAAAAAAATTAATTTAATATGAAGATGTATAATTTTACACTACTTGATCTTGTAAAGTAATTTACTTATGCTAATAACCTCAGTACAATTGTTGTCTATTGATACGTTGTTTATAGTATTATAAATTCTTTTAATAGGTTAATATTATTAATATATTTTATTTAATGAAGTATATAAATGAACTTATTCATATCTTATGGATTATCTCACTACGTTTGCGTACTATGTACATCTCATATGAAGTAGGATAAAATAAAAATGTATTCACTGATCCGATTTAATAAAATTAATATGACCCCTAATTTATATACAATAGTTTATTTGATATACTCTGTTTTTTTAGATATTTGCTATTTATAGCAAATAACAAAATGTATAGCAAATAGCAAAACTCTACTCACTTACAAAAAACTTAAGTCAGTCAAAATCACTTTCCTAACAAGCCTTACAATCTAGCATACAATTACCATCAATAAGAAAATACTTTAATACACACCAATGCGTGCTTCTAAGTGGCTGAAGCTAAAACATAAGCTTTATATCTATTCATCACGAACAGGACACACGAAAGCACTTCGAAATAAAACAATCGTTGTATAGAAACATCGACATATGTGCGAGACAAGTGAGCACACCCACCGGTCAAATTTGATTTACGCGTAAATTACGTGTCATAACCTGTACGTTCATACTAGCCCCGTCTCCCCTTTTTTACGTCACAGTTTAGAAATATTCAATATATTTTATTGGATATACTGATGTTTTGAGAACTTTTTCTATTTGTATTTTTCTATTCTGTGGTAATTTTTCTGTTATAATAGCATAGTGTGTACGACACTGAGGTGTCATAAAGTATCCCTTGTTCCACTCAAATGCACCTTTGTTCATATCGATAATGCATTAATTTGAATATTCGCGGTGTCAGATGTCAAATGGTTTGTAATTTCATATTTGTTTTGTTTTTTGTTGTTCGATTTTAATGTGATTTTCTACGGAAATGTGTAATGGTGGCGAAATTGTAGGGCAGATATATATAAGTATATATAATTGAATATTGGTAATAATTAGAGGAAGTGTCAATTCCACCCTTAAAGGTGTTTAGAAAAACGTTTGCATTTACCATCTCACATTCTAAATTATTTATATAAAAAGGAATCAAAAATAGGGTAAACTTGCTTAATTCGTACCTGCGCTTAAATCGTACCTCCTCTATATCTCGGCTTGGGTAATAGTTATTAGTGCCTTTAGTACCATAAAATATTAATAACTGGCGGTCATATTGCCATATGACAAATACAAATCTGCTACGTTGCTCCCGACTAAAATATAAGGCAGGTAAGTTTATTCTTACTTTTTGAACATTTTTTTCGCATATTTCACAAGAACTGTCTTATAAGTATATCGTTCTTAAGCTGTTTACCTTATTATAATATAATTATGCGTATATTTATGAATGTATTTCACAAAATAAAACTCCATTATTTGTTGACATTTTTTTTGCAGCAGATTTGAAATTCAGTTGACACTTGTGCCTATTTCGTACTCACAGCAACTTCTTGAATCGTACCGGTACGATTTTGGAAAACTATTTATAATTTCATTTTAATTTTTAGTTATTTTTTGTATTTTATTTGTATCCAATTATTTTGTTACTATTTTAGGGCTACATGTCAAAAAAAACAGCAAGATCAATGTTTAAAAGGTAAAATAGAAGAAAAATAACTACATTCTTTCTTCAAAGCTAATTCTAGAGACACTTGGAGTATTGTTGTCAATAAATTCACTTCTGGGACATTAAAACCAGTTAATAGAAAAGCCAAAGATACTCTTGTTATTACATTAAGTCCATATAAACAAGAGCCTGAAGTTAAAGTAGAAGAAACCAAGAAGAAGACCATACCAAAGAAGCTAAATGTAAAGAAAACGAAAATACCTAAAAAAAACAAGAAATAGAAACAAGAACAAGATGAAAATGACAGTTGGATGATGACAACATTATTCAACAGAAACAAAGAAAATATGATTAAATGCAGTAATTGTGAATTATGGATACATAAGCTATGTGCAGGAACAACAAAAAAATTAAATGTTATTACTGTGATGACGGACAGGAATTGGCAGAAACCATTGGCTGTATTACTAAATACTAATGTACTAGCATTCAATACATTAGCTACTAAGATTTTTAATTTTAATATTGGAAACCAATGATAGGATCTCAAAGTACGATTTAAGAATATACTAGTACGATTTAAGACGAATGTTCTTAAATCGTACTTTTTTTAAGTTTTTGAAATTTGCTTATTTTTCAGAAATTTAAAAGATTTACGTTGTTTTATTGTGATATACTTATAGAATATTAGTTATAGTTAATAACTTTATATAAATAACTATGTATTTTTCCTTCTTTTCCAAAATATTTGAGGTTATCCTTAAGTGGTACGAATTAGGCAAGTTTACCCTATCTATAATTAATTTGCTAATATTAAATGTTAGTTTCTGTCTACTTATACACTATATCTACTACTTATTTGTGATTCCCTAATTGGGGAAACCAAGAAACATAATTTAACACCCTTAGATACCTTCGTGGTGCAATCAAATGTGACAGGATAGATATGACTTCGATTCCTAATCGAGGCAATTTTTTTTCCACCACTGAACACGTAGTCGCATATATACAATCTCTCTCTCTCTTTCCCTCTCTCTGTCACACACGCACACATAAACATATACATAGAATGAAAGAAATGAGATAAGGTTTAAGTCAATAGACTTTATTGTATTTAGTAATACAATATTCCTGTAATGACACATTGTTTCTGTGCAGATAATAAATTCAAAAATATGCTTAAGTATTGAAACTATAAATAAAAACATGGACATCCACTTAAAGTAATGGCTATTCATTCATGTGATTTAATTTACATGCTTTCTAAGCACCTAATGAAAGGTTCGATCGATCTTACGTCTATGAGTAGGTAAATCTTTATTATTTACAAAAATAGATATTTTAAAAATATATATATATATATATATATATATATATATATATATATATATATATATATATATATATATATATATATATATATATATATATATATATATATATATATATATATATATATATATATATATATATATATATATATATATATATATATATATATATATATATATATATATATATATATATATATATATATATATATATATATATATATATATATATATATATATATATATATATATATATATATAAAAATATATATATACGTTAAAAGTTTAATTAAGTTTTAATTGTAATTAAAATTTTTTTATTAATATTTAAAATATATATACACGTAAAAAAACTGTTAAAATAAGGAGTAATAAAAATTTAATCTAAACTGCAAAATATTTCTGATTCGTTTAGTTTTATGAATATCTATGAATTAACCACGATCACGAAGACTAATTCTGCGAGTGAATTTTGGGGTCCATAAGTGCGGAAGAAAAATGGTTAGTCCGCTGACTTTGCAATTTCTTAATGCTTTAGTGCTATAATCGAATAAGAAGGCAAAATAAGTTAACAGAAAATCATGGTTTGATAAATAGGATGATATGAAAGATTAGTGGGGCGTGATTTGAAATATTTTCTTGTCCATTATTTTTCACATATTCTCATAGAAATATAAAAATAACATTTTTATGTTAAAAAAATTAACAGAATCAAAATTCTACGTTAATTTGGCTAATATGTTTTAAAATTGTTTAAAATATTTAAATTATGAAAAATAAAATGTCAAAGCCTTGTACCTACCTAATTCGAATAAACTACTTTTAATATTATTAATTGCACCTCATTGTGATTTCATTATCAAATCCTACAATGATAGTCTACAAGCGATCACTTATAGTGCTATGGCTGCCATTAGCCTATTACATAGTTATTTAAAGGATTTTTTTATTTTCATTCCAATATAAATTCATAGTATTTTATTCGCAGTAAAGTATTATTATCAATGTTTTCTAAGGCACCTACTCTGGATATTAGACGAACCATACCAATACTAGGTAACAAAAATAAACTGTTCACCAAAAATATATATTTATTTCAAAAATAATCCACGCGCATGATAAGATAATTGGATAATTATGCAAAAATGCATATATGAGTCACAATTGTATAGATCGTAATCTCTCGCAACAGATGGTGTTTCACGTAAATAGCCGTAAGTAATTCCTAATAAGCTCACCTGTTGTTATGATTTGACTTTGACTGATATTTACGAGTGCATGAATGGGGTAAAATGGACATATTTTTATTGTTTTCTGATAAAACTGATTAATGATTGTCGAGAAACTTGTTTGGTTTTACAAATGAATTATAAAATAAATAATGAAATATTAAAATTTAAATATATTTTTGCAAATATTTTTTAATTGTCGAATTAATGCAAATTAATATGCTAATTCTGTATTTATTTAATTTTTTTTTTATATATAATATAGGTGGCAAACAAGCTGACAAATCACCTGATGGTAAGTGAATACTGCCGCCCATAGACATTTGCAACACCAGAGGAGCTACAAAATGCGTTGCCGGCCTTTTAAATGGGAATACGCTCTTTTCTTGAAGGTCTGCAGGTCGTATCTGTCCGGAAATACCGCATGCGGCAACTCATTCCACAATTTTGTGGTGCGGGGCAGAAAATTTCTGTTAAAAAATTTATTCTGGCAATTCTTTAAGCTTATAGAGACTTGATCCGTTAAGACTTATTCCGTTAAAAATTGTAACAATAACCCCATACTTCGTGGCAAATTATTTATTGATCATACCATTTTCATCACTCTGTAATTTTTTGTGTAAAATATCGTAGTGTCTTTGTAATAATCTTTTTCATTTTTCAATATTGTTTCAATTCATTATTCATCAAGGCTACGTTTCAGAAAATTCTGCGTAATCTTCTATTTTATTTGCTTCGAGCTCATTCAGTTTTCAGTTTCATGTTGAGATCCCACTATCACATTGACAGGTTTGAAATTTTTTTTTTAACTTTCCCTTTTGCCTGTAACAATTATTTTTCAAGATTACCACTGAAATCTAACAACAGTCTTGAAACTGCTTTTAGTTACATAAAGTGGACCAAAAATATAGATTTATGATGTTGTTAAATGTATGCAGAAGTTAATTGTTCTTCACCACCATTATTCCATAATCACTTTATAAATCTTATTTCAGCCGCAACTAACTTAATCTAGGATAACCCTTTTCATGTTAATATAAGGAATTTTGCGATATAATAAATAGTACGCTAATTTGCTTCTAGATCTGTTACCATCTGTTACCAACTTCTTCCCTTATTGTACATTAATAGACTAGTATAGCATTTTAGATAACTTAATAGAGCCTCTCTGTCCATTCCTTAAAATATGACACAAAAAATATATAAAAATAATTATAATTTTTTATATATGTAGCGGGGTAGACGGAGGGATCATAGTGTTAATTATCCTCTACTCCCCGTTTTCTGCCTTTTCAGACAACGAGTGTTCAGTGACAAAACTCAACGCTATGCTTTGTCTTTTTGCCAGAGCTAATCGATCCAATAAAAATAATTAATTCATAATAAAGATGTTACCACATATTAACAAATTATACATTTCAAACAAATCTTGAAAAAAAGAGTGAATCAATCTTTTTAATAAAACTGAAGGGTGAAAGATATAAGGGGATGATTTTGTGGATTTAAAATTTCCTTTTAAACTTGTATACTTTGGGGGAGTTAAGTGGTTGAAATAGAGCACATGTGATCTTGGTGCCTTGTTATTTTTACACGGATTAGTGTAAGATTAGCGCTATTTACGTAGCCTTTTTAGGGTTGTTAAATAAATATGGTTAAATACAAAAAAGCTCTGTTATTGTAAAGCTCTTATAGATCTCTCGGGTCACATTGAACTTTAGATTGAGCTTTTAAAAGCTGTTTATAATATTAAAATATTATTTAATTTTCTATTGGTTAATCGTCTACAAAATTAGATAAATTAACAAATTATTTAAATGATTTTCCTATCGCTTTTACACTACAAATACTCTAAAATAAAAAAGAAATGACTTTGTCAATATTTATTTACAATATTATAAATGTTATAAATCATGTGTAAGTTCATGTCCATACGTTTCAATAAATGCGATTTTTCTACGATGGCAACACAATTTCGCCACATGCTGTAATATAATTTTGAGTAGAAAACAGAGAACGGAGTAAATTTGAATGAAGTTTAACCAACCCATTAAACATCAATTAGTCTATATCTATATAATAATAGTTTCAATATAGCGGTTTGCGTTTGTGATCAGAACTAATAAAGGCCTTACATAGCCAACTTATAAAAACCTTGAATTAACAGCTAACTAAAACTTTATATAGGACAGAGGAAACACAAATGTAATTACACGATTATATTTAAATTAATTCGATAATTCTTTATCCCGCTCATTACAGGGTATCTCTGTATACCCTGTAATGAGCGGGTACCGCGGGAACCGCAAGAACCGTGGAAATTTTAGCAGCTCGTTTTTGGTGAGAGTCGCCAAGATTTGGAACGACCTGCCTGCGTCTATTTTTCCTGATAAGTATAACCCAGGAGCCTTTAAGAGTAGAGTGAACAGGTTTCTTCTGGACGGGCGTGTACCACCTTCGTCTTCATCTACACTTTCCATCAGGTGAGTTGGGAGACAAACGCCTGTTCCATTACAACTATAAAAAAAAAAAAAAAAATTAGTGTTAAAACACCCTATTCTCTTGTTTTGCCTTTCGAGGCATAGCGTGTCGAGTGGAGGAACTCAACGCCTTGCTTTCTTAGTTATTACAGCCAAGAAAGTAGAAATTAAATAATCTATCCTCCCCGAGTGGAAATTAGACCCACAAATCGTCGCTAACTTTTATAATATCCCTAGTTTGGCAAATTTCGAATTCTTTCTTCATACTTCACAAATGGATGACATGCCTAAATAACAATTTATTTATACGACTAAAAAAATACTTGACACCATAATATATATGTTAAGTAAAATTTTACGTTCAAATTGGTCACGCCTGTTTTCGACCACACGTAAGTCGGCGTTTTAAAGGTTATTACAAAAAATCGTTTTTGTGCCAAATTGACCGATAAGGTTGTAAAATATTATGAAACAACAATAGGCGTTGTGAACAATATTGACTTGGTCGGTTTTTACTTTGTAGCCAATAGCTTGGTAATTTAGTATGCCTATATTCCATCTTATTATAATTATAATTATTATTTTACCTTTTTTGAGTTTTTTTGGAGCCAATTGTTAGCAAGATCGTCCGAAAGATTATATTAATTTGTTTTTATTTTTATGTTCGAATAAGAGTGGAAAGTATATACATATATTAAAAGAAAAGTTAAGCGTCTTTATGCTATATTTTTCCTGTATTACTTAAAAATTATTAAAAAAATGAATTAAAGATACATATATACATACAAAATCTATAAAAAATAATTATAATTAATAGTTTTGATTGAGAATCAAATAGACAATCTCAGTCTTTACACTCAGATGCTGTTCCACTGCGCCATGACGTACACTATACCATAATTTATCAAAACAACGTAATAAGGAAGTATAAAACAGAAGACTAATAGTTCTAATTAGCATCGTGTAAAGTTTAGCGTCGGTTTTTATGTCGGCTATAAATTTTCAAATTGACCGTAAACTACTTTTTTTCTCATAATTTGTTATAAAAAGGCAACATTTGTTTCTATGAACAAGTGTTTGATCTGTTTTTTGATACTAAACTCTGGAGGTGCATAAAATTTGAATAAATTTTGGATGATATAGGTAACTAGTAAGTTTCGTAGATTATTGGGCACATGTTAATTGTTTAATGAAGTAATATAAACGTTTTTCATGTATTATTACTTTGAAATAAATAAAGAATTATAAATAAATTTCTTTTTCTTAAACATTTTTTTTGTAAATTCTGAAACAGTAACTATATTTTCAATTTTTTAACGTAGGAATTATTGCAAAAGGCAATCCAAAGTTACATTAGCAGTAATTAATCATTATTATTTTCCCGCTTTAGTAAGACAAAGCGTAGTGTTGAGTTCCGCCACAAAATTTCAATTGGAAAATCGAGAAAAGTGTTCTTTGTGTGCAGTGTTCTTTATCTAAATGTTAAAGAATGAAATTGTGTAGTACTACAATAGCTGCAATTAACGTATTTTGCATAATCACTTATAATGCTTAACACTTAAGCCTGATGTTAATAATGAAGAAGAACAATGTGTTGGCGTTTAAAGATTACTCATTATGGGGAAGAATATTCTATTTTTATACGGAGTCAGTACAAATGTATGTAATTTTTCAAAACTGTCATTATTGCAACGCCTTTACTTTACTTTAATGTTTACACGATGTATGAGGATTCATATCCCAGTCAAAGCGATATTTTTTATATATTTTATCTAACTTATCGATTCAAGTTTTAAGCTACATTTTCCACAATACAATACATTGATAATTTAAATTTGGTTTAAAAAATAATTTATTTTTAATTTATTATTATTAAAGATTTTAAATGAAAGCAACAATTTCTCATGCTGTTTTAGTTTATATAAAAACCTAACTTACATTTTATCGAAATAATCACAAATACTTCTAAGCTATAAAAAACACTTGTATCTTCTATGTAAGTAGGTACACGTAACTAAACTATTAAAATTATAATAGTATATTTTTATATTCTTATAGATTTCTTATTTTATTCACATATTTTTAACTTTCATACCCTAGTAAGATAAGACGCGGCGTTGATATCCGCTTTTTAAACCACAATACCGACGGAAATTAGTGATGAGTCAACTATAATATACAGTTAATATATGTATAATACTTTATTATAATTAAGTATAGATTAATGGCTGCCGTGGCGCAGAGGCTCAGCGCCTGGCTGTTTGTGGTAGCATGTCGGTTTATGGATTCAATTCTCAGTCGGGGAAGATGGAAATATTTCCATTTCCATTTTTTTCTCTCTAGCAACTAGTTAAGCGCGGGATTGAGTTGAGTTCCATCACTCAACACGCAATGCCTCGGAAAGGCAGAAAGTCGAGAACGAAGTGTCCTAATACTAGGATTTCCTTCCCAAGATTCCTGTTGTTCCCTCTGCCCTACACTGCAGACTTTGAGAAGCTAAAAAATATATAGATTATATTTACTTAACAAAATCAAATTTCAGTGATGAGTAATAAAATAAAATATACATACATAAAAATTTAATGAGATATTTACTGGAAAAATGAAAGTACTGCATTTAACCGTTCTTCGTACAGTAACCTGTATGGTCAGTCGACCGATGAAACTAAAGAATAGACTTTATTAAATAATTGATTAGCTTTTAATACAAGGGAATAGAGTTCATTTTGGAAAATATATTCTTGGATGAGTCATACAAATAATTATGCCACTCTGTTGACTAATTTCTGAAATATTTATGTGAAATACAAAACGTTTGAGGACCGTCGTGGCGCAGTGGCGTAAGCGCATGCCTGTAAACGCGACGGTTTGTGGGTTCGATTCCCACTCGGGGAAGATAGGATTTTGCTATTTCCGTTTTCTTCGCTCTGGAAACTAGGAAAAGTGCGGCGTTGAGATCTGACACTCAACACGCAATGCCTCGAAAAAGGCGGAAAGTGAGGACGGAGAGAACAGGGATTAAGCAACGGAGTGTCTTAACACTAGGTTCATATGGTTCCTGCAGTTCCCTCTGCCTGCCCTGCAATATGCGGGATAAAGCGTGAAGCTAAAAAAAATCTACCGTATTTACTTATTTCATAGATCCTATGCTAAGAAAAATAAAAATCTCATGAATTTTTTTATTTTCGTAATATGGTAATGTTAGTTAACTATAACAGCACTTACAGAAATAATTTCTGAAATCTGTTAAATAAAGTACCAAGCCATACAAGCTACTATAAGTCTAGTAAAGTTAGTAATTTTTCATCTACACCCAACATTAAGCAACACAGACGTCGAAAATTCGTTAATGCGACGTAGATTGATGCAAATGACATCTTCTCACATATTGTATGAGACACAAACTTACTTGAAACTTTAAGTAACTAAAGCTTATACAATTTTGAGCTTTAAAGCTGGAAACATAAAGCTTTTAGCTTTCTTTCGATACTAAAGTTGCGCACAGTAAATACTGACATACTTCAATTGACAGATTTTATTTATTCAGAGGGTGGAGCTTTTGTATGATATTTTTCTTTACTAATGTCTTGTCTGCAGCTTTATTTTAGAATGTATATTGTATTGTGTTAGAAAAATAGGTATTTTTGTTTACTTAATTCGGGTTATATACTTGTTTTCATGTTCACCTTAATAATTGATATTTGTTTTAGGGTACATTATTTTTTAAGATACATATCTTACAAACGAACTGACCAGGAATAGGTTTAGAGCTAGCTTATATGCGGTTGAAGTAGGGGCGAGAGGTATAACAGCGAAATCTCTCTATAGTTTACTAAAAGATCTCGGCCTGTCTAGAACTATCACAAATTCATTTCTAGAACGCACTTCGAAGGCGGCTTTGGTAGAATCATTTAAAAATTTTGTTTAGGTAGTGGGAGGAGCTCAGACAGTGAAGGTGAGCGTTAATGCATTTTAAAGGGGCCCTTTAAACCTACACTTGGGTCGCAAGTCCCAAGCGCTGCTCGGAGCTCCTCTTCCTACAACACGATGGGCCCGGCACCCGCACGATGAATCCATGGAACGCTAAGTTGTTTCTTCTCTATAGTCGAATATTAAATAAGTATAGACTTTCTGATCTTGGTTTTTTTTAGTCAACGCCGCGTTTTGCCTAGTTACCAAAGCAAAGAAAACAAAAAAAGAAAAGTCTATCTTCTCTGACTGGAAATCGACCCCAGAAACCGTCGCGTTACAGGCAGACGTTGCGCCTCTGCGCCACGATGGTCCTAAATAGCATTATATAATCAGCAAGCTTGACTTAATATATGTATGTATGTACATATGTATATGTACCTGATATAGGGAACTTCAATAAAATATATAACATGGTACATAGTGATTTAAATCGGATTCATAATATAAAAGGCAAAAATATTTCTAACGCTTCCCATAAGGGGTGCCGTGTCATGATTGGCATCTACTGTACACGTGCATTGTCCGACGCATCTATGCGGGTCGTGTACGGGCTTGTTAGTATGTTTTACTATGATTAGTGTGAAAATAATGAAAATGGAAATATTTATATACATAGGATCATGAAATTACTTATATACTTAATATGTTTAAGTCTTACGGAATAAATTTGCGTCGACTGTTATAGTGATAGTCAAAACGTGTTAAAATATAGTAACTTAACGCCCCATATTTGTTACCGAAATGCTTACTTGCTTGTAAACTTTATAAATTACACTTTGTAACAATTGAGCTTATAATGTAAATAAAACTTAAAAAAAATTATAAGAATATAAAAAAATATATGTGCAGAAAAATATACATAGCAAGTCAGTCCCTACAAAGGGGGAAATGCTTTATTATTACATTTATCTTTTAGTATCAACGTTTTTTTCCTGCATTTCATAGCTACTCATTTATATCGCAACGCTGACAATTAATTTAATTAAAGCGTATCGTCGGACCAATGTTTTTGATGTAATCACGTAACAGGTTGAGTGTTAGGTGTACGCCTAATTTAGGGCTTGTTTGGATGTTTTAAATTTTGTATGTATATGTATTTTATACTATTTTTTTATATACGGTCATGTATTATGATTTAAATATTTATTCTGCTACTTAAATTGAATTTCGATAAGCGAATTTACCTTTCGTTACTTAATGGCTTTCAGTATTGTAGATATAGCAGAGTAGGCTGCAGAAGCCTTGTATTAAGACCTCTAGTATAACTATCGCGTTCACAGTGTTGTAAATTTTGGACCAACGTATAAATACAAAGCTAATTTAATTTTTTATGTTAATTTCAATTGTGCATAAGATACTAAGTAATAAAAGTTAATAATTAATAATTTATCTTTATTTATTTTTGAGGATATCTGTTTAAAATTATTAATTCTTAGTTTTTTTTTGATATTTTAGTATTTTTTAATAATATTGTAAAGCCGTTATGTTGCAAAGTAATAATATCTAAATGTAAATGACAGTTGTCGGTTCAATTCCCACTCGGTAAGGTTGTTTCTCACTGTGGTAACAAGACAAGAGGCGTTGTGTTCTGCAACTCAACACGCAATATTTTAGAATTGGGACGAAAATAGGGAATGGATTTTATATTATAAAAAATGAATTGTATACTATAAAATTCTTTACATTCTAATAAAATAACATAAAAAATAAATATTAGTCATAAATAATAATTGGTTTGTTTAAACATTAATACGAATATAAACGAAACTTGACCAGTTGCCCCGAACCGCTGATTTCTCATAATTATGGAATACACGCAACAAAAATGTAATCCTGACTAAACTTTTCAACCAAAAAAATTACCAATTATATACTCATCATAAATGTTGTGAAACCGCAAAAAGAATTAAGGGCAGATCGCAGGTTCAAATATCACACGCTAAGTTTGACACGAAAAAGCTTTTAAAGAATTAGTACTAACAAGTGCCATATATATATATATATATATATATATATATATATATATATATATATATATATATATATATATATATATATATATATATATATATATATATATATATATATATATATATATATATATATATATATATATATATATATATATATATATATATATATATATATATATATATATATATATATATATATATATATATATATATATATATATATATATATATATATATATATATATATATATATATATATATATATATATATATATATATATATATATATATATATAAATTAATTAAAGAACTATATAACTGTCTAAATAACTAATATAAAAAAAAACGAATAGTCATCTTGACAATTTTGAAATTTTAAATGTTGAATTGATACAAATGAACATTGAACTATCGTATTCAGTGGTACAAATAAGTTGTAATAAAAAACAAATTTTTTACTCTCCAAATCTAAGCTTTTTTTAGATTTTTAAAATATTAAACTACACTAAGGCGCATTCTTCGTATGTAGGTATGGCTTGGTGGTTAGACTGCTCGGAGGGAATCAAAGAGGCACAGATTTAAATTTATCGGAAATTGAACCTGCGTAAAAATAGTCTGCCTGTAACGCGACGGTTACTGGGTTCGATCCCCAGTCGGAAAAGATGGATTTTTCTATTTCCATTTTCTTCACTCTGGTAAACTAGGCAAAGCGCGGCGTTGAATTCCGCCACTCAACACGCAATGCCTCGAAAACGGCGGAAAGCGGGGACGGAGAAAGCAGGGACTGAGCAACGGAGTGTCTTAACACTTGGTTCCCACGGTTCCTGCAGTTCCAAAAAAAATAGTTATATGTTCTCTTTAAGTATTTTCTTCAAAATTACATTTCTTTTCGACCATAAAAAAAATGTTAACTAAATTATTTAACATCATTGAGAGTTGCTTTGGCTGCTGAGATATTTACAAATCATAATTCAGGTTGAAGTTTAAAAAAACAAACCACAAACAGTTTTTCACCCACTAATCACTGTTACTGGTCAGTTATACATAATATGGTAAATAATAGACTACTTCCCATGGTTAAGGGGAAATTATTTTAATGATTATAATTATAGTAATTAATAATGTTTATTTATCATTTAACAATACCAACAAACATATCAGTGATTAAGCTGAAGACGAAAAATGCATAATATATATTTACTTGTTTTAACAAGAGAGGTAAGGGGAGACCTCGGTTGACTTTCGAAAACACAGTATCGAAGATACTGGAGGAAGATCACGTAAAAAGCATGAGGACTCCCCGGAGAGCATGCATGAAGAGGTTAATGACAGTGGACGAGGCGAAAGAGGTATGCAGGGACCGCAGCGTTTGGCGCTACGTTCTCTCTGACTACCCCGCTAGGGATAGAGCGTGAAGTTATGTATGTATGTATGTATGTAACAATACTTCATACTTACATATATTGGGATAACCAGAGTGCAATGTTTTACGCTTATTCACATAACTCCTTTGATATTTCAAAAATAATTAATTTTGCATTATAATATACCTCCTCAGCCTTTTGTATGTTTTTATGTAGTTGACCTCAAAAATGCCTTTTGACATGTTATCACTACAGAATAATCATAAAATAATCGCAGAAAAAAACATATAGTACTCTCGAGTGCATTTGAAACTGATAATGGTTATATATGGGTCTATATGTAAGGATACAAACATACAAAAACTTAGCAAAATCAATTACAGCACCTGCATATTTTGACTTATCCAATAAAATTAACGTTTCAAATCGACGTAATAATTTATTGTTTACACTATATACTTTGCTCAATAACCGGTTATAATCATAACTGTGGGTGCCCATCTAATTATTATTGGACATAATAATGAATGCCCATAAAGGCGGTGGACGCGTGTGAAGCGACGACACCTGTGGGGAAACGATTTGCCATAGACCTATGTATGATATATTTTTGTTTACATTTGTATTTTTTTATTACAAAACTTAGATTAATTAAAATAAAACTAAAATAAAAAATCGAAATACCTTGATGTAAGGTTTCTTTAATTTTGGTTTTTTAATATTTTTATTATCAGTTTGATTCGACTGATACAATTATGGTTAACTACATGCAATATTTCTAAAACAGGGAGAAAATTAACGGAATATTTAACTTGGATCAACCTATGAAACAAAAAGATATTATAAAACAATATCCATAATTTCTAAAGCCATGACCATTGAATGAACACAAAATACCCCGGAAGTACGGCGAAACGTGACACACAACATTTCTTAGTGATTTCTCATTTCAACCCCACAATAAGTGTAAAATATTTGATTTGTATAATCAAATGCGGGCATTCAAATTAATTAGTTCGTTACGCACCTGAGCTTTCCAAAGTTGAAGCTTTTTTGGTTGAAACTGTACTACGAGTACACTATAATTGTACAGAATATTAGGCTCTATTGTTGTAGAGATAAAACTCTATATTCAATGTGAACAGTATATTTAACGGACCGAATAAAAATCATCCTGTTGCTGTCTAAATTTTTTAACATTGACTATGAATGTGACATTACAGGGTTCGGTCCTGAAATATACTAATTCATACTCTACACACACTCTGGTAAAAAGACAAAGTGTGATTGATATTTATAATTTTAAGGTCATGTCATGCAATACAAAGCCATGCGGTTTTGTATTATTGAGAAGATATAGTTATTTTACCGGCCATAATTGTGTTTTTAGTTAAAAATCAATTGAACATTAAATTGTAGGTAGATAATTTAACAGTCTTATATAAGAATCAGATCTTAAGAAAGTAAATTATTTTAATAAAAGAACATCGTCACTATACATACATACTAACCTCTATACGTATTACTAATGTTATGTTTGATTTGATAGATTTTTTAGGTTATGTCTTTTAAAACCGGGATAATCAAATTTGTTTTGTACTCAAGCATGCAGTTTCAAAAATAGATCAAATGAGTATCCAATTGATTACGATGTAAGAAGTAAGAGATATAAGGGAAGGCCTCGCTTGACTTTCGAAAACACATTATCGGCAATACTGGAAGAAAGTCACGTAAAAAGCATGAGGACCTCCCGATGAGGCGAAGGAGTTCTCTTAAGCGTTCTCTCTGGTAACTCCGATTGGAATGGCATCCATAACCATAGAAAGACATCCAAACACCTCATCACA